>CP137676.1:17741685-18062096 GCA_037976565.1 Mesocentrotus franciscanus
TCATACCTTTCCATGATTCTCAAATCTGCCAACGTAGTTCAGAAATGCATCCCTGCAATGTCGCCGGCTGTTGATTAAACATTTCAATTTTGCCTCTGCTCTTGAAGTCTCATTCTCGACAGTCGTAATTTATGCATTGACCTCATTCAAAGAACTAAGTTTATCACGATAACAACGGAAGTCCTAATTTCGGCAATCATACTTTGTAATTATTGACTTTTAACAATAACTGTAAGATAGAATCGCGAAAAAATGTTAAATGACAACGACAGCTTGACTTGCATAGTTGATGAGCATATTTCCCGCGCATGCGCAATAGCAAGATGGGGAATTCCAAAGATTAAAGAGCGTGTTTACAGAGATTCCCAAAATTAAATATGTCATTGAAATATAACTTATACGACATGTTGGGGGCAGTCACGCGATTGGTAGGAATCATCACATTATTATTTTTATTTCTTTTTGGTGGGGGAGGGTGGTGAGGGTCTTCTCGTGCATCAGTTTGTTCCAGCCGTATTCACCCTCTTTTCATCGTCATGCAAAGACCACTATACGAGTGACTTCGTGAGGTATGTGTATATACAACCTCGAAGTGGCGTATCCAGACATTGAAAACAAGATGTATGAATTTTACCTTGGTTTCCCATGCTCCCGGAAGAAAAGTGAAATATGTGCACCATTGTCCTTCTGTTTCAGTCGTCCACTGCTATAAATAATTTTAAACAAAATAACCCTCGTTTCTGTAATGAATTAAATATTTGATTATTGTCCTGCTTTACACTCAAAATTGCCATAGGATTGCCTGGGGCGCAGTAACACAATGTAGCTTTGTCCCGAAAGGTACAATTGGTAGTCCATGATGCAAATGAGAAAGAGACCACCTCGTTTCGTGAATAAGAGGTAACAGTTGACAGAATATTTGGTAGTTTCCATGTTGGAATGAGCTGAATCCTCCAAGATCCCCCAAGAAAAGACGCAGTCCTCGCACGCTGATAATTTGACACGGGAAGTCCTAATACACAAGTAGACCACATGGTTACGTCGAAGGAAAGACGTGGATGGCGTTTGAAAGTCGGTTGGCCACTGCCAGTATAGCTGATCCCATTTACACTGCGAATTCCATTGAGGAGGACATGTGCTAGTCTCATATTCCTATTCATAATTTATATTGGGGGTCACTACTCGTAAGGACCGCTATTCATAATACGAAATGAGGGTCGCTATTCATAATACGAGAAGAGGGTCGTTTTTTCATGAAGCGAGAATTGACCTTCTCGTAATATGAATAGGGACCCTCTCGTTTCATGAGGATCCTTATTTCGTATTATGAATGGCGGTCCTTACAAGTAGTGACCCTCTTCTCATATTATGAATAGCGACCCTCGTCTCCGAGTATGAATGGCGGTCCTTGGGAATGGTGGCCCTTATGAATATTGAACCTTATGAATGACCCTTTTCTCAAATTATGAATAGCGGTCCTTATAAATAGGGAGCGGACCCCGAAAGGAACATAAAAGGAGACGGTAAAGGAGCCGCTAAAGGACTGAGCCCCGGAAAAAAAATATATATTGGGAAGACAAATTAACAACCCCATATCCCCCAACAAATTAAAAATTAAAAAAATAATAACAAATCCTAGATCTTCCCATTGAATTAATAATACCTTGACAGCTTACTGAAGTCATCGATAGGGATGGATCTGTATGCCATCCTCCTTTTTTTTTTCTTTTTTTTCTTTGTTTTCGAAAAAGGTAAATTCATGCATGGGGATGGTGGTGTCTGCTACTAGTGTTGCATTTACGGAAGAAGCCAACAGTGATTTTTCCAGTCAACACACTCAAATAAACCCAAAACTTGACTTGTTCAACCATTCCCTATCCCTACACACACACACACACGCACACACCTCCACCACACACACACACACACACACTCTTATTCCCATCCCCAAAACCAATGTCTGAGTACGCTACTGCTTTAGCTTATTGCAGTCTGCAACTTCATTGTAAACAGTTTTTATTATAATTGTTATTGTTAAAATCATTTATTCGGCAAATTGATAAACAATCAAGTAAACAATGCATATAGTGAAAAGAGTCATATGGATGCGGGGAAAAGGAAAATATTAATTAAATAACTTTAAACCGAAGGTCTTTTTCTGATTTTGAAAAAAGAAAACGGTTTATGTACATAACAATAAAGTATGCCATTCAAAGCCAAATAACGTAAGAACAAAATGAACAGAGATGCTGTCCAATCTTGATAATTTCTGTCTTGTCAATAAAAAGGCAAGACTCGTTAATTATCAAAGTACTACTTCACATACAGTATTCATACCTTTTCAATGATTCTCAAATCTGCCAATGAACGTAGTTCAGAAATGCATCCCCCTGCAATGTCGCCCGGCTGTTGATTAAACATTTCAATTTTGCCTCTGCTCTTGAAGTCTCATTCTCGACAGTCGTAATTTGTATGCATTGACCTCATTCAAGAACTAAGTTTATCACGATAACAACGGAAGTCCTAATTTCGGCAATCATACTTTGTAATTATTGACTTTTAACAATAACTGTAAGATAGAATCGCGAAAAAATGTTAAATGACAACGACAGCTTGACTTGCATAGTTGATGAGCATATTTCCCGCGCATGCGCAATAGCAAGATGGGGAATTCCAAAGATTAAAGAGCGTGTTTACAGAGATTCCCAAAATTAAATATGTCATTAAAATATATATTATACGACATGTTGGGGGCAGTCACGCGATTAGTAGGAATCATCACATTATTATTTTTTTATTTCTTTTTGGTGGGGGGAGGGCTGGTGAGGGTCTTCTCACGTGCATCAGTTTGTTCCAGCCGTATTCACCCTCTTTTCATCGTCATGCAAAGACCACTATACGAGTGACTTCGTGAGGTATGTGTAATACAACCTCGAAGTGGCGTATCCAGACACTGAAAACAAGATGTATGAATTTTACCTTGGTTTCCCATGCTCCCGGAAGAAAAGTGAAATATGTGCACCATTGTCCTTCTGTTTCAGTCGTCCACTGCTATAAATAATTTTAAACAAAATAACCCTCGTTTCTGTAATGAATTAAATATTTGATTATTGTCCTGCTTTACACTCAAAATTGCCATAGGATTGCCTGGGGCGCAGTAACACAATGTAGCTTTGTCCCGAAAGGTACAATTGGTAGTCCATGATGCAAATGAGAAAGAGACCACCTCGTTTCGTGAATAAGAGGTAACAGTTGACAGAATATTTGGTAGTTTCCATGTTGGAATGAGCTGAATCCTCCAAGATCCCCCAAGAAAAGACGCAGTCCTCGCACGCTGATAATTTGACACGGGAAGTACTAATACACAAGTAGACCACATGGTTACGTCGAAGGAAAGACGTGGATGGCGTTTGAAAGTCGGTTGGCCACTGCCAGTATAGCTGATCCTATTTACACTGCGAATTCCATTGAGGAGGACATGTGCTAGTCTCATATTCCTATTCATAATTTATATTGGGGTCACTACTGTAAGGACCGCTATTCATAATACGAAATGAGGGTCGCTATTCATAATACGAGAAGAGGGTCGTTTTTCATGAAGCGAGAATTGACCTTCTCGTAATATGAATAGGGACCCTCTTCTCGTTACATGAAAAGGGACCCTTATTTCGTATTATGAATGGCGGTCCTTACAAGTAGTGACCCTCTTCTCATATTATGAATAGCGACCCTCGTCTCCGAGTATGAATGGCGGTCCTTGGGAATGGTGGCCCTTATGAATATTGAACCTTATGAATGACTCTTTTCTCAAATTATGAATAGCGGTCCTTAAAAATAGGGAGCGGACCCCGAAAGGAACATAAAAGGAGACAGTAAAGGAGCCGCTAAAGGACTGAGCCACCCCGGAAAAAATAATATATATATTGGGAAGACAAATTAACAACCCCATATCCCCCAACAAATTAAAAATTAAAAGATAATAACAAATCCTAGATCTTCCCATTGAATTAATAATACCTTGACAGCTTACTGAAGTCATCGATAGGGATGGATCTGTATGCCATCTTCCTTTTTTTTCTTTCTTTTTTTTTTCTTTGTTTTTCGAAAAAGGTAAATGCATGCATGGGGATGGTGGTGTATGCTACTAGTGTTGCATTTACGGGAAGAAGCCAACAGTGATTTTTCCAGTCAACACACTCAAATAAACCCAAAACTTGACTTGTTCAACCATTCCCTATCCCTAACAAGAACTAAGTTTATCACGATAACAACGGAAGTCCTAATTTCGGCAATCATACTTTGTAATTATTGACTTTTAACAATAACTGTAAGATAGAATCGCGAAAAAATGTTAAATGACAACGACAGCTTGACATGCATAGTTGATGAGCATATTTCCCGCGCATGCGCAATAGCAAGATGGGGAATTCCAAAGATTAAAGAGCGTGTTTACAGAGATTCCCAAAATTAAATATGTCATTGAAATATAACTTATACGACATGTTGGGGGGCAGTCACGCGATTGGTAGGAATCATCACATTATTATTTTTTTAATTCTTTTTGGTGGGGGGAAGGGTGGTGAGGGTCTTCCCACGTGCATCAGTTTGTTCCAGCCGTATTCACCCTCTTTTCATCGTCATGCAAAGACCACTATACGAGTGACTTCGTGAGGTATGTGTAATACAACCTCGAAGTGGCGTATCCAGACATTGAAAACAAGATGTATGAATTTTACCTTGGTTTCCCATGCTCCCGGAAGAAAAGTGAAATATGTGCACCATTGTCCTTCTATTTCAGTCGTCCACTGCTATAAATAATTTTAAACAAAATAACCCTCGTTTCTGTAATGAATTAAATATTTGATTATTGTCCTGCTTTACACTCAAAATTGCCATAGGATTGCCTGGGGCGCAGTAACACAATGTAGCTTAGTCCCGAAAGGTACAATTGGTAGTCCATGATGCAAATGAGAAAGAGACCACCTCGTTTCGTGAATATGAGGTGACATAGTTGACAGAATATTTGGTAGTTTCCATGTTGGAATGAGCTGAATCCTCCAAGATCCCCCAAGAAAAGACGCAGTCCTCGCACGCTGATAATTTGACACGGGAAGTCCTAATACACAAGTAGACCACATGGTTACGTCGAAGGAAAGACGTGGATGGCGTTTGAAAGTCGGTTGGCCACTGCCAGTATAGCTGATCCCATTTACACTGCGAATTCCATTGAGGAGGACATGTGCTAGTCTCATATTCCTATTCATAATTTATATTGGGGTCACTACTGTAAGGACCGCTATTCATAATACGAAATGAGGGTCGCTATTCATAATACGAGAAGAGGGTCGTTTTTCATGAAGCGAGAATTGACCTTCTCGTAATATGAATAGGGACCCTCTTCTCGTTTCATGAAAAGGGATCCTTATTTCGTATTATGAATGGCGGTCCTTACAAGTAGTGACCCTCTTTTCATATTATGAATAGCGACCCTCGTCTCCGAGTATGAATGGCGGTCCTTGGGAATGGTGGCCCATATGAATATTGAACCTTATGAATGACCCTTTTCTCAAATTATGAATAGCGGTCCTTATAAATAGGGAGCGGACCCCGAAAGGAACATGAAAAGGAGACGGTAAAGGAGCCGCTAAAGGACTGAGCCCCCCCACCCCGGAAAAAATAATATATATATTGGGAAGACAAATTAACAACCCCATATCCCCCAACAAATTAAAAATTAAAAATTAATAACAAATCCTAGATCTTCCCATTGAATTAAAAATACCTTGACAGCTTACTGAAGTCATCGATAGGGATGGATCTGTATGCCATCCTCCTTTTTTTTTCTTTGTTTTTCGAAAAAGGTAAATTCATGCATGGGGATGGTGGTGTCTGCTACTAGTGTTGCATTTACGGGAAGAAGCCAACAGTGATTTTTCCAGTCAACACACTCAAATAAACCCCAAACTTGACTTGTTCAACCATTCCCTATCCCTAACACACACACACACACACGCACACACCTCCCCCACACACACATACACACACACACACTCTTATTCCCATCCCCAAAACCAATGTCTGAGTACGCTACTGCTTTAGTTTATTGCAGTCTGTAACTTCATTGTAAACAGTTTTTTATTAAAATTGTTATTGTTAAAATCATTTATTCGGCAAATTGATAAACAATCAAGTAAACAATGCATATAGTGAAAAGAGTCATATGGATACGGGGAAAAGGAAAATATTAATTAAATAACTTTAAACCGAAGGTCTTTTTTCTGATTTTGAAAAAAGAAAACGGTTTATGTACATAACAATTAAGTATGCCATTCAAAGCCAAATAACGTAAGAACAAAATGAACAGAGATGCTGTCCAATCTTGATAATTTCTGTCTTGTCAATAAAAAGGCAAGACTCGTTAATTATCAAAGTACTACTTCACATACAGTATTCATACCTTTTCAATGATTCTCAAATCTGCCAATGAACGTACAATGTAGTTCAGAAATGCATCCCCCTGCAATGTCGCCCGGCTGTTGATTAAACATTTCAATTTTGCCTCTGCTCTTGAAGTCTCATTCTCGACAGTCGTAATTTGTATGCATTGACCTCGTTCAAGAACTAAGTTTATCACGATAACAACGGAAGTCCTAATTTCGGCAATCATACTTTGTAATTATTGACTTTTAACAATAACTGTAAGATAGAATCGCGAAAAAATGTTAAATGACAACGACAGCTTGACTTGCATAGTTGATGAGCATATTTCCCGCGCATGCGCAATAGCAAGATGGGGAATTCCAAAGATTAAAGAGCGTGTTTACAGAGATTCCCAAAATTAAATATGTCATTAAAATATATATTATACGACATGTTGGGGGCAGTCACGCGATTAGTAGGAATCATCACATTATTATTTTTTATTTCTTTTGGTGGGGAGGGGTGGTGAGGGTCTTCTCACGTGCATCAGTTTGTTCCAGCCGTATTCACCCTCTTTTCATCGTCATGCAAAGACCACTATACGAGTGACTTCGTGAGGTATGTGTAATACAACCTCGAAGTGGCGTATCCAGACATTGAAAATAAGATGTATGAATTTTACCTTGGTTTCCCATGCTCCCGGAAGAAAAGTGAAATATGTGCACCATTGTCCTTCTATTTCAGTCGTACACTGCTATAAATAATTTTAAACAAAATAACCCTCGTTTCTGTAATGAATTAAATATTTGATTATTGTCCTGCTTTACACTAAAAATTGCCATAGGATTGCCTGGGGCGCAGTAACACAATGTAGCTTTGTCCCGAAAGGTACAATTGGTAGTCCATGATGCAAATGAGAAAGAGACCACCTCGTTTCGTAAATATGAGGTGACAGTTGACAGAATATTTGGTAGTTTCCATGTTGGAATGAGCTGAATCCTCCAAGATCCCCACGTTTTTTTCATAAAGCGAGAAGTGACCTTCTCGTAATATGAATAGGGACCCTCTTCTCGTTTCATGAAAAGGGACCCTTATTTCGTATTATGAATAGCGGTCCTCACAAGTAGTAGTGTATGCTACTAGTGTTGCATTTACGGGAGGAAGCCAACAGTGATTATTCCAGTCAACACACTTAAATAAACCCAAAACTTGACTTGTTCAACCATTCCCTATCCCTAACACACACACACGCACACACCTCACATACCCACAACACACACACACACACACACACACACAAACAAACCCACTTTCCCAGGCCAGCACACGCATCCTATAGTTATGAAACCAGTTTAAAGGACTTAAAAAATCACTCCTTACGAGGAAATAACGTTATCATAAATACTATAACACGAAAGCAATTTAAGACTTCGAAAAAATAGAATCTTATAGGCATATTCAATCAAATTCAATACCCTTTGGATTGGTAGTGCCTATACTATAGAGTATAGACATCATGTTCGGGATACGTAATATATCATTGTCATATAATAACAATAATGATACTAATAATATGTCTTGTTTACCCAGGGTAGCCTCATCAGTACTGTTCTTCTACAGGGTCCTTTAATCATAGTATTACCCTGGACATTTCGCTCCAAAATGTTTTTTTTCCTGCTATTCCTATCCACTATTTCTTCAGTAAAAAGGTGTCGTAGTCGAGTGGATATGACTGTCGATCACAAGGTCCGCGGTTCGAGTTCCGACGCGGCACTAAAGTCCTTTGACAAGACATTGATCTACATTTGCCAAACTCAACCCAGGTGATGTAAATGGGTACCTGTCAGGAATTAATTCCTTAACATGCTAGAGCGCCGTAATGGCAGCCGTGCTAAAGCCAGGGTAATAGTCTTCCTCTCTGCGCCTCAAAATAGTTTACTAGATCGATGGTGCATGACAAATGCTGTATTATTATTATTATTATTATAATATTCGAGAATGTAACTGATTACTGACTAAAATCTGTTTTATTCATTTTTTTCCAAATCAGTCTTAATCCTTAGAGAACTTGGTAAAAAGCAAATATCATACTCACAGATCACCGATACTCTGATGACATTAGGACCATCCTCCGTTCTGATTTCACACTGGTATCAGGGTGTCAATCAACAGTTCAAGCGGCGATTTCCGTTGCGCCTTGAATCACAGTAAGGGCGATATAACTCTGAAAACTGATGTAACTCGCTGCTTATAACAGCTTTTTCGGTCAAACGAATATTCTGTAGTCACTGAATTAAAGATATTAGGAGCCTATAATTCAGAGTCAGTGAGTTATACGTACTGTTGGACATATAAAGAGACGTCAATCGACGAAGTGGTGTGATATGAGAATGGGAGTGTAAACGTCTGTCTGATCTGTGCCGCGTCTAGCGTATCAAAGCCACGGTTTATTATTAGACCTGGGGAACTCCACGTGTCAAAAATTCCCAGTGTATACATGTCAATAGTCAATAAATAGGATATTAAAGGGACTTGGTAACATTGTTCAGATGAGAGAAAATGGTGGTAATGTATAGTGACTTTAATGCTAAATGTACAGTTGAAGATAATCTGAAAGTTTGAGTGAAAATAGACCATATTAATGATACAAATTTGGAAACACTGAACTGATCGCTTCCAGCATTCTCCCGACTATATCCTTATAATTTTATTAAATTTTAGTTGAACATAAATTGTCACAAAGCAATGAATTGGCTCTATATACCATATCAAACATTTAACATGTTGAGAGATTTTTAAAAGCCTGTTTAAAGTCTTATTTTCATGGAAAAACAGTTGGGAAAATTCAAAAAATTTCAGGAGAATTTACTATTAGAGTGTGTCGCACAATGACACCTTCAAAGAAAACCATACATATCTTTGTGGGTTGAGAATACTTTCAGGGGCGTCGCTAAAGGGGGGGGGGTGTGGCGGTGCGACACCCCCACCTATCGGGATTTTGTCGGTAAAATTGCGCTGCCGTCGGGAAAAATGAAAAAAGGGGAGGGAAAAATGAGAGGGAAAGGGAAAAAAAGGAAAAGAAAGGAAAGAGAAGAGAAGAAAGAAAGAGAAGAGAAGAAAGAAAGAGAAAAAATGGGAAGGAGAGGAAAAAAAGGGGGAAAAAAGAAAAGAAAGAAAAGGAGAAAAGGAAAGAAAGAAAAAAAGAGAAAATGAAACAAAAGATACGGGGGATGAAAGAGAGGAGTCTGGAGAGGGGGTAAAAGCCTGAGAGAGGAGGGTACGTGCAGGGAGTAAGAGAAAGAGAGAGAGAGGGGGGTTGGGTGGAGTCGTCTCGTCGATGGAGCAAGAAAGATACGCATATATATTTTGCTTCGTCGGGTCAGCTGTGTCGGTATTCTCGCACGATCCTCGTGTACTATCAATGCAGCAGTTTGAACGTGGTGAAATGTATAATGTCGGTTGGCCGTGGTCCTTACGCAATTTGCGCGCTCTCTATCTGGAGATGACCAAGTCCCTGGATGTCGGGGCCACCGTACCGTACCACCAGGCACCAGTACCAAGCCACCCAGAGCAGCCGGGACGGACGTAACTGGCACGGTAACGGTAAGTACACACGCTGGCATGGGCGCGGCGCGCGGGCATTGACCCATACACTTTGTGCTCACCTTAGTCGCCTGCCTGAATAATTTGCCTCTACAGTAGATGTGAAACTACTGAAAATTTCTGTATTATTTTGTATCCATCTCGTGTTGTATGCCTCGCCATGCCTCGCAAGAAAAGATTAAAGCTTGAGTGCAACGCTTGTGGAAGAATATTTGACGACGATTATCGCTTAATTCATAATCGCAAATATCATATGAATATGATCAAGCACAACAAGGCTGTACCGTACAAGGTAGCCAACGCACCTGTCAACCCGAAGGGGACTGCACCAACGCCAGCAGGTGCATCGGTGCCATTACTGCAAATGCAATGCACCACTCCTGCAAGCAGTGTCAGTGAGGAGACGATGGAGATTGAGCATGAGGATGTTGAGGTAAGTTGAAATAAGAAATACAGTACATGAGAAGAGACTATGATAGATCAAAAAAGTGTGGACTGTGTGGTTTTCAAGACATTATGCATGAAATTGAATTTGAAATGCAGCAAGAATTATTATATTGTGAAGCCAAGATTCCAAGAAGAATATTCAAGCACCTTCACCTTTTTTCTTCCAAGACAAGATATAATGAAAAGTCTTTGTAAATAATGGAAAAGCTAAAAGACATTGATTTAAACAAACAGGTAGCAGGCCTAAAAGGTTAGGTCATTAAATCGTATCAAATAATGAAGAAATAAATTCTACTTAGGTTTTGGCGCTTTCTCTTATTTGCTCTTTAAAATTATGCATTAACCCAATTTTTCTTGTTTTCTTTTAATTTAAGGATCAATGGCAACTTCAACAAGATGAATCTTCCATGGTTGATGATCCAGATCTATGTGCTGGTCAGGTCCCAACGGTTAGTGAAATACCTTCAAGGGCAGGCAAAGCTGCTCCCCTGGCTGCTGCTCATTCTAGGACTGGTGATACTGCAAACGTTTTTGGTGCTGCTGCCGTACATTTACAGCAATGAGCTTTGATGGTATGTTCAGTTCCAATCTATTAAATAGTTTATAAATATCAAAACTTTGGCTCTTAAATTAAGCTTTGTTTTGTTTTTGGGAGGGCATAATATAAACAAAATGAACAGCACTAAAAGGAAAACAGACAACAAACTTAATGTACCTTAATACTTTTGAATGATTTTCTTTTTGTTTTAAGTGTAATGTTGTTGGTGTTGTTTAAAGCTGAACAGTGTTTTCCTTCAAATTATTAATATATTTATGCAATGTTCTTGGTGCTGCTGCCGTTCATTTACAGCAAGGAGCTTTGATGGTATGTTCAGTTCCAATCTAATAAATAGTTTATATTAAAACTTTGGCTCTTAAATTAAGCTTTGTTTTGTTTTCGGGAGGGCATAATATAAACAAAATGAACACTAAAAGGAAAACAAACAACAAATTTAAAGGTAATACAAAGTGTTAGTGATTTCATTTGACACTTTTTGATCTTATAAAAAGGTGGTAAAGGAATATCTCCAACCAATCTCCAATGCTGGGTCACCGATATTTTTTTTTAGGGAATTATACAGAAATTAATAAATCAGTTATTAGTTCCAAGTTGCCAGTATATAAAACCGGCCTTGTTGTTGTATAACTGCGTCATCTACTGTCACACATGTTCCATACCTTGGAAAAAAAAGAGAAGATAAAATTAGCCACCATAAAAAGTGGGAATTGTTCTACTCAACATGTATTTTTGTGCATCTAATTCATTTAGGCCCACTCTCAATTACAGAAAGAGAGGGGGAGGGAAAGTTGGAGAGAAAGAAAGAGGAATGAATTGAGAGAAATAGATAGCTAGAGAAAGAGAGAAAAAGAGGGAGAGAGGGGTGAGAGAGAGAGAGATACTAACATGTGAGAGGGCTGCGAAAAGAGAGAGAGGGGGGAGGGATCGATACAGAACAAGAGAGAGAGAGAGAGAGAGAACGAAAGGGAGAGAAAGAGATATATAAAGAAGAGAGAGAGAGAGAGAGCAAGAAAGAAATTTAAAGAGAGAGAAAGAAAGATAAAGAGAAAGAAAGAGAGAGTGGATGAGAAAGACAGAGAAAGAGAGACAAAGAAAGGGAGAGAAAGAAAGATATATATATATATATAATATATAAAGAAAGAGAAGAGAGAGAAAGTTGGAGCAAAAGAAAGAAGAAGGGAATGAGAATAAGAGCTAGAGAGAGAGAGAGAGAGAGAGCGAGAGGTGTGTATGAGTGTGTATGAGAAGAAAGAGAGACAGACAGACAGAGAATAACAAGTGAGAGGAACACAGAAAGAGGGAGAGGGGAGTGATAAAGAGAGAAAGAGGAGAGAGATAGAGGGGGTGGGGGAGAGAGAGAGAGAAGGGAGAGAAGGGATACAGGAGAGAGGGAGAGAGAGACGGGAGGAGGAGAGAGATGAGAGAGGTGAGAGATGAGAGGGAGAGAGAAGGGGGGGGGGGTTATCATGATCATTATGTACAAATGGACAGTGCTTCTTCACTTCTGTATGAAAGGGAGAATGCATCAGATTCAGATCACCTAAATGCTGATTAACATTATCCATTAAATATTATTCTCTTTTTATGTTAACTTCAGGCTTCACAACAACTTCGACAAGCTGAATCTGCAATCGATGATGATCCACGACAAGATGAATCTTCCATCGATGATGACTTCCACCAGGATGAATCTTTCATCGATGATAACCCCCACCAGGATGAATCTTACATCGATGATGACTTCCACCAGGATGAATCTTCCATCAATGATGATCCAGATCTTTCTACTGACTGGTCAGTATGTGCTGGTCAACTAGCTTATTTAGTTCAAGACCTTGAACAATGCAGTTCTCTTTTACAAGCTTTCAGACAGGAAGACTGTCCAGATGTAGACAGATTCCTTACAAATGTTGAAGATCTTTCAAATCATATCAGTGAAATTTCACAAGAAATAAATGGTAATGCTAGGATGGTTCTATGTAGAATTAAGCAAAACAAAGGAGAGGTACGCCCTGACATTGGTAATTCAAAATTACCTACTCATGATGCCGGAGACAGAGAGGAAATTCAAAACGATGTACAAAGAAATTACCTGATCTCTGTAGGACCACACCAACCCAAGTTGTCTTCATTTCCTGAAAATAAAGACATACCTAAGGGTAAGCAGAAAAGGTTTTCTGCAACCTGGTATCAGCTGTATCCACATCTTGAATACAGTATTCCAAAGGATGCAGGATATTGTTTTGTTTGTTCACTTTTTTCGAGTGGCCCTGGACGCACATGTGCTGATCAAGCATGGACCAAAGGGGTCAGGCAGTGGCACAAGATGCGCAGAAAGGGAAGTTGGAGGACCATTTTAGCAGCCAAGCCCATAAGACAGCACTGGAGGATTTTGTACATTTCAAGAAGCAGACAGGTCATTTGGAAAACTTCTTACACAAACAACATCATGGGAAGGTCATACAGGAACAACAAGATGCACTGAACAACAAAGAGTCTGTGTATATCCTGTTGGATATCGCCCGTACACTGGCACGTCAGGAATTAGCTTTCAGAGGCTCTGGCTCATCTTCAGGTGATCGGGAATCAAATGGAAACTTCTACCAGATTGTCCATTTGATGGGACGGCACAGCTTAGTGATGAGAAAATGGTTAGAGGAGAAGCGTCTCAGACCATACCATACAACATACATGAGCGCAACGTCACAAAATGAGCTGATTGGTCTACTAGCCACCAATCTTCGTTTGAAAATCAAGATGGCAGTGAACGATGCTGGCATGTACTCAGTCATGGCAGACACAACTCCTGATACATCTAACAAGGACAGATTGGCTGTTGCTGTACGATTTGTAGACAAGAATGGTGAAGTCAAGGAACGTATTCTTCAAGTGAAAGAAACAACAGACAAAACAGACCATGGGCAAGCTACAGACATCCTCAAATCATTGGAAGAAAGCGATCTTGATCCAAAAGAACTGGCTTTCCAGTCATATGACTTTGCTTCAAATATGTCTGGGGCAAAAGGCGGTGCCCAAGCATTGTTGTCTGAGGAATTAGGTCGGGAAATCCCGTATATTCCATGTCAAGCACACCGATGTAATACTGTGGTGGAGCACGCTTGTGCAAGCAGTCATCTCATCACAGAAATGTTCTCTATCGTAGAGGAACTGTATGTTTTCTTTACAAGCAGTACAAAGAGGCATGCTGTACTAAGCCAGTGTTTGGAAGGGATCGCCAATACTTTACAACTGCGGAACCTTTCAAAAACACGTTGGACGGCGAGAGCTGAATCCATCCAAGCAGTTTGGTCTTCTTACGATGGTGTCATTGGTGCGCTGAAAGAAATAATCTCGTCCATTTCTGATTCAAAGGTACAAGCCCAGGCATGTGGTCTTTTGAAGAAGGTTGCACGTCTAGATTTTATTGTGGCCATCATGTTTATGAAGAATATCATGTCCAAGACGAAGATCTTGGTGAAGCTTCTCCAGAGGGATGACCTGAATATCCTGGATGCCCTCAAGGCTACAAGAGCAACAATTCAATTGCTAATCAACATTCAATCCAACGATGAGGGGATTAATGCAGAAATTGATTCTGCATGCATGTTTGCCAAGAAGTACGACATCGATCCCGAGAAGGAGTTCAGAAAGCACCATAGGCCACGTAAAGTACCTGCTAGGCTGGATGACAATCCTGGAACACAAGTCCAATGGTCAATCCACCAGTACTATAGGAAGGAGTGCAAGAGTGTACTTGACACGCTCATAAATCTCTTTAATGATAAGATGGCTCCTACACTAAAGAAAGTAGAACCTATGGTATGCTTGCTTCAACCACCAATTCCAGAAGTACCAAGATCAGATCGTGCACAGGCTTTATGCTGATTGTTTCCAACTGAGTTAGACCCTGGAGCAGTGCAGATAGAGTTGGAGATATTTCATAAGCTCTCAGTAGAGTATGATAGGGAACTGAAGAGCATCGCTGATGCTGCTGCACTTGCATTTGAAAACAAATCTCTGTTGCCCCTTGTGTGGAAATGCTACAAATTGATGCTCACTGCACCAATAAGTGTAGCAAAAAATGAAAGAACTTTCAGCGTCTTGAAGTTCGTTAAGAACTTTTATAGATCCACAATGGGTGACAGGAGACTTGATGATCTAATGATCTTAGGCTGTGAAAAGGACCTCACTGATGATTTAAATTTAAGAGATGTTCTCGAAGATTGGTCTTTTCACAAGCCGAGGCGCTAATTTAATCCAGGGCAACATATGAAGAGCTCGGTTCCAAAAGGAACTACATCCATAAATCAAAGTTCTGAGATAAAGACAATTTTGTAATTATCATAGGTAGCAATGTCAGTTTGGAATGATACTTTGGCTAATTTAATCCAGGAATTCCTTGAATGCTGTGAGCGCCGATATCGGCAGCCTAGCATAGCCGGGTAATGTTGAAACGCCTTGAGCACCTTGCAAGGTGGATACGTGCGCTATATAACTATCCAATATTATTATCATTATTATTTGGCTGATTATTCTATTGTATGATACAAGTATAAAACCACTCTTTAACAAAAATCTAAGTCTGCACAAATATTTTTCATGAAGATATGTTTTTTTAATATTTGTGGATGTAGTACTATTTGGAACCGAAATTGGATGTAGTACTTTTTGGAACCGAAAATCTTGCATACTGTATGCAAGTTACAATGCATAGCTTGAATGAATTTAGTACCTTTTGGAACCAAACTGATTTTGAAATGCCATTTTTTACTTTGTTTACAATTTTGATAAAAATGGATGTAGTACCTTTTGGAACCGAGCTCTTCATATACCCTACATATAATATCACTACATAGAGAAATTTCTCTGACAGATGGGATACCCATTTTATTTTCCATTTGAGTCATCTCTTGTTATCAAAGTCTTTTCCTAGGATTTAGTCTCCCTTGAATATTTCTGGACATTTCTGGTTCTGGTCCTTCTGGACGCAATCATGAATTCGATACTGTATCAGAATTTTGTGATTTTCAGGTGAATATCAAAGTGACAAGAATCTCACATAACAGCATATGAAGTTGTGATTTACTTTAGTGTTCAGATACATATATCACAAATATATTGTTATTAAGCAGTATAGTGAATTAAGGAGTTTTGCAAGTTCATAAGTGTGTACTATTTCAATGTTTTATTATTATACTTTGGAAGGTATAGAATCGGTAGAAGAATAGGATTATTTTAATGATATAAATGAAGGTTTCATAAAATGGTAGTGCATGTGGTTACCCATTTCACAGCTAGTGTGTGAAACAAGTTTGTACACTGTATCCACTTGCATATAGACTTACTGTAGCGAAGTGTAAACGCACTACCCAATTATTAAGTTGTGTATAAATGTGAACATGACCTTTGTTCTAAGAGAGGGACAAGCTACATAATTATTAACAGTCTGGTTATTAAACCAGGGTAGTAAACTGGGCTTTTCTCTCCTCCACCAGTGATAGTAGTGTAATTAGGCGCAGACCCATTTAGAAGAAGTATTTTGCTATGTTATAGAATAATGCAGTTATGTAATTCTAATCAGCAAATTAATGATGGCGACCCACATTTGATGAGTTTGGTTATATTATATTATGTTGTATTTTGTATCAATGATGCTACAATAGAGCAACTAGCATAGTAGGTCTGATTGGTCTGATTGGTCTGATTTGTAGAATATTTGAGGATTAGGCAAACGTGAAACCCAGTGGTTTGCAAAGTTTCAGCAAGATGTTTTGTCTCACAAATTTGGTAGAAACCAGTTTCTCTTTAGCTTATGCAGTGAAATAAGAGCACAGAGAGCACTTTCTTTCATCAGGGAAATAATACTTTTCTTTTGTTGATTTTACTTTAGCTAGGGAGTTCACTTTGGAGTTTAAATGGAACCTATATATAGCAAGGAATTAATGCTTTCACTTTTTTCCTGTCATCTTATTGCACAGTTATTTATATTCGTTTATTAAATCTTAAGTCTATTTTCAGATGATTTAAACAATTATTGCATGTATTTAATTGTCCTTGTGGGTTTTTGAGACAACATAAAACTGTTATACATGTAGTTATATCTTTTTACAATGTATAGCTTTATCTTGACTCATTATGTTTTGCGGATGTACAAGAATTTGGAATGGCTTTGGTTATTGAACGAAAGGAGTACACATAGCATGTTGTTTATTCATCTTTATTCAAGAAAATACATATAACATAATAATAAAGATGTTACATAAACCCAGGTCAGAGATTTGAATTACATTTGATGCATCTCATGCAGGGTTAAACAATTAATACACAATAACAAAACGGAATAGAAAACATTATAATATATTATAAGCTAAACCGTTAATAGATGAAAAGATAAATAAGTGCATGTGTTCAAAGATGAGATATTTAACTATTAATTGCATTTGTTGGAACTGCAATTAAACCTTGTCCTTATATATTACCTGTGATATAGTTATGTGTGTGATCTTGTATTATTTGCATCAGTGGCGTGTGATTGTTTACATGAATAAATTATACCCCCAGTAACCCCCACATACATTAGAAGGTCAAGAGCGTGGAGACGGTGGAGCATACAAGTACTATAAAAGAAACTCTCCTAGAGTCCTAGTAAGATTTGTAGGTACTCGGAAAGAATAGGAGTACACAGGTTGATTGGTCGTGTGTGTGTGTGGTGGGGGGTATTCCCTGGGTATTCCTCAATCAGTCCATATATCATATGGCTTGGTATTCAAACAGATATATAAGTTAACAAAAATGAAGTTTAATAGATCTGGAGAAATTAGTAATTACAACAGAATTTGTGTATTTTTTTTTGAGGGGGCCGGGAAAGGGAAATATCTTTAGGTTCTGAAAGGTTAAAGCCCCTCTGCACTAGTTTGGCATGGAGGAATTAGACCTCACTGCGAGGTCACTGGCAGGTGGTTATCTCATCAAATCAGCTCTCGATTAACATAAGAAAAGGGCATCATGGGGATCAACGGGTACCGCTTAGGCATTGTTGGCTGTATAGAGGGCGCAAGTATAGCTATAAGTAGTGCAGTGGGGCTTTAAAGTCACAAAAGGTTCCCTTATAAAAAAGTATCATGGTAACCATGGTTCTTTTGTCTAAATCACCATCCACCATGGTAACCATGGTTACCATGGTTTCAAACAATGATCAACATAGCTATGTATTTCATTGCTTGGTACCATGGTTACCATGGTGAATGGTAATTTGGACAAAAAAAAACATGGTTACCATGGTACTTTTTTGTCAGGGTTATGAAGAAAATGAAAAAAGTGAGTCAAAATCCTTTTTTACACCGTAAATTACCCACAATTTATTGTTAACTGAAATGGCACATGTAATTGAAAAACGAAATTTGACTGACATGGATTGATCGTCTATTTATGGTTGGCATGGCAAATTGGCAACCAGAAATTATGGCTTTTTTTCCTGGTAAAATTTGATCAAAAGGTGTAGAGGAGGGGTGAAGAAAAAGTGATCTGAGCACATCATTGTATGTGCCCGGGCCCCGGGTTAATGAGGTTAAATTTGTAGACATTGGCACATTGGCAGTAATATACATTGTTGGTAATTGGTGGCTAGTTTTGTCGGTAATCGGTGGCATCTACACCCCCCCCCCACCGAAAAAAGGTCTAGCGACGCCCCTGAATACTTTTAAATATTTGTTTGCATGTTAGAGGATTGCTACGGTAGAAGGAATCTAATGAGTAACAAAAATTACGCAGTTTTTTCATCAACCTTCAACAATGTTACCGGTTAACTTTAAAGCATGAAAGCTGTTCACAATAATAATTTCACATAACATCATGTCATTATATCTATGAAGAAAAATGGTCTCGTTAATTCTACTTAGATTCAGAGCAATTGATCAAACGTGCCCAATAAAATTATAATAATATAATATACACAGAAAGAATTTTTAAAAAGAGGAATTATGAATAATAATAATTATATTTGCTTATATAGCGCCTAACACTTACTTTATCAGAGTCTTTATCAAGTCTCTAAGCGCTCTAAAATAATGCAGCAAAATTACCCTGGCTTTAGCAGTGCAGCTGTTACGCGCTCTGCGTTTCAAGGAATAAATTCCTACCAGGTCCCAATTTACTTCACCTGGGTGGAGTGTGGCAAATATAGATCAATGTCTTGCCAAAGGACATTAGTGCCGCGGCGGGACTCGAACCGCGGACCTTGTGATCGACAGTCTGGCGACGTATCCACTCGACCACGACACCTCTACACATGAATTATAAAATATTGTACCCATTTATACCTAGGTGGAGAGTGGCATGTGTGGATTATTATCTTGCCAAAGGACGTTAGTGTTGAGCTGGGATTCGAACCCTGGGACTGGTCGAGAGTCTAGTGAATGAACCACTGTACCACAACCACTCCACAGTATATATTTAAAAATTTTAAAAGCATGATAGCAGCCTATAAACACTAATTTAATAGGCCTACCACGATTTATATATTACGAATGATATAGTGAATGCTCTGTCACCCAAAACCCTCTTGTTCTTGAAGTGGACCAATCCATGTCGACAGAATATAGATCAAGTTTCATTTGTAATTATTCTACTTTTGCTTTTTCACAGGTATTACTGTTTTTATTGATATTTCATTATTTTAAATGCAATACTATTGTGGAGGAATTCTGCATAGTATTTATCATTATGAAATCTTTATCTTCTTGGAAATGAAAATAACTAAATCTGAAAATTTAATTAAATTAAAACCCCCCCCATCCACCCTCCATAAGAACAGTAGTTCCATGAATTTAAGCACATAATGCACAGCCATAACATAATGAAAACCATATACAACTAAGGTAAAATGTTACAAGGAAACCATTTATAAGTATATGCTTGTATTCCTTTGCATGTAACCATTGTCTAGTATTCCCACAGCTGAGCACGCGCTATATATTATGTGACGGGGAAATCCCGTGTGTCGCATGATGACGCGATTCACCAGGAAATTAAAGAGCGTGACCCTTGGCGATTAGTTCGCTATAATGCCATCATCATCGTATGCTTGTATCGAGACTGAGTTGATTTTTATCATGCTTTGGTCAGAATACAGTATACCTTAAAGATAAAGACCAGTTCTGGTCATGCGATTGCATTGTGAAAGAAACGTTGTGGAATCGATCAGAAAAGGTTGATAATCTAGCATATAAGTATTGGTGTGTACTGCAAGGTTCTGGAATCATCAAAATGATAAGAAATTTGGCCCAGTCTTGGTAAAGTTACAAGCACTCTACACAGAAAGATGTATATGGGACTACGTGACACGTGCGCGCACGTGTGCGATATCATGGTCCCAATAGATGTAATAATTTACCAAATATATCAATTAGTAGGCGGTTTCCCGGCAACATTTGTATCATCTCGTATTAGTCAAAAATTATTCTTTCACATGATTGGTAATGAGAGCTTCCATTTCATTTTTTGAGAGGGGGGCGTTTCCAAAACTGGTCTTTACCTTTAAACAGTATACATAACAAATTATGCATACATACAGAATACAGAATATTGTTTAAGTTTATGCAATAATGACGCACGTACAAGCATAATGTAGAAGTCTATCTTGTAGCATATGCTTATTGCACAAATCGCTTGGTCTTCACTTTCTTTGAAAAAAGGAGAAATCAAGTATGGTGACCTTTTTTCTTAGAAAACATGTAACATATGTAAATTTCATCATCATGATAACCATTAAATGTCAATGCCTATACTAGATCTAGATCTTACAAACGTGAATTGTATGACTATCAAGTGGCTGTGTCTTTCAAAACATCCATAATATCCTAAATTATCTTAACACATACAAACAAAAGACTTGGATATATCAACATCACCTAAATACGATCATCAATATCGAGAATTGAAGACAAAGTATTCAACATTTTGATCATCCTTTTAAAAACTTGTAATACATCAACAGCAGCAATGGGTTCATAAAAACTGATATATTTTGTTGTTTAACTCTTTGTAGCACTTCGCGCTCACTAGCGGCCCTTGTAGTAGTTATACCAACTATCGTAGCTTGCTGCAGTACCAAGCATTTCTCATGATCATTAGTCCAACCATGAATCGGCAGGCCCGAGTTTCTTCATCCTCGTCATACTGTTGAAGTGTTCGTCAGACATAATATGAAAGCGCTCGATCTCTGTCTCTCTCAGAATACCCTGGGAACTCAACTGGATTCTGGTTTGGAAGCCCTCAAGAGCATCCTTTGCAAATGCGGCTTCTTGTCTGACGTTCCAAGCACGGCGTCGGATGTACTTATTGCTCATATCCTTCTTGAAACGTTGCTCTCGAATGACTTTCTTCAGATTGTGCTGTTCTAGTTCAATGCATTTGCTTCGATTTCCAACTCGAATGATGCCTGTACCCTGAAATTTCAAGATACCGATTAGAAATTGATCCAAAGCATGGTTTGTGTAGCATACCAATAGGATAGGACCTGTTTCCTCATCTGACCAGCAATGCATGTTGTTGAGGAGTGTTTCCACAATTTTCAATCCAATGTACGTTTTTCCCGTCCCAGGAGGTCCTTGAATAAGGGACAGTTCCTGTGTGAGTGCTACTTTTACTGCTTCTAGCTGGGATGGATTCAGATTTGTTTTCTCCGCTGCAGGCCAGGCATCTCCATTCAGAACTGATATGGGAAAGGGGGTGTCAATGTCGTGTTGTTTCGGACCAATATGTATCGGACTACGTTTGTGCTGGGTCCGGATTGGAGATGCAACCTTCTGAGGTTTGGTCATAGAGATGTCACAATCGCTGTTCCTCTGGTTTCGTTCTACCATTAGATCTGACACGTCAAGTTTGGGATGGCTCAGTTGCATTAGGTAGGTAGGGGGTTTAATGTCGGACTTAAGGTCAAGAATATGCTTTGTCATTGGAAAGGCTGCAGGGCTTACCCGTTGTAGGCCGACCAAGACATGTCGATATGCCTCGAAGAAAACTGTTGATTCCACCATGACAAATGTTTTGTCGACAATAGATGACATTCCTGTATCTATAGGGCGTAGGTCAACCAAACCACGTGCAAGTTGCTTTGCGTCACTATTTGCTACAGTGGCTGGAATGTAGGTCTTGAATTCATCTTCCGACAATAGGACTAGTGAGCCATAAATCAAACGCTTCGACATTTCCCATCTGACATGAGGTAGCCTTTTGAATGACATCAAATAGGATACACCTGAATTGTCCGTGTTGGGTCGGACCAGTTTCACGTACTCATAGATCCGGATATCATTGACCTTAACCCTATTCTCTGGACGAACTTGCTTGTTATGAAGGTATTCCCCTAAACCACTTCTTAGAGGCTGGATGAAATCCTCTTTCATGAGCCTGAAGTGCACATCAAAGTAATGATCCGCGTTCGGGTAAGCTCCATTGAGTATATGAGGCCTCAAGTATGGTCGGTAAGATGGTTTCAGCTCTTGATAAGTTGGAAGAATACTTTGTTGTCGAAAGTCATCTGGCGGTGGTTTAGATGAAGCATTCCGATGCTTCTGGTGCGTAAACTCTTTCCCCGCTTCAATAGACTCAATATACTTAACTAGGGCAACAAGAGATGGCTTGACATCCTGTGTCAATTCTTCATCCATGGCGTTAATGACGTCTGTCATGAGGACCAATGGTACCTTGATTTCGGCAGCCCGGATGGGTATGCAGGAGATCATGGATTCAAATACTGTGACGAGAACAGCGATAAAACCTACACACTCGCGTGTACCTCCTTGTTGCGCTCTCTCCCTCAGATGGATTAGTCGAAGTGTTAGGTGTGTGTTAAGGAGTCTAGAGCCAACAGCTACCGCAAGCAGCATAACGACAGTACTGGCTACACCAACATTGTCAGAAATATGAGCGAGAACATTCCAAAATAAGCGCTGTTTTTTGGCATCCATGTTCTCCTCTTCAAGTCCTGCCGTTAAACTTCCCTTCAATGAACCAAGTTGAATTGCTGCCTCTGAAGGCTCCATCAGAAGGAGGTGGTTTAACAAGTTTAAGCTGATAGGTTCAAAGGTGCGCTTGTCCTTGGATCCTGGGGAAATTGCCCTAGTTAATGTGTTTAAAATTGGGGGATTTAATAGAAAATAAAATCAATAATGTAAGTGGAGAACTTATGCAATCACCAAAGGTCTGTCTATGTCTAAACGTTAGTTGGACACATACTTGTAGACATAGACAATAAATAGTAAAATAGTACAATACATAATTATAAAAAAACAAGAACATAAATTTAATATAGACTGATAATGAAAACAAGTATTAAGATTTTTGATCAAGATACACAATTTAGCTAAAAATACATTTATATTAATACAGATTAAATACCACAAGAGATCAGGTCGTGACGCGTTCCCTTCGCCATTAGTATTTCTGTGTAGGTCTCTTTCTTTAACTTGTATAATATTCAGAGATTAACATTTGTCAGAACGATATGAATCTATTCATATACTGTTTTGAGCAGAAAATATGACTTTATGATATCATTACTAATATCGTTATGATTTCCCTAGTTCAAGAAAATGTGATGACAATTTGACTTTATAGCTGCATTTTTCCTGAAATATGTTAAGCTTCTATTAATTTCATGTCTATCCAGTCATTGATATTGATATGGTTAAACGCAATTGCATTTGTAAGGTAGAAATAAGTAATAAAAGACGGAAATATTTTCAGCAGATGTTTTGGACTTTAAAATCGACCCACCCTTGGTCACAGAGGTCACCGGCAGGGGTGTGAATAAGAAACTTACAAGTGACTGCCACGTTGAGAAGGCTGATGGTTCGTACTGTCGCGATGCAGCAGCGTTCCGCAACCTTCAACCTCTACCGCCCTTCCTCTTGACCCAGTCTTGGATGGTGTTTTTGAAGAGTGTGGCATTCCTCCAGCCCTGCTTCCAATTTGCCGCCTTTGGCCTCTCTGCCCATGTTGATGTCTTCCGTCTTGCCTTTTTCCAAAGTGACCAGCGATGTCTTTCGGACCGATCTGATGGGTATTTCCGGGTGAATTGCTCCTCGTAATCTTCGTGCTGTCCACCTTCTCCTTAGGTCGCTCGCTTTTATCCTCATGACCTTTAGACAGACTGCTGGCATTGGATTTTTTCGTGGGACCCGGTGCACGGTTGGTGTTAGCACCCTGGTATTGAACTCTAGATTGGAGATTGGTTTTATCGTTCAAAGCCTTCTCCGCCATTGTCACATTGCAACATAGGGAAGCATCTGTAAAGTCGAAAGATTGAATTGGATTATAGTTTAAATGGAAAGAATGAAATAAATGGATCCGAAAGTAAGGATCATTTTTGAAATTCGGGTTTTGCATGAGATAAGAATGATCGCATTAAAGTTTAATAACAACTGCATAGCTAATAATGCACGAGTTATTGTCAGTTAAGGGACAAATTCCTCTAACTTGGTGCGTATATAATATTTGTTTACATGGAAGAATATATATATATATATATATATATATATATTAAAAATCACGGCAGCATAGGGCACTGCAGATGTCCACTAAGTCATATGAAAGAGAAAAGTTCTCAGAAGACGGAAAATCTGATGTGTCGGTTTTGTTCAACCTAGGAAACGTAGTCGTGAGGTACACGAGAACGGCCCGTAAGCTTTGCGAGCCGTTTGTCTCGAGAACCCTCAAATATGTTGTCAGAAAGCCCACAAGGCCCATCTTTTTGGTCTCATGGGTCTTCGATGTTGTGAACTGTCGGTTTCATCAGCAGTCGGCCAACTGGTTACTTGCCTATGCCTATGGCAACAGATGAACGTACATGTAAATGTAAAGATATTTAATGTACACTAAACCAAATTGAAAACAAAATCTCTTTCGATGTCAGTCTGTTTATGTATATGCCAGAAGGCGAGAACTTGTAAGGTTTTAACAAAAAAACAAATAACTTTATCTTTAAATCATACAATTATGTCGTATCTATGATTTTTTTATTAAACCCTTTACTTTAATTTATATATGGTTTACGACGTACCATAAATTCACTTCCCATTGCGTATTTTAGTCAATTTCCATTTATTTCTCAGTTAATATTGTTTATTCGAGTTTATGGCAGGCATAAATGAAATTTAAATACGAATTGTAACCGCTAAGAAAATATCAAATTAACCAGGCCAAATCATACAATTATTCCTTGTTAAACGAGGACATACAAACCATTTAAGAATGATGATCATGGTTATAATCATGATCATAATTATAATAATAGTTATAGAATTGTCACTAATAATAATGAGTATGATAATAATAATAAAATTAATAACAATTAAAAAGTTACTATGATAACAACAACAATAACAATACAGTTAAGAGGTAATTTTCATCAAGCGCATAGAAAGAAAATATCTACATATGTACTTTGACATGCAATTACAAAAATACAAGAACGACATGAATGGTATGCTGCTTACAACGGGCTGTACACCCCATTCTGTAAAGTTATACAATTATACAACCATCGAATAGATGTATAGATTTAACCGATCAGAACGCAGGAAACTATGCAAACATGCAACTATACAACTATACATTTATCTAAGCGCCCATGAACTCAAGAACAGTTTTCAGCGTGTATAGTAGGCCGTTAAAGCCATAATTATGTTCGACTGTACAACTGTACGTATATTTTTATCCAATCAGAATACAACCATGCAACTATACAAACACGTGTTTTCGTTTTTGTGGTAGTAAAGGTCATTCGATGCAAAATGTTCGTGCAAACATGTGCTTATTCCAGACTTGCACATTTTATCATATAATATAAAAATAATAATAATACCATGTTGAATATCACTAAATCATGGTGTTTCATGTGTAGCCTAAAGATCAAATGCGAAGGATATTCTCATATCCCCATTTCCTTCTCCATTTTGTTGGATTGGATTTCACTTTAGGGTTCAGCAAATGAAGTGATCCTTGATTAAAGCGATACGGAACTGACGAACTTTCTGCTCTAGCGTACTGTTTATTACACAGAACCATATCATGGCCAACTTGCCAACAGTGCGCAACCCAATTACCTATTTCCACTTCGCAGACAGAGGCAGTGGCGGATCCACAGGGGGGCGGGCCCCCCTAGAAAAAAACAGGTGAAAACACCCTTTTTTGAAAAAAAGAAGTTGGGCCCCTCCTGGCGCCCAAGGGGTGGCGGTGGAAAAAATAATTACCCTTCCAGTTTTTTTTTCAGGTGCCAAATTTTTTTTTTTTTGCTCACTACCCCCTCCCCACTGAGCGAAAATTCGACCGGCACGATTTTCAAATTTTCGCACGAAGTGGGCCCCTTATAGGCCCCCTCCCTTGCCGCCGGCTGGATCCGCCCCTGGACAGAGGACTCGATGCGAGAACAAACAGCGCAGCTAGGGTTACGGGACCACACTACTACAGTTGACCTGAGATGGCAATCGAGAGGAATTTGTACTTAGTACAGTATGGCGTTGGGAGATTCTCCAAAAGATGGAATACCACTCCTAAGCATTAAGAGATTCCGTCAATATTTATATTTGATTAATAACAGAACTTTTGCAGTAGGTGTACACAGAAATCTAAAACGTTTATTACAAATGCTCCGACCCAAGGAAAAGTTGTAACTGCTTATATGATATAACACCTAATTGTTATAATGACGGGAATGATGTCAATTCATGGTATTAATTTTCTTTTCAATTTGGCAAACTGAGCATAGACAGTAATACCCCTGAAGTGCACACGGTCGATTCGTAGAGTTACAAGCGTAAGCTTAGTTCGTTTGTTTTTGCAATTACCGTACCACATTGGGACCAAAGGCCCACAGCTCAAACTAGTACTCATACAAAATGACTTGTCACATGGGCCTTTCCGAGATCCACCATGTTTGTTGGTAATCATCAATATTTAACAGATTTTCTCAGTCACATTGCCCTATTTGAAAGGGGTAAGGGGCAACACCCACCCACAAATGTAAACAAACTATGTAAAAACCCTTCTTATATGGATTATTATTATAATTATGATAAAAATAATAGTCACATATGTATAGCGCTCAATAAAACGTTTCTAAGCGCTTTCATACCCAGGTCATTGGATTCAATTACAAATCTGTGAATGATAATGCACAAGCTCCATTCCCCGGGGAGTATTCCGGCCAGGCGCCATTTTACAAGCGCACACTTGCTCATCCAACCACATTAACATCCTACCAGGTTCCCATTTTACCATCGGGTAGAGGGTGGCAAATGTAGATTAATGTCTTGCCAAAGGACATTAGTGCCGCGGCGGGACTCGAACCGCAAACCATGTGATCTACAGTCCTGTGACGTATCTACTAGATTGCGAAACCTCTAAAAATTATTAGTTATGTTATTAGTCTTATAGATTATAATCGTTGTTAGCATTACTACTATTATCATTATTATCAGTTTTATTACTATCATTATCAATTATCTCTAATTTATTCATTCATTAATTTTGTATTTTATTTGTTTGGCACTTTCAATACATGTCAAATATGAACATGCAATGGAACTCACAAAATATGATTATATTTCAAAGACGATGGTGTACCTGGCTACCAGGCTGCATGGGGAGGAATATGTAAGTTTAATGAAAATGACCCATATGCCTTCCTTCCGAACATCTCGCTATAGATGCAGCATAGTAACATAACAATTTTTAATAGCACGAGAAACTTTCAATGAGAATTAAAAACAGTTCTGAAGCAATTACGAAAAACTTGCACACTATGCATGTTAACATTGCAGAGACTCATGTACAATGGGGGATAGTCTCAAGCTCATCACTTGATTGTGGCTGCTATCGACATATTTTCTCAATATAAGATAAAGCACGATTATAGGGTACCTACCACCCCCGACAACTACTTACTCCCTGAAAACTATCCCTATGATAACTACCCCCAAAAAAAAAAAAAAATAAATAAATAAATAAAAAATAAAATAAATAAAAATAAAACTACCCCTCGCACGATCACATGTCACCCCTTCCCACACACACACACACAAACAAACACACACATACTCACACGTGTGCTAAGGTCTTTATACGCCTCTTCTCAGCTCATTGTGGAATGATATCATTATTAGCAGTTTTATTTATTATCATTGTTATTATTATAATTCTTGTTATAATCATTTATTCGACAAAATAATATACAATCAAGGAAACAGTGAATACAGTGATAAAGGTCACATAGATACCCGAAAAAAGAAAACATTGACTAAATAACTATAACCCTAACGTCTTCTTTTCTCACTTTGAAAACAAAATCAGTCTCATCTTGATCATTCATGTCTCGTCAAAGAAAAGGCCAGACTCGTGGATACATGAAAATATTTCTTCACAACCAGTATCCATACCTTATCAAGAAAATTCTGAATTCTGGCAACGTAGTTCAAAATGCATTTCCACTGCAATGTCGCCAAGTTGTTGATTGAAAATGTCAATCTTGCCTCTCCTCTTGAAGTCTCATTCTCGACAGTTGTAATTTGTATACATTGACCTCCTTCAAGAACTAAGTATATCAAGATAACGAACGAAGTCATAATCTCGGCAATCATACTTTGGACTTATTGACTTTAACAATAATTTTATGACAGAATCGCAAAACAAAGTTTAATGGTAAAGACGGCTTGACAAGCATAGTTGATCAGCATATTTCCCGTGCATGGCCAAAAGCAAGATTGGGAATTTTAAAGATTTAAGGGCGTGTTTTCGGGATTCACGAATTTAAATATTCCATAGAAATACGTCATAGATAACATATACGACGTATTAGGGGTGATGGAGGTGGGTAGTCACCACCCTCCCCTTTCAATATCGTACTCTCGATTTTAAAATCAAATCTTCTTCTTTTTTGTAAACAACACAAAGCACCATTGACCCTCCCCGCTCATTGTGATTTATTCAGTCTCTTACATTTGACAAATTTCCTGATAATATTTGACTGGCATCTCTTTCCGAATTTTGTACCTTAACAACAACAACAACAAAAATCAATATTTCGGAGAGGGGAGAAAGTCCAACTGCCATTTGAATGCCTAGTAGGCGGCTAGCCCCTGTATTATATCCCTCTCGTGTATTGGAACTAAGATGTATGTGAAATGTATAGTTTTAACCAATCAGAACGCAGGAAACTATACAGCTATTACTATGCAACTGTACATCCATCGAAGCACTCATGAACGTCTGTATAGCTTCCAGTGTGCGGGCCGAAGTGCCATAATTATGTACTATATATCCATCAATCCGTTATTGTAAAAACGAACAAACAAACGAACAATTTTTTACGCTTGTAACACTGCAAATCGACCGTGTGCACTTCAGGGGTATTACTGTCTTTGCTCAGTTTGCCAAAAGGAAAAAGAAAATTAATACCATGAATTTACTTCATTCCCGTCATCACAACAATTAGGTGCTATATTATATAAGCAATTTAAACTTTTGCTTGGGTCGGAGCATTTGTAATCTCTTCGTACCCTTACTGCAAAAGTTTTGTTTTTCATCAAATATTAATATTAACGGAATCTCCTATTACAAAGCGATTGTTTGTTCTTTCATGCCCCCTCCACAACAAATATATAAAGCAAGTAAAAAAAATGAATATATACACCGACTTATAACATAATGCATTGGTAGGGTATTTGAATATTCACCGTCCACACACACACCATCATTGAATCACAATATTGCCCGTTAACATCATTTCATAATTACCACCTTGTGCTAGCGTATAATATCATCCATTCACTCTTTGCCCCCCCCCCTTGTTAAATGACTAAAAATACATTGCTCCCATGCAAAATAGAATTTACACAGATTACAAAGCTTTTAATGTCTAGTCATTATGCTTATGCTTTAATGAATGAAATCTACATTGTGTAAATGATGAGCCATAGCAAATTCATTTATGGAATACAATAAGAACTTTTTGAATGACACAAATAAAAGTACTGCCATTAAAGTGACAGCCAGTTGGTAAAACTATTGCAGCTGATAACTGCCACTGTCTAGTCGAGGTACCTTTGTGGAGATTAAAAGAGTAATATTTGAGGTAAGGATTGCTCATACTCACATGGTTGTTATAAATCTAAAGGTGCAAAACATTGTTACATACATATACATATGAAATTAATTATCAGTCTTTTCTATCAGCTTTGGCAACATAAGTCAGACTTAAAATATTTCCTACAGGACAAATCTGTTGTCACTGCAATTTCAATTTTCCGTTGTTTCTTTTGTATTTGTTATTGTGTGATTGCTACAATAGCACATTATGCATCAACAAGTAATCATCGACGCATGATCATGTCAGCAGCACCTCTAGAAAGAGTTCCAAATAGGCCAATTAAACTTGGTTCACTGGTGCTCAGATGAACTGCTACTTGGAAACTTCTAATTTGATATTTTAAGATTGATTTAACATGAATGTAATTATCTATATAATGTGAGTTTGGAAACAATAACCTTCATGACATAATCATAGCTGTTTAGATCAGCAACAACAATTAACATGATATTTCTCAAAAGTGCAGGCCTAAATTGCAGAGCTAACTTAGTATGGATTATGACTTTGGTTTTATCCTCCAACTGTAACTAGTTCTTTTTATTTATTCTGCAAGATTCTAAATTTGCATTAAAAAGATAGGAAATCTTGAAAGTATCACTGAAAATGTTCTTCCTCTAAGATATTATATAACAACTTAGCAAACCAATAATCTCATACTTGATGTCAAAATGTTAGTACCTTGACTGGAGTATTTTTAATAGCTTCAGAGGATTTAATTTGAAAATCTGTTTTACTATAGAAGTGTTAGTTGAAAAATATAGCAACCAGTCAATGATACCGAGACATGTTTAGCATTGTGGTCCCTCTTGCTTGGAGCTGTAAAAGGGAGCTTGATCTGTAGGCTGGCTGATGTTCCATATGAAGCATAATGTTGCAGATAATGCAGGCTTTGCGGTCTAGAGCTGGAATTTAAATTTATGTTAAAAAAAATACTAGTGTAATTTTTAAATTTATCTACATCTCTTGTATTTTTTATTATGTCAATTACTTTGATTGCAAAAAAAAAATAAAATAGAAGAACACAAAAAATTGTTTAAACATATTGAGACAAAAGCAGTTTTAGTTAGAAGCGATAATTAATTTGTTTGCTTTGGAGAAACAAATCCTTTCATAATCATTGTTGTATGTTTCATACAACAGAGTTAGTTAGATGGGTATTAGACTTCTTATAAAGATTATGACAACTGTACTTATTTATGTATTTTCTTTTTTAATTATTGCTGTAGGGGTATGGAAATAATGACAGGCACAGAATATACTGATAAGAGCAATTATGCTAACCGATAGAACTTACCTTATCAACTTGAAGAGATAGACAATAACTTTAGGATGAAAGTCCATATACCATGAATAAGCAGAACATGTAGATCCACAGCTCTTTATTTTGCAACCTCAGATTCAAAACAGAGATAAAAATAAATGTCATGAAGAGAGCAAATATATTTCTCTCAAAAATAATTTTCATTGTATCTAATGTACCACCTACATACAGAGACTGAAATACATCGTATGGGGTAGTGAGTGGAAGGAATGGGTCAGTTCGGCCGGACCGAGATGAATGAGATGCTACGAATTTGTTCACTCTTTACGTCTTTATATATCCAATTTGGCTGCAACATGACACTCAATGTTATTGTAAAATAATATAGCAAAAACTTTTACTAACGATAGGTTGCTCATTTAGCTCCTAACTCAATTTTTTATTCGAGAAAAACTTGTCGTCAACATCATTCGGTATCAGTCATCTTGATTTGAATACTAGTATACTGAATATTCTTTTTTTTTAATTGAACGTCCAATAGCTACGTACTAGACCAGCCCGGCTGACCCATTGATATTTCAATATTCACACACCCAATATTAACGAAGGATCTGATTGGCCATCGGCTTTGTTTTGGTACATTAACCCGAAAATGAATCGCCCTGGTCATGTCCTAGGTTACAGTGTGAATACATTTAACGGTACAACTCATTAGTTCTGAGATGAAATTGGATGGATTCGTGCAAAGTAAGCCCATAAATTTCACCAATTGAATTACGGAATTAAAACATCGCTAGTATACCCCTCCCCCTTTTAAGGGGTACCGTCTGTGTACGGGGAAGGTTGACAAATTAAATGTCACTTGCATTAAAGAATTACCCATACTAGACGGTTATTTCTGTCTAGATCTAGCTGTACACCTAGACACTGAGATTGCATTCTGCAGATCCAAACCCTTTCCTCGGGGCCGAGGTAAGATGAGATCTAAGTCCAAGACGGTGGAGATATGGCGGGAGAGAACTCTTGGACCTAATGTATATTTGGTGAATACAACTCGTGGTCATTCCATCTCCGAGTCTGGCAGAAGAAAAAGAAGAAAAAAAAAGAAATAAATTATAATAAAGAGCTTGATACATGTCCCTACTACATAAAATTCCACATCTAGTCTAGAATCTAACTTGTTACTGTTATGCGTAGACTAGACCTATAACAATTGTTATTTTTATCTTACAGAATACAATAGTCTAGGTATAGATTCTAGGACCAGATCTAGGACAAGCCCTGTACTACAAAGGCTGCAGTGGAGACTAGGTCTACATGGGGTCTACAACTACCCTAAATCTATATGAAGACTAAATCTACATCTAGATCTAAATCAAGATCTTACTTGGGTATAACACTTAAGAGTCCAAGTTTCTTCCACACAATGTAAACGTTAAAGCAATGATCCTGTTGATTGTTACTATCAACACAAACAAGGCAATGTCAAGGGCTATACCGTACTGCCTACCGGCAGAAATCAAAGTAGACCTAGAAATAATCTAAGCCTAATTTTCTAAATCGACAACTACATAAGCACAAGACCCATCGGTAACTATACAGCATATTGATTCCTCAAGTCGCGGTGGATCTATATTGTTATCAACTGCAAGAATAAATCCGAATAATGAATTTGTATCTGTCCAAACCGAATATTAAACGACGGTAGACATTTACGGTTGGAAATGCATGAATTTATATTTAATGGGACTAAAATGCATGAACCTGCGAAATTTGTGCATCTTGAGCCCAGTTGGGGAGTAATATTAGGTGATATTTATTTAAAACATCGTTAAGTTAACCAAAAAGTTCTTTTCCACAAAATGAGAGGAATACTTTTTCTACTAAAAAGAAAAGATTTTATCAACAGAATTAATATTTTTTGATAAAAATGAAATTTTCTTACTTTTCCAGGACCCCTCTCGCAGTAGTTTGGCGACGCCATTTCATGGCTGATTGACCCCAAAATTGACCAGCCTTGATTGCAGAGCCCTTCACATTTATGGAAAATTAATCATAACAATTTTAGCTTAAAATTGATTTGATGAAACAGCGCACAAATACCAGTTATAAGCTAAAAACTGATTCGGACTTAAAATTGATTTTTCTTTAGATGACGACCCCCCTGGTGAACGTTCTGCCCTAGCGTACTGTTTATTGCACAGCACCATACCATGGTCAAATTGCCAACAGTGCGCAACCTATTGGGCGCCGTGTCACGAAATCACTCTCAAGACCGATTCCGTGGACAAAATCACTCCCAAGACCGATTCCGTGGACAAAATCACACACAAGACCGATTCCGTGGACAAAACTTCCTTTAAAGATTCTTCAAAAGATGGAGTACCTCTCCTTCTTAGCATTAAAAAATGCCATTAATATTTGATTTGATTTTGTATTCATTAATTTTTCTTCATGGTATTTTTTCCAAAGTTTCAAACTAATTACAACATAAATCATGATGATAATCAAATTCTATAATGAATACATCATCAACGTTAAATACTTACATTGTTATACTAACATTACAACATCATGGCGAAGGATTGCCAAATAAGCTAGGCTTGAAGGCGTGGTAATTATTCGTATTACGGGTGGGTTATGAATGAATATGTCTAATAAGCATAAACCTATCACTAAGGGGGATGGAACCTGATGTAATGATACATTAAACCTAACTAAGGCTGTTTCGTGAGTATTTATGTCAGAGACTATAAGGGTATCGAGTTTATGGAACAACGGGTCGGAGTTTGCTCTATCGTGTGAGCCCGTGCAAATACACAATACTTTCTTATGCAAAGAAATTTGATTAGTCTTGTATTTTGCAGAATTTGCTCAAACCATATTGCAATATGAAACGTGGGGGAGGATGAATGCATTATATAGCATAAGGAGGAAATCATTTGGTAAAATATTCTTAAATTTTGATAAAATTTCGACTGCTCGGGATTTAGTAGTTTCAATATTTTGTATATGTTGTTTCCAAGTTAGGTTTTCGTCTATAGTAACTCCGAAAACTTTAATTTTGATTCTCTTGATAAAGGGAGTCCATCAACAACAAGATTGTTTGATAAATCAATGCCTGCATGTATTTACTAAAATGTATAACAAATTGTCTTTTGTATATTTAGAGATAACCAAAATGAAACCTTTTGGAGTTCATTGTTAATGTTATGCACTAGTGGATCGATCTCAGAATGAGAACAAAGAAAATAGTGGCCAGGCGCAGGCGCGGATCCAGGGGGGAGGCCGAGCGGGCCTTGCCCCCCAAAAAAAAAAGAGAGAGAGAGAAGGAAAAGAAGAGAAAGAAGGAAGAAGAAAAAGGGGAAAAGAAGGAGGTCGGGTGAGGGGCCGAAAGGGCCTTGCCTCCTAGGCTGTTGCCTCCCCATTAAAAAAATAAGAGAGAAGGAAGGAAAGGGAAAGAAAAAGGAAAAGAGGAGATAAAGGGAAGGAAAAAAGAGGAAGAAGAAAAGAAAAGAAGGGGATATCAGTTGCAATTTTCCCGCCAAGTTGAGGATCGGGGGCTTGCCTCTAACCCCTCCCCTCCCCGCCCCAAAAAAAAAAAAAAAAAAAAGAGAGAAGGAAGGAAAGGGAACAAAAAGACGAAGAAGAAAAGAAAAGGGTGAAAAGAAGGGAGATCAGTTGCGATTAATTCCGCCAACAACGTGTGGATCGGGGGGGGAGTCTAAAGGCCCCTGCCCCCCCCCTACAGCAAACCTAAAAGAGAGAGAGAAGGGAAAGGGACACTTGCTGAAATGACACAATTTTCCGAGTTTTTCCTCACTTTTTTAGTAAATTATATTTTTATGCGTTTGTTGGAAAATAACAAATTCCTAAATTTACAGTCAGGCAAGAAATTTCCGAGTTTTTTCCTCACTTTTTAGTAAATTATACTCTTTTATGCGTTTGTTGGAAAATGACAAATTCCTAAATTTACAGTCAAGCAAGATATTTCCGAGTTTTTTCTTCACTTTTTAGTAAATTATACTTTTTATGCGTTTGTTGGAAAATAATAAATTCCTAAATTTACAGTCAGGCAAGAAATATGCTTATTTAGAGGCCTACATGTCAGGGCCCGCGGAACTGCGGGGATCGAGGGCCTGAGCCCCCAACTTTTTTTGAAAAAGTATATTAAAGAAAATTAGAAAGAAAGAATAGTGACCTGCCAGTGTCACAAAATAATGGGGTATAAAAATACGCTCATCTGACCGTGATTAAATGCCTATAACTCCTGAGCTTCCGGGGGCTCTGCCCCCTTGATTCCACCTAGGGGATCTAAGGCGGGACCCTGGATGCTCATCTGACGGTAATTTAATGCCTAAAACCCCTGAGCTTCTGGGGACTCCGCCCCCTGGACCCCACACCAATTATTGTCTTGCCAGTGTCACAAATAAGGTATCAAAATAGGCTCATCTGACAGTAATTAAACGCCTAAAACACCTGAGCTTCTGGGCCTCCGCCCCCTGGACCCGACGCTAAATAGTGTCCTGCTTCTGTCAATAAGGTATAACAAAAATGCTCATCTGACCGTAATTAAAACCCCTGTGCTTCCGGGGGCTCTGCCCCTGGACCCAACCAAGGGCCCCAAGGCGGGCCCCTGCATACTCACCTGACTGTAATTTAATGCCTAAAACCCTTGAGCTTCCGGGGGCTTCGCCCCCTGGACCCCTCGCCATTTAGTGACCTGCGAGTGTCACAAATAAGGTATCAAAATATGTTCATCTGACCGTAATCTAACAAGTGAAACGCTCGGCGGTCTCGCCTGCATTACGCAATTCGATATGATGAAAAATTGAGGTAGGGACATTATTGATAGGCAGGTTTGCCCATTAGCAGGCCCCCCAAAATGAAATCCTCTGAATCTAATCAGCATTTTGAAGTGAATATTGACTAAGAATATGCAGACCTGAAATGACATTTGACCTTGACTTTGTCACCTAAAAGACTAATCACATGATTGGTGATACTTGATAACCCTTACGTTCAAGTTTCATGGAATAGGAATGTATACTTTCAAAATTACGATAAAAATTCAAGATCTTAACGTGATGCCACAACATAGTCTAAGTTTGATGACTGGAAATGACCTTTGACCTTGACTTAGTGACCTGAAATTCAACTCACATGATTGGGGATACTTGATATGCCTTTAGTCTAAGTTTCATTGAATAATAACTTATACTTTCAAAATTATATTAAAATTCAAAAACTTAACCTCAGGTTAAGTTTTTGATGATGATGCCACAACATGGTCTAAGTTTGTTGACCTTAAATGACCTTTGACCTTGACTTTGTGACCTGAAATTCTCCTCACATCATAAGGGATACTTGATAACCCTTTAGTCCAAGTTTCATTGAATAAGAACTTATACTTTCAAAATTATATTAAAAATTCTAAAACTTAACCTTGGTTAAGTTTTATGTTATGTCTCGCTTTTTGCTACGCAGGCGAGACAAAAACCCCTGAGCTTCCGGGGGCTCCGCCCTTTCGACTCCACAAGGGGTCCTGAGGCGGCCCTGAATACTTAACTGACCGTTATAAAATGCCTAAAACCCTGAGCTTCTGCCCCCTGGACACCACGCCAATGAGTGACCTGCCAGTGTCATGAATTAAGGTATCAAAATATGCTCATCTGGCCGTAATTAAATGCCCATATCCCTGAGCTTCCAGGGCCTCCGCCCTTGATCCCCGCCGGCGCTTTGCCCCTAGACCCCACGCCAATTTATGCTACGCTCTACTTGATCACAAATACTGTAGTGTCCCCGACCCACTTTAAAAACGTTCAGTGGGGCCTGGAGGTGAGAGTGGGGAGATGCATATTTTTGTCTGCCCCCCAATAAAAAAAAAAAACGTTTTTGCTCATTACGCCACTGGAGGTCACCATTACGTACAAATATTTGGCTCGCATAATTTCAAATTTGGGCCGCCCCCCCCCCTAAGAAATCCTGGATCCGCGCCTGCCTGATGCAAGTCAGTTGGATCATGTGGTCTAAAAACGAAACCAGAGAAAAATACACATAATTAGAGAACTAGAGCTAATCATGATCTCATCATCGTTATCCTTTTTTCCGCTCTAGTTAGCTCGATCTTTAGAAAAAAACATGTTACAATTATTTTGCTTTTGTCCCCTTTTAGTCTTCCTCTGCTAAATTACGCGCAAGATTTCTCGCCACATTGCCGGTGCTTTCTTTTGTATTCGCTTAACAGAACGCAACAGCTAGGTGAGGTGAAAACACACCTCTTCATGAATAGATCTTTGTTCAATGGTTTTTCTTTTTTCAGCCCTAGTTAGCTCGATCTTTAGAAAAAAGAAAACGTCATGATTTTTTTTTCTTGTCCCCTACTGTTATTCTTTCCTTTAAAAAAAATGCGTTTCATAATCTCGATACAGTTCCTGTTGTCTCTTTAAAAGGTGTTTTCTTTTCAGTCCTTTTATCCTTCTTCTCCGTAGTCCGTCAAACCTTCAATATATCCATACAAACTACTTTACTTTATCGTTCGCCTTTTAAAAGATCTATTAGAATTTGACGTTTTATAAAGAATAAGAATCAAAACATGATTGATATGTTTTTCGTATTTCCGATGGTGAGAAAAGGGTTCAGTAATGTTTCTGAAAATGGAATAGGGTGCGTAATTGCGAAAACGAGAAAGGGTTCATAAGTCCAAATTAAAATGTAAAACGTTTATGACTGACTGTAATTTAATGCCTAAAACCCTTGAGCTTCCGGGGGCTTCGCCCCTGGACCCTCGCCATTTAGTGACCTGCGAGTGTCACAAATAAGGTATCAAAATATGTTCATCTGACCGTAATTAAATGTCTAAAACCCCTGAGCTTCCGGGCTCCGCCCTTTCGACTCCACCAGGGTCCTGAGGCGGCCCTGAATACTTAACTGACCGTTATAAAATGGCTAAAACCCTGAGCTTCTGGGGCTCCCCCTTGGACACCACGCCAATTAGTGACCTGCGAGTGTCACAAATAAGGTATCTAGATATGCTCATCTGACCGTAATTAAGTGTCTAAAACCCTAAGCTTCTGGGGTCCGCCCCTTCGACCCCACCAGGGGGTCTAATGCAGGCCCCTGAATGCTTATCTGACCGTTATAAAATGCCTTAAATCCCTGACTTTCAGGGGCTCAGCCCCCTGGACCCCACGCCAATGAGTGACCTGCCAGTGTCATGAATTAAGGTATCAAAATATGCTCATCTGGCCGTAATTAAATGCCCATATCCCCGAGCTTCCAGGGCCTCCGCCCTTGATTCCCGCCGGCGTTTGCCCCTAGACCCCACGCCAATTTGCGCTACGCTCTACTTGATCACAAATACTTTAGCGTCCCCACCCACTTTGAAAAACGTTCAGTGGGGCCTGGAGGTAAGAGTGGGGAGATGCAGATTTTTGTCTGCCCCCAAAAAAAAACCGTTTTTGCTCATTACGCCACTGCTGGTCACCATTACGTACCAATATTTGGCTCGCATAATTTCAAATTTGGGCCTCCCCCTAAGAAATCCTGGATCCGCGCCTGGCCAGGCGCCATTTTATAACCGAACGCTTGCTCATCCAACCACATTAACGTTCGAATCCTACCAGGTTCCCATATAACCCTTGGGTGGAGAGTGGCAAATGTAGATTCATATCTTGCCAAAGGAAATTTGTGCCTTGGAAGGACTCCAACCGCCAACCTTGTGATCTTCAGTCCAGTGACGTTTTCACTAGATTACGACACCTCTACAAATTATTATTTTTATTATTAATCTTATAATCATTAGTATCATTATTACTATCATTATTATCATTATATAATTATCATTAATATTTATAACATTATTATTTATCTCTAATTAATTCATTCATTATTTTATTTATGTATTTGTTTTGCACTTTCAGTACATGTCAAATATAAACATGCAATGGAAGTAACAACATGGCTGCCTAGGGAGGATTTTGTAAACTACGAACTTCCCACTGAGAATTAAAATCAGCTCTAAAGCAAATCTCAAAAAACTTGCAAATAATAAATTATACACCGTAAAGATTCATTTACAATGGGTGATATAGTCTCTAGAAATCTCATTTGCTTGCTAGAAAGCTCATAGCTTGATTGTTGCTGCTATCTACATCTAATTCTTGAAATAAGATTAACACGATCACGATTATAGTATATTCCCCCCCTCCCCACCCGACAGCTGCTATCTCCCGGAAAACCATCCCTTTAATGACTAACCCCCAAACAGATACCCCTCGGACGAAAACGTGTCCCCCCCCCCACACACACACACCACATTCACACATTCACCTTTATTCCCCTCTCCAAAGCCAAGGTCTGAATACGCCACTACCCAGCTCATTGTGGATTTATATTATGATTATTATCAGGTTTATTATTATTGTTGTTCTTATTATAACTGTTATTGTTATCATCTTTTATTCGGCAAATTGATATACAATCAAGTAAAGAGTGAATACAGTGAAAAGTGAAAAGATTCATATGGATGCCGGGCAAAGGAAAATATTAATTAAACAACTATAACCCGAAGGCCTTTTTAATATAAAAAACGGGTTCATTACATAACAATAAAGTATACCACCTAACACCAATCGATATAAGAACAAAATTAACAGCGATTGAGTCTAATCTCGTTCATTTAGGTCTTGTCAAAGAAAGGGCAAGACTCTTTGATACATGAAAGTATTACTTCACCAACAGTATTCATACCTTATCAAGGATTCTCAAATCTACCAACGTAGTCCAAAATGCAATCCCACTGCAATGTCACCCTGCTGTTGATTGACCATTTCAATTTTTCCTCTGCTCTTGAATTCTCATTCTCGACAGTAATTTTTGTATACATTGACCTCATATAAGAACTAAGTATATATATATCAAGATAACGAAATAAGCCATAATTTCGGTAATCTTACATTGTAAATATTGAATTTTAACAATAACTTTATTACAGAATAGCGAAAAAATGTTAATGGTATTATTAATATTAAACAATGGCTTTACATGCACAGTTGATCAGCATATTTCCCGCGCATGCGCAATTGCAAGGTGGGCATACATTCCGGTTTAAGCCCTTCACGTACATAAGCGGCGACTCCTCCTGAACGGTTTCGATCTCGACGTTTACAGGTGTATCCACTTATTGCAATTTCTTCGTCACATATGGATTCGTCTAAATGGGTTTCACTTAATGTAATTACATCAATAGGACATTTACTTATAAGTATCTTTAATTCATCTAGGTATTTCAGTAAAGAAGCAATATTCAAGTGAACAATTTTGCGACGTTTTTTAGATGCCAAGGCTGCCAATTGGAGCTCAACATCACATGTCTCCTGCGTTTCAGTTGCTCCGTTTCGTTGAATTCGCTCTCCTGTCCTGTCTGAGTCAACGGGATGCACATCTTCTGGAGGGAACGGTAATTCGCGAAAAATGCAGATCTCACATATCCAATCACATGGTAATCGAAACACATTTTCACTCGATGGCGTATATTTGAGATGACACCACAGTTCACAAGTCACACACAACAGGGCGTTTTGGTTTTTCTTGACAGGTTGACGGCATTTGGAACACGGGTATCGTGCTGGCATGAGTTAAGATCCTTTCTACTTTATTAACTGCCTTGTTACATAATTATAAATTCACACATCTACCATAATGGCAGATTTTGCAGTCTTCACCTTAAATCGGAATTTTGACCCCGACGCAGTCTTCTGATCAAAAATGGATTCATTGTACATTTGTAGAATTAGGTCTCAGCTACAACATAATAAAATATGGGAGACATCAGCGTAAGGGATAGACGAGATATATCCCAAACAATAACGGCAAATATTACCTAATCGAATCAAATTACATTATTTTCCTTTAAGTGGCACTATGTTGACGTTAAAAGCATTATAATAGCAAACGTAATACATGAAATCGCATCTCCAATTCATAGCCTATCAGAACATGAACAAGACAATTACGGGTTACAAGCCATTCTGAAGAGTTATAGCGGATTCAAAATAGGTACTATTTTGTCCACTTTTGGCAATTTTCGCACAAGCGCGCGTGCGTCAATTTTAAGGTTAAATTAACGTCAATGAACTGAATTAAGGTTAATAAAGACTCAAAGTGATTTCAAATTGCTGAGAATAGTATCAGCAACACAATACAAGTGAAAAAAATAAATTAATACATTCAGTACGGACGGCACATGAAAAAACGCGCGCGCAAATTGAAATTTTCAAAAATGTATGGAACGTGTAGTGTCAAGTTGCAAGTTTATTTTGTTTCACATTTCACAAAATAGAATTCACATAATTGACAAAATTAGAACATAATATGAAATATACTAAAAGTATCACATTATATAATCAATTCTGTGAAAAGACGTCGAAATTAATTGTATTGAATAGTAGGTTATACAGAGTGAAATGTGAGGAACCTATTAAAAAGCTCAGCTTGTAGATTATAGGTTCCCCTAAATAAAACATTTGATTGAAGTGGTTGCAATGGTGAAGGACGTAACAATAATAATAGGTGGGCAAGAAGTTAATTTGTCCAATAAGCATTCTGAGTTTAGATTTTGACGTACGCGTCCGCTGTGACGCGCGCACGAACATGGGTGTGACCGAAAGTTACCCATGACGTCAAGTTTATGCATATTAAATAGCATTCAGAAATGACAATGCGTGACGGAAATATGGTCAATATTAGAAATTAACAAAATGGCGCCTAGATGACGTCACGCATCAGTGATTTTAAAGAAAATCTCGTCGTTAGGATTAACCCGTTCCTTCCGACATTATTCAGCCTGATAGCCGCCTCACAAACGAGAATAAAAATCAAAGACTCGATCCGTTCGCTGCCGTGCGAGCGCTCAGCGGGCCGCGTCTTTTTTCCCGTAAGGTAGCCATCCTGTCGCTGCATTTGATTGGCTCAATAGGACCTATACGTCATGCGCTAGTCATCAATATTCATGATACGCACGCACACAGAATCTGATACGATAATTTATCAAATATGAGATTTCATACAAAAATTACAAATGCAAAGCTAAGTTTACTTTAAATAAGTGACATTGCGACAAAATCGGGAGGCTTACCGTAAACGAATGACTACCCAGGTCGTAACTTGTCCATAATCATTGCGATATACTGGTTAATTTAGTCCAGAATCTGGCCGATTTAATTTTGAATTCGATCTCCACCTCACCGTACCAACGCAAATATTCATATATTCAACTATTAATATGCATTCTAGGATGGCTACCTTACGGAAAAAAGAAACGCCAGCGGGCCGTACAATGCGTGTGCGTTCAAGCCTGGCCAGTGGTTTCGACGAGCAGGAACATAGCGCATGAGCAGATCTGGCCCACCTATACAGCTAAGTTACGTAAGAGGAACAATGGACGTGGCCGAGGGTAAAGGTCGTTGTCATGGTTATAAACTCCAACAAAAGAAGAGCGGAAATAAGATAAGGGGATAGATTGTTTCACAATTTGTAACATGGCACATAACAAATGTGTATGCATTAAATAGTATACATTACGAACATGGTATATTGGAAATCTGTTTACTCATTTTATTAAGACCCAGGGATTTTTCTTCTTCTCCTTCTTCTACTCCTCACTCTTCTTTTTCTTCTTTTAGTCATCCTCTTTTTTATTCTTCTCCTCCTCCTTCTTCTTCTTTTTCCTCTCCTTCTTCTTAGAACTACTTCTTCTTTTCTCATTCTTCTTCTCCACCTAAGCCTCTTCTGTTTATTCTTTCTTTTTTTTCTTTCTTCATCATCTTCTTTTCATGCTTGTTCTCCTTCTTCTTCTTTCCCCATTCACCTTCTCCTCCTTCTTTTTCTTAGAACTTCTTCTTTCAAAGTGGAATGGGGGCGATTTCTCCCCTCTCTCTCTCTCTCTCTCGCTTTCGCTTTCCAGAGGGCATCCTTGCGGTTAGGCTCAATACTTTATTTTCTCATTCTCTTTCACATTTTCTTCGGCTCTTCTTATTGTTTTTTTTTGTGACTGGCAAGAATATTTAAAATATTTTAATCACTTTTTGTTTGGATATAACTGTGTTTAGTCATTAAACATTAAATGGTGAAGATTCAGGCGTTACGTTTCCAGATCAAAGTATTGAAGAAAAGAAAATCAAACTACACTAATTCATCTGATTCATTTTATCACGTTTCTATACATTTTGAAACGTTATTGCCTTGCTGTGTATACACAATGATATTCTAAGAGAGAACCGAACAAAGGGTAAGTGATAGCAAGAGTAAAGTCTTGGGAGAGTGCGATAGAGAAAGAAAAAGTAGGTGGAAAAGGGGAGAGAGACAGTGGCAGATACAGAGAGGGGGAAAGAAACAATTAAAAGAAAAAAGACAGTTATGAAGTATGCTGGTATATGTCCGTGTGTCAGAAAGGCTGTGGAAGAGCCTACATTGCATAGAGAAAAAAAGAGTAAGTGATAGAGGGAAAGAGAGAGTGGGGAATAAAGATAGAAAGGAAGGAAGGAAGAAAGCAAAATTTTCATCTGTGTCCGTGTGTAAGAAAGGATTTGAAAATGTATTTATGGCATGTAAATAGTAGCGCACTGTGAAGAAATGTTATGAGACAAGAATAAAACTGTTTTATAGATTGAAGTTTGAATAGATAGAAGAGTGACGGATCCCAAATTTTCGGGGGGGGGGGCAAACATTTGATCATTATCAGACTAGTAAATTAGAGGGTCAAAATTAGCCTCCTGGGGCACAAAGGGGGCATATTTTCTCTGAATATCCTGGATACGCCACTGTATATATTCATGCATGGACAGAAAATCAAAATCGGACGCTAAAATCCATACAAATAATAGATTAAATACCAATCGAGCAGTTCAAGATGAACCAATGTCCAATTTAAAGTACCTTTATTTATCGACAGTCAAAAGATAACGCATATTTTTTTGTTCATAACTAAAAGAAAACCCGATTCATGAAATACAAATACATGTAGAAGGCTATAGATGGCGCTATTACTGTTTGACTTCTTTCCAAGAGACCGTTGTGATATTAGTATTTTGATAATGTGCGTTGTTCTAAAATTGACGATTGGTATTTCTTAAATATATATTTCATAATTACTCTAAAGTCAAGGCCATATTAGCCTAAGGTATATTTTTCATGGCTAGAGTCCTATACATCACAATTCACACGATGCTGTGAGAAGACAAACACATAATGATCAAGTGATGCTCTTTGTTGATATCAATAGTAGGTCTAAATTTGATCAGTCTTTCATAGCAAATCATTCATTGACCATTACCTTTCTTGATATCTATGGTAAAATTAACAATCATTTCAAATTCTTCAGTAATTAGTCAAAATACAATAGAACGTGGCGACATGAAAATGACATGAACAAAAATCAATAATAACATTTGAATCCGTCATTAAAGACTATAATACTATAATGTAAACATGGTGAGATCAACTAATTGTTTTTAAAGGTAATGCTAATTGCACAAATCGTTTGGTCTTCACTATCTTGAAAACAGAGAAAATAAGGTATAGTGACCCTTTTTCTTGGAAAACATGTAACACATGTAAATTTCATCATCATGATAACCATTAAATGTCATTGCCTATACTACGCGAGCCGATTCTAGATCTTTGAAACGTGAATTGTGTGACGTATCAAGTGGCTGTGTCTTACAAAGCATCCACAATATCTTAAACAATCTTAACAAATGTAAACAAAAGACTTGGATATTACATAGCAAGATCACCTCAGTACCATCCTTAATTTAGACAATTGAAGACAAAAGTATTCACAATTTTGATCATCCTATTAACAGCTTTTTATACATCATCAGCAGCAATGGGTTCATAAAAACCTTTTTTTTTCATATTAAGTGTTACCAGTGGCGGATCCAGGCCCCACATTTGTCAGATAATTAACACAAATATTCAGTTAAATATTTCCGCGTTGATATCTACACCGCTACGGTTTTACGATCATGCACTTGTGTCGGAAGTGTGCAGTGTCAAATTTAAAAAATAATTCCGCTATAATCAATATTACATTTCTAAGACTACAAAACCTAGATATTATAATTAATTCGACAGTTGTACAAATAATTCGTTTCTTAATATTTAAGTTTCCTGGTCCTAATGATACATAATGGCATCTCATTTCAGAATATTAATATCCTTGATAACGAGATGAACCAACACATTTAACATTTAAACCAAGTTCCATGGCACAGTGTAATTTCGAAATACAAATGTATCTTTGGGAAGTTGCACAAGACAAAATATAAGGTATACAAGAAAAGGAACATTTACAACTCATAGACATTTGAACAAATATAAGAAAGAAAAATATTTGAAACTTTCGAAGGTTACAAGAAAGGCGAATATTTTGCGTACTACATGTATTTAACAACCAAAATTGCCAATTTAAGAACTAAAATAGAAGAAGTGTTATCATATATTCTCATCGTGCTATTGTGTTGTTTTGTGTAAAGTTCAACTTTCCATACTTTCTCACTTCTCTATGGTTATATTTAGAATGAATGAATGATTATAGATATTAAGGGTGAAAACAATGACGTTTTCGAGTGCCATATTTTGTTTTTCAGTTTGTTCATAACAAAACCTATGTGTAATTATAACATTGATTTCTATAATTATTATGAAATCCATTTCAAGTTTCAAGTTTCAAGTTTATTTTTTCCACATCTCATTTAAAACACGTTGCATATTACACAGAAAAGTAAAAAAAATATTTTCAGTAATTTACATAAAGTATATGGTTACATAATATGGAACGATAACTTTAATTTAAAAAACAATTCAACAAACGCACATACTAAAGAGCACATACTAAAACGACATATTTTAAAATATGAGGATGTGGGGAATCATTTCATTTCGCTGTGTACTCTTAGATTCCATTAACAAAAAAATCCTTAAACCGAATAATTCAGTAAAAGAATAGTAGGCCTTTAGGTATACAGCCTTTAAACGATACGCCCTCTGATATAAACAATTTAATGAAAAGACGGATCCAGGGTTTTGTGGAGGCAGCCGAAATCGACGAAAGTTGTTCACGGGGGGTCTGTTTTCCCTTATATTGTTCCACCCGTGTCACAGATATCACACTCAATAATCCAAGCCGTATACAAATTATCAAAAAGTAATTCTGAACTGATCTTTGTTAACTTAAATTATGTGTACATTTAATTTTTTGTTCAATGTGGGGAGCTATGCCAAAAAAAACTGTTAGAAAAATATTGAATTGAAACTTTCTTTAAATATGCACTCAATCATTTTCATTATCCTTTTTTCCTACGGTTTCTTTGACGGGAATTCGAACTGTCCTGTTCCCCTGTACCACTTCGTTCTTGAGCATCATCAAACCTTTCAGGCCTACTCTCTTGATCATCAACCTGGATGTTTCCGGCCACTGCGTCCACCACGTGCTCGTCCACGGTTTCGGTTTTTTACCAGTACTAGCAATTATATTACGGCGTTTATACTAGGTTTTTGTTTCGACCCCTCCTTGGAAAATGAGCTGGCTTGGGGTTTCGTACTTGTAGTCGGGAGAGTAGATTGGCTTTCATTTCTTCTGCCCTTGCTTTTTACAGTGCTTGTGATGAACTCTCCACTTTTTCTGAACTTATGTTGAAGACATGGGGTCAATTGGATTCATCGTAGGATTCTTAACACTTCACTTGTTGTCGTATGGCATTTGCCCCGGTACCCGTCGTGTCCCACAGCTTGGAGCGGCAAACGCCAGACGTCGCAATTCACCCTCTGCCAAGCCCTTCGCTCTCTGGTCCTCAGTAGCAGGGGAAGCACTTGTATGGCTTGATGGGCTTGTTTGAAACGGTCTTCTGATATTTTGTTTTGCTTTGAAACGCAAGCATATCTCACAGTCCATTGTAAGAATGCTAGATTCACCCTCTTGAATCAGGAACGTGTGTCCCTTGGGACACTGACACCATCTGTCACGGGCAAAGGTCATCTGACGTCGTGGTGGAAATTCCGGGATGATCTCTGGCCTTTTACTTCTTGTAGTTTGGTAGTAGTTTTTGAGTACTTGTCGTATCTGTTCCAAGCATTTATTGTGGAGGTGGGCCTTTCGTAGTCTCCCGAGTTCTTTGATAGAGTCTTCAAGAGGCTGGATACCTTGGCGACCCGTAGACTTTACAACCTGGATCAGTAGGAGTACCGTGTACATGGTCCTGCACATTTCTTTGTGTAGGTCATGAGCTTCTTGGTACGAAAAGCTGGTAGCATCCCTAAGAATTGCATTACCCAGCTCTGCCATCTGTTCTTGCGTCTCATCGATGTGTTCTTTTCTTACGGAATGTCGGGTATTGCGACTTGACTTATCCCGACGTGACTTGCCGGGCAATTGGGTATCCTTGGTTCCCTCGCTTACTGTTGTTTGCAGTTCCATCAAAGTACGTATTAGTTGCAGTCGAGACATGATAGCTGGTTCATGTTCCATTCTAATTTCCTGGTGTACTTGTAGCCATCTCCCTATTGCCTGTTCCCCGATCCCTAGGAGTCTTAGATTCCTACGGGTAAGAGTGCTCTTCATCCTCTGTTGTATATCACCCCTATCTGCCACTACCTGCATCTTCTTCGCTTCCAGTTTCCTCTTGACATGCAACACGTGTCTTTTCGCCAGCTTCATGACGTTTCCATAGCGTCTACTGTGACGTAATGACGTGTTGCATTTCGGGCATTTCTTCAACTGTGTGGAAAATAAGAAAGATTGATTGGTGATGATCAGATCTAGGTAAAAATATTGCAACATATCACAATATTCTGGGAGTGACATATTTACCTTTGCTCTCCAGTACAAGTTGATTTTCAAACAAATTTTAATTAGAATTAAGAGTCTGACATTGAGTTAACGCTTGTCTGTCTCTCTTAGATTCGCTCTTTTTTCCTTATATTTAAAGTCTTTTGGAAGACTTTATATCATAATGTGATATGCACTACTATACATTAATTTAACAATGATAACAATAGGTATTATTAGGTGATCTGCCGCGTAGCGTAGCAGAGCACCTATTGATTTCGTCAGAATCTATCTTTCTTTTGTTCCTATTCTTTGTGTATGGATTTTGTTCGCTTCATATGTCATAATTGGTTCTAGGACAATTACCCCCTGGGCAATCATCCCCCGGAAAATTACCCCCCGGAAAACTACCCCCAAGGACAATTACCCCCCGGAAAATTACCCCCCGGAGAATTACTCCCCGAGGACAATAACTCCCTAAGGACAATTACCCCGGAAATTTACCCCGGAGAATTACCCCCGAGGAAAATTACCCCGAGGACAACTACCCCCAAGGACAATTACCCCCAAGGACAATTACCCCGGAAAACAACCCCCGAGGACAACTACCACCGAGGACGGTTACCCCGAGGACAACTACCCTCGAGGACAATTACCCCCGAGGACAACTACCCCGAGGACAATTACCCCCGAGGACAATTACCCCAAGGACAATTACCCCGGAAAACTACCCCTGAGGAATTACCCCGAGGACAATTACCCGCCTCCATGGATAACTACGCCTGAGGACAACTACCCCCGAGGACAATCAGGATTCAATAGCAAAGACGATTTGACACATTGAGATATGCTGTGAAGGCTACGAGCCCATAAAATCCCGTGCATGAACCCACATTCGTTCAAATACTTGCGCGTGATGTTCCTCATTACTACACATTTTTCTTTAACTATAATGTATGCAACACCACTGTGGTTGCAGTTTTCTACGAAGGATTTCTCTTGAGCAGCGTTATTTCAAATTTTTGTTAGACACAGTGCCCTCTTAAGAAATGAAGAGTTTCGCCTAATCTTAAATTCTTCACAAACTATTTATTTTGCATCACTCTGGCACTCGTCAAGAGCTATGTACACACGTATGGGCACATTTGTTTCTTGATTTAGTGAACGAGCAAGAAAAAAAAAGGACAAGACATTTCCAAAATGGTAAAACATAATGTTGTAATCAACACACTAGAAAAGATTTAACTCTTTGCCCGCTACGTTCGGCTAGCGGAACATACAGCGGGCTGCCAACTTCGACTCAAGTCACATTTCATTCACAATACACACGGAACGCATTTAATTCTATTGTACGCACACACACACAATAGTAACGCGTGCTTCGCATTGTATACACATCACACTTCATTGCACCGCTTTCGCAGACATTGTTTACATTGACATTTTCCGAGAAAAATTGAGTTTTTGAAACTGCTTTTGCAAATATTCTGATGAGCTAGGATGGCCCCTATTAACTTGGATACAAAATGTATAGTTGATAATCTCAAAATTTATGATAATATACATTACAAAAATGATACCATTGGCAAGACTATTAATTTCTATACAATATTGCTACACAAAGTTTTTCATTACAGTACACCAATCAAAAGTTATTGCGAGTTGAATAAGCATAGTCCATGCAGAACCCCTCCTAAGGTGGCACCCTAAAAACAATGTGGCACAGGGGGGATTGTGTACGTGGCGGGCAAAGAGTTAAGGTATGCGGGCGCCTCACCGCAGAATGTACACGAATATAGAGTGATATATTCGGTCATGACCTTGATACACGAATATGAGGATATTCGGGCCTCTCGTTGCCTTGATTTATCATGTTTATAATTGTAAGGAGTGTGGTAACAATGTAATGCCGAAATAAAAGATATATATTCGCAAAATATTGTCAGCGAGCGAGGAAGAAAGACATTTTATTATTTGTTTACATTTAATTTTCTCATGAAAAAAAATACTCTACCCGTTTCTGATATTTGTTTTTCACAAAATCAACGTTTGCCAAAATATGTTTTAATGTAACTAACATTCTCTTGCGGCACCCCAGTTGAAAAAAACGCTGCTCTGGAATTACAAAATCATTGAGATGAATGTACCAAAGTGCGGATACTTATTTTCTTTTAATATGGCACCGTACATACCATATATTTAACTTGAAGGCAATTTTATTTCAAAATAAATTACAGTACAAGAAAACATATTTTAGTTCACCATGCAAACAGAAATATATATATATATATATATATATATATATATATTACATTACATTTATAAACATGAAGAGAACCTTTATTTTGGAATAGATCGTGGATGAGGGCCCATTATGCATACAAAGACAAATATACGATCAGCTGACGAGAAAAGTTACAGAGGATGCATAAATAATGAAATCTTACATCCTAATTTCATTGTTGGGCCATTTTGGGGGAGACTAGCTGTAACGCGTACTCATCTGCGCGCAATGTATTGTTAAATTTCTAAAAAATGTAAATTCCGTACTATGATTTGATACTTGCGTCTTCTGGCAATTGAATTAGATTTGATACATGCGTCTTCTGGCAATTGAATTCGATTTGATACATGCGTCTTCTGGCAATTGAATCATCAATACACTTGGCATATTAAGTCAAACTTCACAAAGATGGAATGGATACAGAGCGAGAGGGGTGGGCGAAAGCTCCTCCTGGGAGGATACATGTACGTCAAGCAAAAAGATTTGGCAGATGGGTACGAGGGCTTTGAATGTGAGCTACGAAGGAACACACGACAATGCAGAGCAAAAATTAAGGTAAGCATCAAACGTACCAACATATTGTGGAGTGAATGACTTGTACCAACCGCTTATTACAATACATTAGTCCCAGAGCCAATTGGTTCTACGCCAGCGCCCATTGTCTAATATATTACCAATATGAAAATGATTAAGGTTGAACAGAGCCTAACAATTCATATAATAATTTCAACAAATTTTAAATGGACGCTAGCATAAATTTAAGTTAAAACTTTAGACGCACGGCTTCCGAGGACCAGTGATCCCCCCCCCCACAGATTGCGTTTGTCACCTTTCATATCATGTCAGTCTTCGTCCTATGTCTCTGTTGGCTCATGTTCACCCAGACGTAGGAAAAGTATGTTGTTATACATTTTTAAATTATGAATTTATAATTCATAAGTTCTCATTCCACAATTTCAGATTAACCCGTATTTTTTATGCATTTTATTGTTTTCAGGATAAAAGTTTCTAGTTGTTTTTGTAATTCTCTTTTTTTACTGTTTCATGTTTATATGATAAGCATGATTGTGATGATCTTTGCCTCTGAGTTTTACTTTGGGATGTCAGAACTCTGTTTTTAGTACCATGACTTTGATAAGTCTCCTCCTTTGGTTTCCTTCAAGACAGCAGGAAGGTGTTTTATTTTTGTTAATGTATCATTAATATTTATCATGTTTATCCTCTTCAAATATGGTTTTGGGCAATACGCGCCAAAATTTGCTGGAAAGAGTTTTATTGTTGCAGAAAAAGCTCTTCGTATTAATCGCAACTCTCAGTCGCGTTCCCATACAGATCCTATATTCTTTGAAAATAGCATGTTAATCATTAATGACCTCTATCTCTTCCAATTAGGCCAGTTTTTGTAAACTAACAGTAATGACATGCTCTCAATTTTATTCATGATGTGTTCCTCCCCCACCCCCAAATTACATTGTGGTGACTTTCATTTACCTCTTCTAAGAACCCTTCTCGCTAAAAAAATACATTTATCTATGCCGGTCCCAAATTTTGGAACTCTTCACGTAATTGTACTAAACTTGCCCCATCACTCCATTCTTTTAAGCGAAAAGCGAACTCGTTTCTTTTACAATCTTATAAAACATATTAAATCTTCGCGTAGTCAACTCGTGTTTTACTGCCCCCCACAGATTGCGTTTGTGACCTTTCATATCATGTCAGTCTTCGTCCTATGTCTCTGTTGGCTCATGTTCACCCAGACGTAGGAAAAGCATGTTGTTATACATTTTTAAATTATGAATTTATAATTCATAAGTTCTCATTTCACAATTTCAGATTAATCTGTTTTTTCTCCAAATGTATATGTATTTATTCCATAGGTTTATTACTACCGTCTTTTGAGGGATCCACATTCTACAAATCCCGCTTCTCAGTAGATCCCTCAATTTTCACAGTTTTTACTTTTAAACAAACGAAACATCACTTACAGCACATGTATACATTCCTTTGTAATTTAATTAATGATTTGCAAAATGATTTCTGTAATTGATTTCTTGTCATAATTGTTTACATTGATAGTTCTGTTGGAAGTGAAAAAAAAATGAAAATTGAAACACTGTTTGAAATGCTATTAAAAATATTCACTTGTAAAGCGGTAAATTGTTGGTCCATGTAATTGGCATCTAATTTAAACTCGGCATGTGATAGAAAATGTAAATAGTTAAAATATTGCATCTTGTATGTCGATTTACCTCCGCAACATTTTAAGTTCAATACCTTTTCGTTTATATAAAGAATGATGACAAAACAAGAATAGGATTTTCACCACATTAACTCGTACACTAGAAAAGCATAAACAGCTATACAAAAAATAAATTTCAAGCACAGTCTAAGTAGACATATTCCTTTGCTTCCAGAATTCATGAAAAGTCAAAGTTTTAGGAGACTTGGAGGCCACACTGAATAACGTCAAACAAAGCTGGCGAGAAGCGAACATCGTCACTAATGCTTAAGCGTCCCTTCGATTTTTAATCTCTGTTAAACTCGTCAATAACAACAGCTTGCCAATTTCATACGGTTCATAGAATTACCATGACCACGTTTCAGGGGGAAAATAAAGTAAAAATGTCTGCTTTAACCTTTTCTGAGATGGAGGTAGTGGATGTTTCTAGCTTTCATATGGCCTAGAGTTTGAAAAAGTTTCACCAATTAAAAATTAGAAAATTATGATTTGTTGAAGGTGCAAACACAAATATGCAACTCCGTGACGTGTCTTGTGAGCTCCCCGCCTATTTGCCCTGTGCTAGAAAACTTTTTAAAAATCTGTATTCTTCCTTAACAAATTTTCTCACATACATTCACCCAAAATATAATTAAATATAATTATGGCAAATATGTTTATACACAACCCCTGTACGAAACAAATCTATGCCGTCATAAATAACTAAGAAAATAAAAGTTCATGACATTTTCTCTAAAAAGCAATTTGAAGCGGAGCTCGCATTATACGTCACAGTGTTGCAAATTCCCTGGGTGTGATTGTCCTCGGGGGTAATGGTGTTTCGAAGGGGGTAATTGTCCTCGGGGAAGTTGTCCTCGGGGGTAGTTTTCCGGGGTAGTTGTCCTTGGGGGTAATTGTCCTGGGGGTGTTGTCCTCGGGGGTAATTGTCCTCGGGGGTAGTTGTCCTCGGGGGGTAATTGTCCTGGGGGTAGTTGTCCTGGGGGTAGTTTTCCGTGGGTAATTTTCCGGGGGGTGATTGCCCAGGCCGGGGGTAATTGTCCTGATACGGTCATAATTGACATGGTTAATGATAATGAAACTTTCATGACATGTACTATATGCATGATTATTGATCCAAACGAAGATATTTTGTTTATTACTAATGCGTGACGTCATCTAGGCGCCATTTTGTTAATTTCTATTAATGACCATATATCCGCCATACAAAGTCATTACTAAATGATATTTGATATGCATAAACTTGACGTCATGGGTGAACTTTAGGTCACAAACATGTCCGTGTGCGCGTCATGGCGGACGCGTAGGCATGCATTATACTTTAGAATTGGTCAAAATGCTAATTGGACCAATTTACTTTACGTTTCAGACTTATTTGAAAATTTCAAAAATTTGCACACGCGCGCGATTTTGCGTTTGCTCGTCCGTACTGAAAGTATTCATTCAATTTTTTCACTTGTATTGTGTTGCTTGATACTATTCATAACAATTCGAAATCACTTTTAGCCATTGTTGACATAAATTTAGCTCATGAACGTTCGATAAACCTCAAAATTATCGCACGCGCGCAAATGCAAAAATTGCCAAATGTGGTTACAAAAAGTACCTTTTGTGAATCCGCTATAACTTTTCAAAATTGCCCGTTACCCCCAAATTTTCTGTTCTGATAGGGTATGAATTGGAGATTCGCTTAAAGGAAAACAGTTGAATTTGATTCGATTAGGTAATATTTGCCGTTGTTGGTTTGAATATATCTCATCTATCCCTACTCTGATGTCTCCCATATATTATTATGTTGTAGCTGAGACCTTACTCTACGAATGTACTCAGTGTATTCAATTTTGGATCAGAAGACGAGATCGGGGTCAAAATTTCAATATAAGGTGAAGACTGCAAAATCTGCCATTATGGTTTCTACTTGTACGTGCTATCTCCCGCTGAGTTTGTATTATATTTCCGTCATGGATACATGTATATATTCTCAGCCAAGGCGTGTGCCATTAACTATGTACTATGCCAAAGCACATTATTAAATATTCTAGTTTTAGTCATTTACAATTTGAATAGCGAAATGAGTTGTTCAAGTCCAGATTAACTTTAAGGAAGTATTCCTGTCGAGTATTTAGCTTAGCCCATCGGAAAGACAAAAATTTCAGATGCCTTAAAAAACATTAAATTTTAAGAAAGGATGCTCAGAAGTATTTTTAATGATTTATTTTAATTTTATAAGATGAATCATTGTGAGCGATTCGGTTTCCCCCACAATGCAATGCGCAGCAATTTGCGCGACGTACTACCCTCAGATTCGATGCACAATATACCTAGCACACTACATAGCTACAATCATATCTACGTTGGTACTCGGCAGAATTTAAGTAATTAGTTCGGCGATTTCACGTTTGTCCGTGCACTGTTGTTTTGTACACGGCGTTTGTACGGTGCCTCAAGGTTATATCATTAGTACAACTTGATTCAAATTTATGTGATCATTGATTTTCATTTCTAAACTATTGCCGACTACGTCTACGGCGCTAATCAAAATCATTATGTAGTTTCGTACAGCCCCAGATTTTACATGTAGGCACTGTATATCTTAAATTCTACCACTAACACTGATTCCTAACCACAATCTAGGGCCTAATCCAAACCTAACCCTAATCATTGGAAACAACAACAATTTTTTATTTTTTTAGTGGATTTTGAAGCATTATTGCCGTACTCCACCTCTGAAAATTGGGTAATGAGCACATTGAACGGGCGCCGGTGCGCGACCCCTATGAAGTGCTGGCAGAGAGCGGGCGTATACGGCCTACGCTGTCTAGGCTGTACGAGACTGCATTAGCGGCGCGGCGTGTACACCAACACACACACAACCGTGTTGCAAGCATAATGTGAGGGTGTTACGTCACACGGTCACGTGGACTATCTGGATTTTGTGCGGCAAATTTAATAATTTCGATTTACAATATCCGAAACAAAAATATATATTTTGAAAAAAACCGTTGAGAGTTATGGCGTGATTCATGTTTCGTTTTACCCATTGATTTATTGTTAAACTGGAATTGGCCTTTAACTTCCAGTATCATGGTATGAGTGAGTGTGGACACACCATGTGTACAATATAGTGTGTTATCAGTATCAGGATCAGGCCACGTGTGCAAGAGGACACATTAACTCCCTCAATGTGGAGAGAGTGCATTGCACGCACAAGTGCTAAATGTAGCTAGCGTACTAGGCGTTAGGGATAGAAGGGAAAGATACACCAGCATCAAGGGACCGTCTATGAAGCATGAAGGCCGGACAGGGAACCTAGTGGAGATTTATATGATTGTGCATTATGTCAGGCAGATACCTGCTCTGTGCTACTGGTATCCCCTTGATTCATGGATGATCTTAGAAAGTTCTTTAGAAACTGTTTGCCCTTTTGACCCTTGGGTGGGAATGAAAGAATATGTTTTGGGAAATGAAAGTTTGTTTAGACTAGAGTAGATTCGGGACCTGATTACAAATTGAAAAGACAGGGAAGTTCTTTTGTGGAATGCGCTAGTTGATAAACTATATTGTCACACTGTCTAGTAGTGAGCAAGTGTGGGATTAGTTGATGTAATATTGGAATTGAAGACTTGCATATAATCACAGTGTGAAACTCATTATATTATTATTTGTTAGAAAAGGTAGTTCAGGCTAAATGTTATTGGGAATTATTCTCTCTCTCTCTCTTTCTCTCTCTCTTTATATATCCCCTCTCACTTCTCTCTCTTTATATATCCCCTCTCCCTTCTCTCTCTCTTTCTCCTTCTCCCTGTATTGTTTACCCCTTCTCTTTCACTCCTAGATTACTTTGTATGTAACCATGGAATGAATACATTTAGTAAATGATTGTTTATTAATTAGATAGAATATGAACTCTATGTACATGTATGTGTAGATGAGAATCCAGTAGGGGGTAATCGTAATATTGTTTGTAAGTTTACTAGTGCTATATAATTAGTGCAGACTAAGACAATTTGCTAGTTCTGTGAATATTGTAAGGAGTTCAGACTATAATTTGTTAAATATGTATCTTTTAAAGCTCAGTAACCTTGCTGAAAAAGGAAGTATGGAATCAAGTGATGCAGATGACTATTGGAAAACACATGAATAGTTTAGGAAGTGTTATGAGTTTTTCAGTATTAATGTGTGATACCTGAGACAAGAAATGACTTGCTAATTTATGGATTAGTGAAGGCCGAGTGTAGAATAAGATTCTAATGGTCTATGTGCACAAATGATCCTCAGTCTCGGAGCGTGAAGTGTAGGAAGCTCATTCGGCAATAGTACACGGATGGTTATGCTAACATTCTTGTATCACATCTATACGATTTCTTAAAGTGACTCGGTAACATTGCCTCAGATTCTGAACAAAATCCTGGATTTAGCTCATGCTGCAATCATAATTATAAACTTTTAGGTCAGTCAGGAATCCCATGACTTTTACAAGCCGGTCGCCTGTCTGATTATCAAGATATTTATGATTGGAAATCGAAATTTCATTTTTCGTTTTCCTAACGGTTTTTATAACACTACAGCCCATATGGGAAATGAGTATGGTAAAACCGGTCACTCAAAGATTTTTACTTTTTTTGAGGCACTTCATGATCATTTTGAAGCGCAATTTTTTAGGGCTTCACTATTATACAAATAATACACAGGTGTGAGTGCGTTATGGTCGATGCAGCGCATGAGGGTATTCACTACGGCGCAATAAAATTCACGAGGCGTAGCCGAGTGTATTTTGTGCCATTGTAAATACCCGAATAGCGCTGCATTGCCATAACGTCACGAACGAAAACCTGTGTATTATTTGTTTTATAAAATGGGTCGACAATCTTACTTAGCAAGGCGATATTAAACACTGTAAACCTGCAACCTTCATAAGAAATAACGATCGCGAGGGCAGTGACCTCGTAAACAAACTGCGCAATGCATGGTAAACATCCATTGATTTACACGCAGCCGTGCATTATGCTTTTCTGTTGCGCACTTTTTGCACGGCTGATGTCACGGTCACCAAAATGCACTCCCCGTGTGCGTATTGTTAAAATTAATGCACGCACACGTGATCCATTTTGACGCTTCTCATTGGCTACATTCTTGAACCCATTTTACAATACACCATATCACAGACACTGATAACACGTAGGGCCATGCATTTCATATTTAACATTGTTAAACGATGCCTTTAATGGAGACGCTAAGTGACGAGTAGTATCATTAGAAGCTATCGTAGATTGACTGATATCTCAATGTTGTAGACATTCGTTGGTTAAGTTATTAGCATCCAAGTAATCATTATGAGATCAATGAAGAGTGATATTGCGCTTGTAAATAATGCACGGAAGTAAGGAAAGTTTCCCAGATGATGTTTTTAGTTATATATTTGAGAAAGGAAACCCCGGAGGGCTTTTTAACCCTAATAAGGCGGGGCTATTTGAGTTCTTAATACGGCCGGGGGGCATTATGGCCCCCTAAGATCTCGGCCGTGAAACGGCCGATCGCCACGAAAATTTGCATGCATGTCAAGTGAAGTGTATAGAATACTATAGCAATTTCATATTTTTACCCATAAATCATATATTATTCATATTTAAGGTTTCTTTTCCACTACATATATTTTTTAGACCATTTGGAATAATAATGCCACAAAAAAAAAATTTGGAAGAGCCAGGTTATTCCTTATGTTATCTCTTGTTTTGATAATTTCTTATGTATTTCATTGTTTTTTTTAACTTATGTATTTTATTGTTTTTGTTGTTTTATTTCATTTCTAACTATAATTCAACTATTTTACCCCAAAACAAACACCTAAACTTTAAACAAGACCAAATAACCAATGTTTTATCTCTTTTAGGAAAAATGATATTTCCATATGTTTTGTACACAAATCACGAAAATGAGCGATTTTCGGGCCGACATGTAAAGACAAAAGGTCACGTGACTTTGTAACGGTAGGTCCGATTTTCAAAAAAATTGTTTTAAAAGATGCGCAAGACTCGAAAGAATAAAGTCATGAAGCGGCGGGGCGTCATCCGTATGCGTTCCCGAACAATCAGAAAAATCGCGGATGGGGGGGGGGGGATCATGGCCCCCCGGCCTTATTAGGGTTAAAGCTTTGACAACACAGTGCCTCTTACATGAATGGAGGATGGGATTTTTTTCAGTCGGATTTTCCCATTGACTCTGTGTTATTAGGTGTTCGGCCGCGTAGTGTAGTAAATCTCCTGATGAGCCGTGAAGCTGTCCCATTGAGTTTCTACATATGTGTTATGTTTCGAACAAAGTGGCAGATCACCTAATTCGTCTGTGTTATGAATTCAATGTCTAGTTATCATCAGGTCGGCTGTATATGATACAGACCACCTTATGTTTTCGTTAGATTATTTTTCTTATTTCTAACCACTTTTTGGGGAGCAAGATAACTTGAAAATGGCTCAATCAAATGCCTTTAAATTTGGCACACATATGTATAGGCATATGGACAAAGCACAATAAGGTTTTCAACCTTGACCATGACTGATGACGTCATCTAGGCGCCATTTTGTGAATTTTTCTGAAAATCAACTCATGATCATATCTTCATAACGGAAAGTCATTTCTCATTCATATTTATCATGATCAAGGTCAATATCCGCCCGGTCAATTTCAGGTCAAAAAACGCGCGCGTACGCCATTATTAGCATTAGCATTTTATTTTTAAAAATCGCGCACACGATATTCCTCATGTTTTCCCGAACAATTTGATACCATGTTTATCTCTTTATGACCATTAATAAGGGAATGAGCGTCCGTTCAAGATAAATGTCCGTGCGCGCGAGCTCTTGTAATACATAGCATATATGGGCAAAAACATGCCTATACAAAATCCATTATAGCTCTTTTGGATGCACCGAAACCCTCTATTTTTTCATATTTGGATAAAGTATGAGCCGGAGATATGATTTCATGTCTCATTTGGCCATTAAGTATATCATGACGTCATCATAATGGCCTTGGAACTCAAAATACAAATTTTCATATTACGACGTCAGCATATTTATGGGAAATCATTGAGTGTATCTCTGTAAATATTGATTGATTTTCTTCCAAATTTTGATATGTTGTAGTTGAGGCAGTACACACTAATTGTCATTTTAATGACGTCATCATAGTAAAAAATTCAATTAAAGGCCACATGTCAGAATTTTCTTAATTTGCGTGTTATGCCCATGGAAGATGAATTTCGTTCTCATCATGAATCTACATGACATTAATCTTTAAACACTCTCTAGCTTATTTGTGCTCTATGTTCTCCCAAATTTTGGTATGTTATAGCTGAGACTATGGGCTATAGAAAATGTGCTTTTTGTTTTTTTGATCAGATGTTGAGATCATGTCGAAATTTTCCATTGAATGTTGTACTTGCGACCATGCCAAGACGCCGAGTCATCAAAATTGAACCATATTTGAAACACATGAACTTAAGGTCAAAGTTCAATATAACATGTCATCAAAATCCAAAGGCGCACCACTACGCGCACGTGCGCGCGCATCAAAATTAAAAAATGCTCAAAATCACTTTTTAATCAAATAAGAGTAAGTCTTATGCCATTTTAAGCATTTCAAAATTTTGCGCGCGCGCGGTTTCGCGCATGACGCCATTACACAACATAGATTCGCCATTTTTTTTTCTTTCATTATATAACCCATTTTTTTCCGAACAATTTCATACCATGTTTATCTCTTTATGATTATTAATAACGGAATGAACGTCCGTTCAAGATAAATGTCTGTGCGCGCGAGTTCTTGTAATACATAGCATATATGGGCAAAAACATGCCTATACAAAATCCATTATAGCTCTTTGGGATGCTCGGGGGCCCCCAATTTTGTTCATATTTTGATAGAGTATGAGTCGGAGATATGATTTCATGTCTCATTTGGCCATAACAAATATTCTGACGTCATCATAATTGCCTTGGAACTCAAAATACGAATTTGATTTGATGAAGTCAGCATATTTATGGAAAATTGATTGTATCTCTGTAAATATTGATCGATTATCTTCCAAATGTTAATATGTTGTAGCTATGACAATTCTCTACAAGCTCAATGACCACCAATTTTCATTTTGATGACGTCATCATACTAAAAATTTCGATTAAAGGCCACATGTCAGAAGTTTCTTAATTTGCGTGTTATTATGCCTATGGAAGGTGAATTTCGTTCACATCATGAATCTACATGACATTCTTTTGTTAGCAGTATCTCGCTTATTTTTGCTCTATTTTGTCTCAAACTTTAGTTGGAACAGCCCACCTATACTTGTTCCAAACAAGTATTACATGTCTAGTTATTTTTATTATGTTATTTGTGTTATTACCATCATTATTATTATTATTGTTGTCATAATCGTTATTATTATTTTACATTACTTTAAATGACATTAACTACAATTGCCTTTCAAGAAAATTTACTAGTCAGATTGCTTAATGGCTAGATGCATGTCTTTACAAAACACAGTGAATCTAATATTTCAAATATGTACGTTATTTTTTACCAAAATCAATGTGTTGGTGGTTTCCGGCCGGTCGAGTCCAATGTGCCTATCAAGACCAGTTACCTCGAAGACGTGCCCGCATTCCTCCAATTGTATGTATCTAAATGACAACAAATGACAAAAGCTCTACCTTGATCTCAAAATGAATATAATCGTTTAATGTCATCATAAATTTCCGAAGACTGTGTTGAATTTTCCCCTTTTATTGTCATTGAAATGTCTACGGTTTTTCCGTCATAGCGTATACTTCTGCAAGTCGATTCTTGCATACATTTTCGAAATGATTTTAAAGAAAAACGGGAAGAAACAGTAAAATATACAGGAGTGAGAGATATAGTTTTCTTGTTAAAGTAATAGTCACACAGAAATAAGGTACGTTCAATTACCTCGTTTCCTCTGTATCCTGTGATCCAAAAGAGGTTTCTTTCAGCTTCACTTTTTCGCAAATACGGCACAGTTTGGGGCAGATCTCTCCACATAGACCGAGACAGGGATGGCCGCAAGTCGTCAGCTTCTTCGAACACGGTTCATCACATGGGGGTCTGGAGCATGTTTCACAGCAGAGCATTCTGCACGTGTAATGCAGACATTTCCAGTTGCATTTTTTCGTACAAGGAGGGCACGCTTCTCCGCATGGGTGATTGCATTTCTTGTGGTCGCAGAAGTTTTCACAGCTCTTAGAACAAGGAAGACAGGGACTGACACAACTGAGGGTGCACTTATGTCCACAGACCAGAGTACGATCGCATTTGTCTTGGCATGGCACGTGGTATCGCCCTCCCATACATTTTCCACATGTCCCCTCGCATATGTGTCCACAATGAAGTTCCGCCTGACATCTGACCTTGCAAGAATCTGATTTATCGCTACACCTCGCTGTAACTTTGTGGCCACATGGCCAGTCGTTTCGGGTTACGGACACATTGCACTTTGTAACGCAGGTGTCTCCACATATTCCGGGGCACATGTGGCCGCAAGGAAGGTCCTTCTTACATTGTTCTTCGCAGAATACTCTATGCACGTCTTTACAGCATTCCACAACCTTTTGATGACCACATGGCAGACTCCTGCAGACAATGTCAGAACAATCACTTTTTGCTGAGCATTCCTCCGTCACGACGTGACCACATGACTGACGTGTCTTTTTCACAACCTTAAGGCAACGAACTTTGTCTGGCTCAATGTTGCATTGTAGTCCTTCTGTATGAGAACATGGTAGAGTCTTCTGAACTATTTCGGTACAGACAATGTCGGGCTGTTCTGTCTGGGAACACTTCATCTCCTTAATGTGCCAACAATGTAAGACCTTGCTCACAATGACTGAGCACATCCCATGCTCACTGCACTTCTCAAATTTAGTGTGACCACACTGAAGGTGTCTTTCAACTATTGTTGGACAGTCGAACCTGTCGACATTCAGATGACATGGTAGGGTGTGTAGGTGTTTACAGGAAAGCTTTGTTTTTTCAACTATCTCATTGCATTTGACCGATGTGGGGTCCCTAGAACACTCCATCATACAAACGTGTCCACAAGGCAGTTTTTTTTCCATCGTTATACGACATGGTGGACTTTTGTTTCCACAGATGCCATAACGTGCATGGCCGCTGCTACATGTCTTGGTGCAGGTGTAAGGGCAGATGTACGTTTGATGTTGCTGATCTGCCGGGTGGCACAATTTGTCACACACATGCCCGCAATTTAGGAAGGTGTCACAAGGAATTCCACATCCTCCATCAGGCGCTTTCTGAAAGTCAGCTGCGTTTGCCACTTCTGTCTTTTTGTGTGGATGGTTGTTACATTGCAACATCATCGTGTTTCCTAAGCGGCAATTTGCTTTCAAGTCGCCATAGATCCCTTTCCAGAGATCGCATTTCTCAGAGTAGAGGGTGAAATTTCCTATGCAATACAGCCCTTGCTTCGCTCTGGACAGCGACACGCACACTCTGTTTGCGATGTTCAGGAAACCTATCTTGCCATTCTGACTGCTTCGTACAAAGGACAGAAGAATGATGTCATTCTCTTCCCCTTGGTAGTTGTCGACCGAGGCCACCGTGACTCCTTCAAATGTAGCTCTTTCCATTTTCTCTTTGAATTTCAGTAGTTGTGAGGTGTAAGCAGTGAGTATGGTAATCTGCTGGGGCTCGTAACCCTGGTTCAGAAGGTACTTACACAATGCCACCGTGAAGTCTACTTCATGGGGATTGTAATGACTCATTGTCTCGCTTAAATGTGCCTCTTCTTTGGTGTGATCGAGGAAAAAGACGTTTTTCTCCACCCCTTTTACGTCTCGGTACGAATACACTGATTCGTGGTCTTCCAGCTCCGGGTAGAAGTGTTTTCTCATCAAAGATGATATTTCAGGCCTCATACGATGCTGTTGCTTGAGTTTCTTGTAGGGGAATCCGTTCTTTACCAATCGTTCAAACATGGACACATCGAGGTGAAATTTGGTTGCTAGTTGGTAGATATTTGGCTTTGGGCGAAGTTGCTGATGATCACCAATCAGGATAAGCTGCTCACAGGAAGAATGTAGCGATGTGATAATGTGCGACTCTAGCACTTCTGCGGCTTCCTCAACAATGATGATCTTCGGTTTGACTCTTTGCAGCACTTCGCGCTCACTAGCAGCCCTAGAAGTAGTCATACCAACTATTGTAGCTTGCTGTAGTACCAAGCATTTCTCGTGATCATTAGTTTCTTGCAGCTCGGCACATAATTGAGTGTACTCATTCTGGAGTACTGGGATCCCTGCTTCGAGTAGCGCCATATACTCGCCTAACCAGTAATGATACAGGGCCCAACGTTGGTGAATGTCAAGCTGCCAAACGTCCCCAACGTTTGAAACTTGATTTGCTTGCATTTTCTTTTGCATGGAAATCTTTTTCCTCAAAAAGCTCTTCTTTCTCGTGTTCATGTCGTCTGTTGACATGAGATCGTCGAAATAAACTAGCGGAAAGTGGTTCTTGACTACCTCCACTTCAGGAATTTCATCCTCTTCTAGATCATCATCGAACACTCGCTGTGCCTCAATCAATTCTCTTTCATTCTCCACGTCGATATTTTCTACCAATGTTTCAACTTCATGTGTGTCGTTTCCTTTCCTTTCCTCGTCTTTGCTGCCACATGCGATCTCTTCATCGTGATTTCGAGGAAAGTCCTTCACACTCTCATCATCAGGAACAAGCCATTCTATCATCCATGAATCGGCATGCCCGAGTTTCTTCATCCTCGTCATACTGTTGAAGTGTTCGTCAGACATAATATGAAAGTACTTGAGCTCTGTCTCTCTCAGAATACCCTGGGAACTCAACTGGATTCTGGTTTGGAAGCCCTCAAGAGCTTCCTTTGCCAATGCGCTTTCTTGTCTGACGTTCCCAGCTCGGCATCGGATGTACTTATCGCTCATATCCCTCTTGAAACGTTGCTCTCGAATGGCTTTCTTCAGATTGTACTGTTCCAGTTCTTTGCATTTGCTTTGATTTCCAACTCTAATGATGCCTGTATCTTGAAATGTCGTGATACCGAGTAGAAATTGATCCAAAGCATGGTTTGTGTAGCATACCAATAGGATAGGACCTGTTTCTTTATCTGACCAGCAATGCATGTTCTTGAGGAGTGTTTCCACAATTTTCAATCCGATGAACGTTTTTCCCGTCCCAGGAGGTCCTTGAATCAGGGACATTTCCTGTGTAAGTGCTACTTTTACTGCTTCTAGCTGAGATGGGTTCAGATTTGTTTTCTCCGCTGCAGGCCAGGTGTCTCCATTCAGAACTGATATGGGAAAGGGACCAATATGTATCGGACTACGTTTGTGCTGGGACCGGATTGGAGATGCTGCCTTCTGAGGTTTGGTCATAGAGATGTCACAAGCGTTGTTCTTCTGGTTTCGGTTAGCTAATATATTTGACACGTCAAATTTAGGATGGCACATTTTCATTAGGTAGGTAGGGGGTTTAATGTCGGGCTTAAGGTCAAGAATATGCTTTGCCATTGGAAAGGCTGCAGGGCTTACCCGTTGTAGGCCGACCAAGACATGTCGATATGCCTCGAAGAAAACTGTTGATTCCAACATGACAAATGTTTTGTTGACAATAGATGACATTCCTGTATCTGTAGGTCGTAGGTCAACCAACCCATGTTCAAGGTCATCTACGTCCCTATTTGCTACAGTGGCTGGAATGTAGGTCTTGAATTCATCTTCCGACAATAGGACTAGTGAGCCATATTTCAAACGATTCGACATTTCCCATCTGACATGAGGTAGCCTTTTGAATGACATCAAATACGAAACACCTGAATTGTCCGTTTTCGGTCGGACCAGTTTCACGTACTCATAGATCCGGATATCATTGACCTTGATCCTATTCTCTGGACGAACTTGCTTGTTGTGAAGGTATTGGCCCAAACCACTTCTTAGAGGCTGGATGAAATCCTCTTTCATGAGCCTGAAGTGCACGTCAAAGTAATGATCCGCGTTCGGGTAAGCTCCATTGAGTATATTAGGCCTCAAGTATGGTTGGTAAGATGGTTTTAGCTCATGATAAGTTGGAAGAACACTTTGTTGTCGGAAGTCATCTGGCGGTGGTTTAGATGAAGCATTCCGCTGCTTCTGGCGCATGAACTCTTTCTCCGCTTCAAGAGAGTCAATATACTGCACTAGGGCAACGAGAGATGGCTTTACGTCCTGTGTCAATTCTTCATCCATGGCATTAATGACATCTGTCATGAGAACCAATGGTACCTTGATTTCTGCAGCCCGGCTGGGTATGCAAGAGATCATCGATTCAAATACTGTGACGAGTACAGCAATAAAACCTACACAATCGCGTGTACCTCTTTGGTGTGCACTCTCCCTCAGATGGATCAGGCGAAGTGGTAGGTGTGTGTTAAGGAGTCTAGAGCCAACAGCCAGCGTAAGCAGCATGACGACAGTACTGGCTACACCAACATTGTCAGAAATATGGGCGAGAATATCCCAAAATAAGCGCTGTTTCTTCGCATCCATGTTCTCTTCTTCAAGTCCTGCCGTAAAACTTCCCTTCAATGAACCAAGTTGAATTGCTGCCTCTGAAGGCTCCATCAGAAGGAAGTGATTTAAGAACTTTGAGTTGATAGGTTGAAAGGTGCGCTTGTCCATTGATCCTGGGAGAAATTCCCTAGTAAATTGGTTTAAAATAAGGGAATTTACTAGAAAAGGAAATAAATAATGTAAGTGGAGAACTTATGCAATCACCAAAGTTTTGTCTATGTCTAAAAGCTAGACATAGACAATAAAAAGTAAAATAGTACAATGAATAATATAAAAAAAATACAAATAAAGACTGATAACGGAAACAAGTATTAAGACTTTTGATCAAGATACACAATTTAGTTAAAAATGCATTTATATTAATACAGATAAAATGCGACAACAGGTCAGTATTTCGTGACCCACTCCCTTCGCCATTATTATTTTTGTGTAGGCCTCTTCCTTTAACTTGTATGATATTCAGAGATTAACATTTTTCAGAACGATATTTATCTTTTCATAAATATAAGTTTATGATATCATTAATATTATCGTTATGATGATTTCTCTAGTTCAAGAAAATGTGATGACATATTGGAAATATGTGAAACTTCTAATAAATTCTTGTCGATCCAGTCATTGATGTCGTCTCTAAAGAGATGTCTTCTGTAAAGATAGATCTGACATCACTGCTTGAAAGATTATATTTGTTCAAATAATAGTTGCAAAGACATTTTTAATGAAATAAATCCTCCCGAAGAGAGTCGTTTTGAAAAAAGACATTTAAGATATGGTCATGTTAACCACTTCTTCAAAAAAGACACATAACCTCAGGAAAGTAAACGCTTCACCCCCTCCCAAAAAAAAAAAAATGTAATGGATATGGTCAAACGAAATATTTTCATCAAATGTTTTTGACTTAAAATCGACCCACCCGTGGTCACAGAGGTCACCGACGGTGGTGTGAATGGGAAACTTACAAGCGACTGCCACGTTGATAAGGCTGATGATTGGTACTGTCGCGATGCAGCAGCGTTCCACAACCTTCAACCTCTAACGCCATTCCTCTTGACCAAGTCTTGGATGGTGTTTTTGAAAAGTGTGACCTTCCCAATTCCCTGCCTCCACTTTGCTGCCTTTGGCCTCCCTGCCCATGTTGATGTCTTCCGTGTCTTCCTTTTCCAAAGTGGCCAGCAATGCCTTTCGGACCGGTGTGATGGGTCTTTCCGGGTGAACTGCTGTTCGTATTCTTTGTGCTGTCCACCTTCACCTTCGGTCGCACGCTTTTATCCTCATGACTTTTGGACACACTGCTGGCATTTGATTTTTTCGTGGGACCCGATGCACGGTTGGTGTCATTACCCTGGTATTGACCTCTAAGTTGGAGGCTGGTATTATCGTTTAAAGCCTTCTCCGCCATTGTTAATGTCATGCAATATCACATTTCAACATAGGGAAGCAGCATCTGTAAAGTGGAAAGATTGAATTAGATTATATTTTTAATGAAGAGAATGAAAAGAATGGATCCGAAAGTATGAATCGTTATTGTCAGGCGCCTTGGATTACATACCAAGCACGATCCGCCGCGGCGGATTAACCTAAGCACGCAAGGGGGAAGGCTTTATTCAGAAATCCCGGATGCGGGATTAGCCCACCAGAAGCCGCATTGTGTTTGTCTGAAATACAGGGACGTCTTTTTCCTGCTGGAATCCCGCAATCAATTTTTCTCCCCATTGGAAGATTCGCTATACCTATTAAGCTCCCTCTACGGCTAAATTATAAAGGTTGTTTTAGCCTAGCTTGAGTTCGTGTCGAATTAGCATTGTAAAACACCATTTAAATAAAAGGGTTGTTTAAAAATAATACGACCCGTTTAAAAATCATACCTTCTTTGAGATAAATTATTATAACATAGGCCTATCTCTGATGATGTACACATATACCTTTTATGTATTATAGGGAACGAAAAAAGAGAACAAGCGGCTGATAATGTCGAAATGAGAAGAATATTACTGAACAAAAAATTATAGAAATTAAACATTTTCATTTTGAATGTATTTCTCTGTTGCATCAAAATAAAATGATACGTTCATTATATGCTATTGACGAAAATAATATACATCGGACATTATACTATCACAAAAGGGTTAACTAGAAGAACTTAGGTGGCCAACATTATAAGAGAAATAATGAAACTTTCTCTTTTATTTATGACAAAATAAATATCATAAGTAGGCTTACACTACAAAAACAGAAGAAATCATGGAGAGGGAGACAAGACAAAATATGAAAAGTACACAACAAATAAATATAGAGCGGAAGACGATAGGGGAAACGTAATAATAAAAATAAGGAAAACACGGAACGAGCGCCTGATGATATCGAAATGAGAAGAATATTACTGTACAATAATTTTTATAAAAAGTAGAGCTTTTGAATGCAAATCTCTGTTGCATCAAAAATGTGTATTATGCTCTATTGAAGGTACTATGATATACGTCGGACATTATACTGTAGCGAAAAGATATAAACAAACAAAAAGAAAGAAACTAAAGAAAAATCAGAGCGGGGGGGGGGGGTGATCAGAGAGACAAATATCATAATAATAAATACAGTCAATTCAATTCAATTCAAAGTTTATTCAACACTCTTCCAAAAAAAACATTTAAAACATACAAATACAGAATGGAATGATAAAAAAACAAGATAGTGATAACAAATAACAATGGCAATTTATGAGAGCATTTGGGATAGGCAGAAAGGAAGGAATTCCTTATATGAAAGCCTACCCCTAAAAAGAAACAAGATCAAAAGAACAGAAAAAAAAAGAAAAAAACATACTAAAACATACTGTCATGTACAGTCACAGTAAAAAAAAAGTGTCAAACTTGCCTATGCTATTAATACTGATTATTATACTTATTTAACAGAAATTGTTTATATTTAATTTTGAGAGTTTTGCATTTTTTAATTTCCTGTACAGTACAGACTACGTTCAACTTTCTATCTCTCCAACACCTCTCGCTCAAATGTTTATTTCTGAACTCTAAATATGATATCCATCTTCCTTCGCTTGCTTTTATGTAAATTTGATTTTGTTGTTCTTGTTTCCCTGTTTCATACTTTTTTGTTATCTAATTTCGATTCTTTCGCTCAAATTTTTTTTATAATCACTAACATAATATGGCGCATAATATGTGAACGCAACGTAGCCATATCGTGAAAGGCGAGTTAAGTAGAGAGGGGGAGAGGGGATTGAGGGGAGAGGGGTTGAGGAACAAAGGAGAAGCGTTGACCCGTGTATTGTTCATGACATCCATTCAATACACTACCGTTTAATGCGCCCATATAGGCCGGTGGATTTGGGCAAAGGCAACATTGAATGTCCTAGATGCCATTGTTACCTCTAGTCAGGGGCGGCGATCCGGGAGGGACGGGGGGGCGGGGACACGTCCCTCCTTATTTTTTTTTAGGAGGGATCGTCCCCCCTGAAAATTTGACAAAAGTGCAAAAATAAAATGTATAGCAAATACTGACTAAAGACTGCAACACACTTTTAGGCTCTGGAGGGCCCAAAAGTGCAGCGTTTAAACTAATAAAAAGGCAAAAATCTTCTCGCCCGGTCGCTACAAGACCTCGCATAAAATCATTCAGAATGTACAAGTAAATATTGGAGAAAATCTGTATTCCGTTGGTATCACTGTGATACCAACTGGCGTACTGATGGGGGGGGGGGGCGGGGCTTGGGGTTGAAATTCAAACGTGGTTTATTTCTAATTTGATACCTGATTTACTAATGTTGCTGAAATGACACGATTTTCTGTGATTTTTCCTCACTTTTTTGTAAATTATATTTTGTTTGCGTTTGTTGGACAATGACAAATTCTCAAATTTACAGTCAGGCAAAAAATATGCTTATTTAGAAGCCTACATGTCAGGGCCCGCGGAACGGCGGGGCTCGGGGGGCTCGAGCTCCCCCCACTTTCTTTGAAAAAATATGTTAAAGAGAAATAGAAAGAAAGAAAGAGTGAGTGTAATCATTTGCAATTCTACATTCGATGACAGGAAAAAGTACAAAACAATTCGTTTTTCTTAACCAAGTGAAATGCTAACTTCCCATATCATGGAATGATATTCTAATTCGCTCAAATATAAATCCTTGTGCTATATTCAAACAATGCATTAATCAATTTAATATACTTACAATTCATTATTATTTCTTGTATCTTGCTATACTGTGCTATTTATTTATGTAAAGTGGCTTGGAAAAGAACACTTTCGGGTAATAATTATTTAGTTAATATTTACAGAACTTGGGGTGTTTTATCAAGCTTTAAAATCGATCTTAAAATCGATCCGATTGATTTTAAGGGCCTAAAACTGTTTTTTTTTAAAAATAAAATCGATTTTACAGATATAATCAATTTTAAGTTAGGATGTGATCCATATCAATTTCAAGATCAATTTTATCCTTATTCATTCCGTTATTAATACGCTATTTTCAGCGTTCATTGGCTTTCCAGGCGTATTAAAGTATCGGCCAACTTCAATTTGATTATCTTTCAGGAAATGATAAATTCTGTTCAAAATTAATGGCGGATATTTGGTAATGACAATTTTTTGTTGATTAATAATTGTTGATTAATAATTTGTTTAATCACCAAAGTTAATACCAAGCATGATAAATACCAAGGGCGACACTCCGGGGTGGGAACAATAGCCCAATTTTTTTCAAGTATGTACTTAAGTTTGCGGCCCGTATTTTTTTTTTCACTTCTTTTTAAAGTGCCTCGTGTTATTCAATTCAATTCAATTCAAAATCATTTTATTCTTGAACATCAATAAAACATCGATTGGACATCTGTTACAGATGTACATTTGTACAAGAAAAGGAGGACAACAAAAATATACACTTGAAAATAGGAAGCCTCCAGAATATTACATTGTGTGTACATGTCAGATGACAACACATTGTATTCAACAACAAAAATACTATATGTATAAACAAAAACAAAAAGGAATCATTACACACACACGCACACACACACCATCTCAGAGAAAGTATTGACAAACATTAGCTTTCATAACATGAGTTTCGTATTATATTAAGCATAAGTATTGATAATAATTTTGTTAAGTTTAACTTTAAACGAAGAAATGGTTGAACATGAAAAAAGAGTAAGAGTTATTACCGATAACTGCTACCGTTTTCTTCTTAGAAGATTTGCCCCCTTTTCTATACTTTTCTAACCATATCTGCTTACAAATATGTGGACTTATTCCATTCATATATACTCTCTCTCATTAACATACAACCACACTCCCATCAGAATTCTTTGCTTTCTGTCCCTTTCAAAGTGATTGTTTCTTTCATGCCCCCCCCCCACAAAAATAAATAAATGAATAAAGTTTTTAAAAAAGGAAAATATACACCGACTTATAACAAAAAGCATTGGTGAGGTATTTGAATATTCACAGTCAAACAAAAACACCATCATTGAATCATATTTTAGCCCTTTAACATCATTTCATAATTACCACCATGTGCTAGCGTACAATCTCATTCATTCACTCTTTGCCCCCCCCCCCCTTATCTTGTTAAATGACAAACAATACATTGCTCACATGCAAAATAAAAGTTACACAGATTGCAAAGCTATGTTTTAATGAATAAATCTACATTTTGTAAATGGTGAGCGATAGTAAATTCATTCAAGGGATACAAAAAGAACTTGTTGAATGACACAAATGAAAGTACTGCTATTAAAGTTACAGTTGGTAAAATTATTGCAGTTGATATCTGCCACTGTCTAGTCGAGGTAACTTTGTGGCGGTAAGGATTGATGTTACTCATATGGTTGTTAATCTAAAGGGGATAAACATTGTCATATACATATACATATGTAATTAATTATTAATCTTTTCTATCAGCTTTGGCAACATAATTCAGGCTAAATATATTTCCAACAGGACAAATCTGTTGCCACTGCAATTACATGTACAATGTTCTGTTGTTTCTTTTGATTTGTTATTGTGTAATTACTACAATAGCACATTATGCATCAACAGGTAATTATCAACGCATGATCATGACATCTGCACCTCTAGAAAGAGTTCCAATAAAGGCCAATCAAATTGGTTCACTGCTGGTCAGATGAATTGCTACTTTTAAATTGCCAATTTTAGATCTTAAGATTGAACAACATGAATATAATTATCTATGTAATCATAACTTTTTAGATCAGCAACAACACTTTACATAATATTTCTCAAAAATGCAGGCCTATATTGCAGAGCTAACTTAGTATCGATTGTGACTTTGGTTTTCTGCGAGATTCTAAATTTTAATTTAAAAGACAGGAAATCTTGGAAGTATCACTGAAAATTTTACCTCCTTTAAGATATTATATGATAAAACTTAACAAACCACTAATTTCATACTCGATGGCAAAATGTTAGTACCTTGACTGAGTATTTTTAACAGCTTTAGAGGATATAATTTGAAAATCTGTTTTACTAGAAGTGTTAGTTGAAAAAGAAAGCAACCAGTCCATGATACCGATACATTTTTAGCATTGTGGTCCCTCTTGATTGGAGCTGTGAATGGGAGCTTGTATCTGTAGGCTGGCTGATGTTCGATATGAAGCATAATGTTGCAGGTAATTCAGGCTCTGCCGTCTAGAATTGAAATTTAAAGTTATTAAAAAAAATCAATTAATAAATACTTGTATGTTTTATACCACATAATTTGTAAATTAGGTATACTTCTTACAAGGATCATGAAAACTGTACTTACTTATGTATTTTCATTTTTAATGATTGCTGTAGGAGTATGGCAATAATGGCAGGCACCGAATATACTGATAAGATCAATTATGTTTAAGATAAACTTGAGTTCTGGTAAATATAGAAAATAAATTCTCACAGAATCCAACGAAACTGACACTTAATGTTCAAGATTACAAATAAATGACATGTGCCAAACAATTTTGGTAGAAAATTTATAGTGGCTGAGTAATGAGCATAGAAAGATAAGGAAATGTGGGTACGTAGGCCCGACGCCATGTGCTTATTCACACAGGTCACTCTGTGCAAATGAGATTTGTGTTTTTGTATCGAAAATGATGCCCAGTAAGTTTTTGTGCGTTGATTTTATTTCACTATTTCAAACAACCAATCTACTGCAGATAAACAATCCAGAATAAATCATAGCAATTTTCTCTTAAAATACATTTCCCATACCAGAGCTCAAGATTAGCTTTAACCGATAGTACCTACCTTATCAACTTGAAGAGATAGACCTTAAGGATGAAAGTCCAGATGCCATGAATTAGCAGTACATATAGCTCCACAGCTTTTTATTTTGCGACCTCAGATTCAAAACAGAGATGCATATACATGTCATTAAGAGAGCAAATATATTTCTCTCAAAAATTATTGTCACTGTATCTAATGTGTTGAATAGAACATAAGTACATTTTCATCAGTGATTCTAGTTGTAATTTAAATGTATTTGGTCCCACACTTTGTTACCAACCACATTGAAGGTTTTAGACATTTGCAAGATGGACTATGGAGTCTAATCTTGATCTCGGATTTCGTGCTCTTGAACCAAACACTGTTGTACACAGAATTAATGAAAATTCCCCTCTCACCTGGTGAATAAATGGGAAAGAGATACCTTAACTGGTATATAACCTACATAGCAGCTTACATCATACAAACGCTCATTAAGGTTTGTTCAATCACATGTTTATACATTAATTGCTGCCCTATTCTTTGTACAATATTTTTTCACAGTCTGGCTGATCTAGTAATTTATCTATGATTTAGACCTGTGAAGGTCGACTTCCCCTTACATGGAATTATCACTTTGTGATCGTACATAGAAAATGTAATAAAATCCAGTACCTTAACCCTGTAATCGTATATGAAAATCAAGATAACACACTCAACAACAAATAAGTAATTTATTAATATGTTAGTCCACAAGAAAAACAAACAAACTTACCTTTGTTTTAATGCTGGTGTTCAAATCTTGCTAAGAAGATCATATCACAAGGCCGCTTAGCGCAGTAGGATCAAGTTGTACACCGTGCTAGATTACATTCTGCAGATCCAAACCGTTTCCTCGGAGCCGAGGTAGGATGAGAAATAAGTCCAAGACGATGGAGATATGGCGGGAAAGAACTCTTGGACTAAAGGTCTATTTGGTGGATACGACTCGAGGTCCACTCCATCTCCGAGTCTGTCAAAATAAAAAAAATAATTAAGAAAAAATAATAATATATACTAGTTTGATACACGTACCTACTACTTACAATTCTACATCTAGTCTAGAATCTAACTTGTTACAATTATTTGTAGACTAGACTTAACAATTGTTTATAATTTAGATCTCACAAAATGCAGTTGTCTAGATCTAGATTCTAGGTCCAGATCCAGGACTAGTCCTGTACAATACTTCAAAGGCTGCAATAGAGACTAGAATAGTACTGAATAATCTCAGCTATGCTCAAGCTGCTCGCCAATTGAAAGAAGAAAAAGAATATATGCAAGCGCAAGCCCCGATAGGCCTACCATTGGAGCGTAAACTAGCTCCTCCCCAAAACCAGGTAGAAAACTCAAGTATTCCACAATCGTCCGTAAACACAGTAAAGCTAAACCACCCCACCCCCCAAATCGACAACTCTCAATCGTTTCCGGATCCCACTCAAAAGTAGATCCTCCCTTGCCACAACGCCAAGATAGGCAGACAAACGAAAAGATAGGGCGACTGTCCTCACAACTTAAGGAAAATTTTATAACAAAGGCAACAAACGAAGAATTGATAACCTTTTTCCTACACCTAATGATCCAATTCATGCAGGACAAGTCGGAAGGAGAGGTGCTGTCCTTAATCAAGGCAGCTGCTGGTCAGCTCCTTGGTGCTAGGCAAACGCAAGCGAGTTAATTAAAGGAACTAAGAAGGCATTCCGCATCCTACAGTGGAATGCCCAGGGACTAAAGGGACATGGGGATGAGTTAATGCTCTACTTAAACTCCAAAAAAATGAAATTATTCACCTACTATGTATTCAGGAAACATGGTTTCGCGATCACGACACAGTACAAATCCCTAACTACAAATGTTTTGATAAAAATAGGAGAGTAAGGCGCGGTGGAGGATGTGCCATATACGTACACAATAGCGTAAATTATGATTACCCAATCATAAAACTGACATTGAAATGCAACAGATTAATATATATTTTGATAACACATCCATAACCGTGGTAAATTACTATAATCCATGCGAAGACATAAATATGAATAAACTAGATTTGTTAATAAAGTATGTACAGAACAAACGCAGAACGATTATACTGGGAGATTTTAACTCTCATAATGTTCAATGGGGCAGTAAAAATACAGACAAAAATGGAAAAGTAATAGAGGAATACTTACTGAAACACAATTTAGTATTCCTAAATGATGGCTCGGGAACCCGCCTAAACCCAACTACTGGTGAAACTTCTTGTTTAGATTTAACTTTAGCAACTCCTGCCTTAGCCAGCTCCATTAGCTGGAAAGTGTTTTCAAATAAATTCGGAAGTGACCATTTTCCTATACATATTGAAATTGACAAAAAAAATCATAAATCAGATTATACGAAAGATGATTTAATTCTAAAAGGTCATTCAAGAAGGTAGATTGGCACGCTTTTAGTAAAATGTGCGATCAACGAATGGACACTGACTCCCTGCAAGACGCAGATGTCAAAACTTTTTACGGAAATTTCATGGAATCTCTATATAATATCTTAGATGAATTACACACTGTATCCAAAAGAAATAACAAAAGAATGCGAGATTCAACCCCGTCCCGTGGTGGACAGAAAAATGTAAAATAAAGATTAAGGAACGAAACGAATGCAAAAATAGGTTATTGAGAATGTGGAATGAAGAAAATCTAAAAATATACAACAGAAAAAGGGCGAAGCCCAAAGGATTATCAGACAAACAAAACGAAAGTTTTGGCTGGATTACACGTCAAAACTGAACAGGTTCACCTCAATCTCAGAACTATGGAATTTGATTCGCTGTCTGAAGGGTACTCCAAATAAAACGCATGCTAAGATATCAGCCTTAAAAGTAGATTCAAAAGTAATTATAGATGACCAAGAAAAAGCTAACGAATTTGGAAAGCATTTTCTGAAGACCAGTAGCAAAACAAAAACAGGAAATAAAGAATTGCTAGACGAATATAAATCTATTGATTATAAAGGAGAACATGATTTAGTTATCAATGAACCTTTTACTATGATAGAACTTGAAAAGGTTCTTAATATAACAAAGACATCAGCACCTGGTGAAGATGGCTTGACATATACTGTGTTTCAAAACCTTCCATCCAGAGCTAGGAAAACATTACTCAGTCTTTACAATAGAATATGGACTACCGGGCAGATCCGGAACAATGCAAACATGCAATGTTGATACCCATCCTAAAACCAAAAAAGGACTCCTCCCAACTAACATCCTACCGACCTATCTCATTATTACCTTGCTTTATCAAGATATTTGAAAGTATGGTAAAGGAGAGATTAGACTGGTACATAGAGAAAAACGAATTTTTGAATAATATACAACATGGTTTTAGAAAAAAGAGAAGCTCAGTAGATAACTTAGTACATTTAGAAAATGAAATTCAGAAATATTTATTTGTGGGTATGAAAACCATAGTCGTATTTATTGATTTGGCCAAAGCCTATGATACTCTTTGGACGAAAGGATTAATCGTCAAGTTACGTAGAATCGGTCTCCAAGGAAACATATTGACATTTTTAAGAAATTATTTGTTGAACCGTACCTTTCAAGTGCAAATAGGTAATGCCAAATCGGCAATTACGCATCCTGAAAACGGTTTACCCCAGGGTAGCATTTTGAGCTCCCTCCTTTTAATATAATGATAAGTGACATACCTTTAAGACCAGATATACATAGCTTGATTTATGCAGATGACATCGTTATTTGGGAATCAGGACATGATGTAAAACAAAATATCCAGAATGTACAAAAATATCTAAACATTTTGAACTCATGGCTCAATCCTTTCGGACTCATTATGTCGACAGAGAAAACGACCCCATCTTATTCTCAAACAAAACAAATGATGATAATTACGATTTGTATATAAGAGGTCAAAAGTTGACACCACAAAAGAGCACAAGTATCTCGGCGTCATCTTTGACAAACGGTTAACTTGGAGGCCTCATTTATTAGATATTACTAAACGATGTAAAGGTAGAATTAATGCTATCAAAAGTCTAGCATACGCCAAGTGGTCTGGAGATGCAAAAGAACTAGTGATGGTATATAAAGCATTAATACTATCAATAATTGACTATGGTTGCGAAGCATACAACTCGGCTACGGCAAGCGCAAAAATATGTTGAATTCAGTTCAGTACCAATCATTATTTGTTTGTGCAGGTGCTCGGAAAGGTACATCCCTTAAAACTCTGCAAGTCGAACTAGGCGAAATGCCTCTTGATTTAAGGCGAGAAATGTTATCAATTAAACTAAGAAAAAGAATCGAGAGTATGCGCAACCATCCTCTGAACGAAGATGTGAAAGATTGTTGGCAATTCAATATTCTTGGAGGTACTAACTCTAGATTAGCCTTTGGACGTAGAACCAAGGAATTTGCATTAAAATTTAGTTACATACTAGAAGAACCATTGAAGTATTTTTCAACATCCCTTTGGCAAATACTCTCCCACGTGTCATCTGAGCTAAAAGAGGTGATAACGAAAACAGATATCTGTTTTGCTCAAAAACAAGCAGCCCTAGAATTGATAAACACGAAATGGAATAATTATTTACACATATATACAGATGGATCAAGATCACCGGAAAAAGACTCTGCTGCTGCGGCATTTCATGTGCCTTATTATGATGTTTCCCAATCTAAGAGATTAGCTAATTTCACATCTTCTTATAGAGCAGAGATGGCCGCAATTGTACTTGCCCTAATATGGTTATTACAACTCCCAGGTCTCTACACCGGGGCAGTTATCTTTTCCGACTCGTTGAGTTCACTCCAGGCCATAGAATCTCGTAAGGACGAATCTTTTATTCTTGAAATTCTAACCCTATGTAGTCAACTAAAACTTAAGGGCACCCAGGTCAATTTCGAATGGATTCCCAGTCATTGTGGTTTACAACACAATGAGGTAACAGATAAGATTGCTAAAGCAGGACTAAATAAAAACATAGAAATCAACAACGCACTTACTAGAGCAGAATCAAACTATGTTATAAAGAAATACTACATAGAGAAATGGCAAAAAAGATGGAATGAAACATCATCACCCCTACGGGAAACGCAAACTCTAGTATCAAAAACATTTGCTTGCTACTTGAACAACAGAATTAACGAATCTATTCTACATGGCATAAGAATGGGGAACTTAGGGTTAAATGAAAATCTTTTTGAGGTGAAACAACATGAGACCGGATATTGTTCACACTGTGAGCACGAAAAAGAAACAGTTAAACATTTTTTATGCAAGTGCCCACTCTTCCTTATAGAGAGAGCCATGCTTATAACAGAATCTGGCTTAGAAAACGAAAACACAATCCCAATACTCCTGAACTCCACAGATACTAATCACCAACAGGCTCTGGTTAATTTCGTATTTAGAACTAAAAGGGTACACTTGTACCCATACTAACCACCTTGCACCGCACATAACTATTTGAGCCCAAGATGTTCGCTTTTTTATAGTGAGTGATGCATGAAGAAGAAGAGGAAAGAAAGAAAAAAAAAAAAAAAAAAAAAAAAGGAAAAAGAAAAAAAGAGAAAAGTACTCAAGAAGAGAAAAGAGTATAGACTATATTGATGAATAGAATCTTCATGTATAATTATGTTCCGTTATTTACTGGTTTTCGGATAAAATTTTGAAGAAATGCGGTGGAGACGACTAGACCTATTGGTGGACGTCGGAGGGCCTAGGCTCAGCACTAGGCTGAGTTGAGAAACTTGTCACAACGTACCGTGTCCGGGTTGGTCCTTGTACGTCCTATATAGCCGATAAGCCTTTTGCTCGCCAGCCACTGACCGCTTCAACAATAAATAAAAAAATAAACTTTTAAGAATCCAATTTATCCAAATCTACATTTATATACTAAAAAAAAGTATATATAATTTGAAAGGGGGAAAAAAAAAAAACCCTAACAGAAGAGGCGTAAATATTCACTCCTGAATGATAAACGCCTATAAACCAAAGCAACAACAACAACAACAATCTACCCTATATCTATCATGTAGACTAAATCTACATCTAGATCTAAATCAAGATCTTACTTGAGTCTACCACTTTAGAGTCCAAGGTTCTTCCATAAAATGTTAACGTTAAAACAATGATCCTGTTGATTGTTATTATCAACAAAAACAAGTCAAGTTCGAGGGCTATAGCCTATACCGTACTGCCTACTGGCAGAAATCAAAGTAGATCTAGAAATAATCTAAGCCTAATTTTCTAAATCGAAAACTACAGTGTAGGCCTATATATAAAGCACAAGACCCATCGGCAACCATACAGCAAGATGATTCCTATTAAAGGCCGTGGCGGATCTACATTGTTATTAACTGCAAGAATAAATTGGATTAGGCCTAATGAATTTGTACCTGTCCTAACCGAATATCTAACGTCGGTAGACATTTACAACGGGCCCTGCATGAATTTATATGAATGGGACTGAAATTCATAAACCGGCGCAGTTCGTCCATCTTTAGCCCAGTTGGAGATTGATATTAGTTGATAGTTATTTAAAGTTCTTTGCCCCAAATTGAGAGGAATACTTTTTCTTCTTCCACAGAAATAGTGTTTTTATCAACGGATTAATATTTTTGAAGAAAAACGAAATGTACTTACTTTTCCAGGACCCCTCTCGCAACGCCATTTCGTGGTTGATTGAGCCAAAAAAGAGCCCTTCACATTTAATAAAATTAATCAAAATCAATTTTAGCTTAAAAGTGATTTGATGAAACAGCTCACATGTACTCAGTTTTAAACTAAAACCGATTCGGCCTTAAAATTGATTGTTAAAATCAACATCAATTTTAGTTGATGAAACACCCCCTGGTGAACTTTCCACCCTAGCGTACTGTTTATTGCACAGCACCACAGTGGCATACTGATGAGGTAAGAGGGGCTCAGTGGCGGATCCAGGGGGGGGCCCGGGCCCCTCCCTAGGAAAAAAACAGGTAAAAACACCCTTTTTGAAAAAAGAAGTTGGGCCCCTCCCTGGCGCCCAAGGGGTGGCGGTGGAAAAAATTACCCTTCCTGTAGGAAAAAAATTTTTCGGGTGCCAAAAAAATTTGTGCTCACTACCCTGGCGCCCAAGGGGAGGGTGGGAAAATTACCCTTCCCGGAGGGAAATTTTTTTTTTCGGGTGCCAAATTCCCCCCACTGAGCGAAAAATCGACCGGCACGATTTTCAAATTTTCGCACGAAGTGGGCCCCTTTTTAGGCCCCCTCCCTTGCCGCCGGCTGGATCCGCCCCTGGAGGGGCTTTGGGGCAGTTGCCCACCTCCCCCCCCCAATCAACATTCAAACGTGGTTTATTTCTAATTCGATGCCAGTGATTTACAAATGTTGCTGGAATGACATGATTTTCCGGGGTTTTGCTCACTTTTTTGTAAATTATACTTTTTATGCGTTTGTTGGAAAGTGACAAATTCCCAAAATTATAGTCAGGCAAAAAATATACTTATTAATAAGCCTACATGTCAGGGCTCGAGCCCCCTCCCCCACTTGAAAAATGTTGTTAAATTGAAACAGAAAGAAAGAGAGAACAGATGACCTGCCATGGGGCACAAATGAGGTAGGCCTATCAAAATATGTTCATCTGACCGTAATCAAATGCCTAAAACCCTTGAGCTTGCGGGGGCTCCGCCCCTGGACTCTACCCAGGATTCTAAGGCGGGCCCTTGGATGCTCATCTGGGGGTTCCGTCCCCTGGACGCCGCGCCAATTAGTGACCTGCCAGTGTCACAAATAAGGTATCAAAATATGCTCATCTGACCGTAATTAAATGCCTAAAACCCCTGAGCTTCCGGGGGCTCTGCCCCTTGATCCGTTTTGCGGGGCCTGCGTGTAACACGTAAGAGTGGTGGTGATGCGGATTTTTTTATGCCCCTCCAAAAAAAAAAAAAAAATGCCTAAAACCCCTGAGCTTGCGGGGGCTCCGCACCTGGACTATACCAAGGATTCTAAGGCGGGCCCTTGGATGCTCATCTGACCGTAATTTAATGCCTAAAACCCCTGAGCTTCTGGGGGTTCCGTCCCCTGGACGCCGCGCCAATTAGTGACCTGCCAGTGTCACAAATAGGGTATCAAAATATGCTCATCTGACCGTAATTAAATGCCTAAAACCCCTGAGCTTCCGGGGGCTCTGCCCCTTGATCCGTTTTGCGGGGCCTGCGTGTAACACGTAAGAGTGGTGATGATGCGGATTTTTGTATGCCCCTCAAAAAAAAAAAAAAAAAATGCTCATTACGCCACTGCAGCACCATACCATGATCTACTCACTTGCCAACAGTGCGCAACCCAAAGCCTAATTTCCACTTTGCAGACAGGGGACTCGATGCGAAAACAAACAGCGCAGCTACTACTACAGCTGGCCTGAGATGACAATCGAGTGGATTTTGCGTAGCGCTTCTAGTGCAGTATGGCTTTAAATGTTATAAGGTTATAAATGTTATTCTCTTGATAAAGTGAGTCCATCAACATAAATATTTTTTGTTAAATCGATGCCTTTTTATTTTTCGTTTTAATGAATGAAATTTGTCTTTTGTATATTTAGAGATAACTTATTGCTCTAAAACCGAAATGAGACCTTTTGGAGTTTATTATTAATTTTATTCACTAGTGGATCAATCTCAGGATGTGAAAAAAGAGGGTAGTGGCCAGGCGCCATTTTACAAGCGCACACTTGCTTATCCAACCACATTAACGTTCGCATCCTACCAGGTTCCCATTTAACCCTTGGGTGGAGAGTGGCAAATGTAGATTACTGTCTTGCCAAAGGACATTAGTACCTTGGCGGGACTCGAACCGCGAACCATGTGATCTACAGTCCGATGACGTATTCACTAGATTACGACTCTACAAATCATTATTTGTAGTATTAATCTTATAATCATTATTATCATTATTACTATTATTATCATTATAATTTTATAATTATCATTTTTATCATCACACTTCTCTATTTACAAATTAATTAATTCATTATTTGTTTTATTTACTCGTTTGGCATTTCAATACATGTCAAATATAAACATGCAGTGGAACTAACAAAATGTGACTATGTTTGATAGACGATGGTGTACCGACCAGGCTGGCTGGGAAGAAACATGTAAGCTAAATAACCACGACCCACAGGCCTTCTTTCCGAACATCTCGTTGTAAATACAGAATGAGATTAGTATCATAACCATTTTAATGGCACGAAAAACTTCAAATAAATAAAGAATAACAATTCTCGAAAAGCTTGCACATTATGCATGTATACACTGCAGACACTCATTTACAACGGGGGATAGTCTCAAGCTCAAAACTTGATGTTGGCTCGCACCGAAATCTTATCTTGAAATCTTATTCTGAAAATAAGATTATAATCTAGCACGATTACAGGATATCAAGCCCCCAAGCCGACAACTATTACCTCCCGGAAAACCATCCCGATGATAACTAACCCCCAAACAAATACCCCTCGGACGATCACATGCCACCCCCCACTCACACACACACCCTTATTCCCCTCCCCAAAGCAAAGGTCTAAATAAACCACTACCCAGCTCATTGTGGATTTATACCATTATTATCAGTTTTATGATTATTATTAGTATAATCATTGTTATTTTTATAATTATTTATTTTGAAAAATAACATACAATCAAATCAAGTAACCAGTGAATACAATGAAAAGAGTCCCATGGATGCCGGGGAAAAGAAAACGTTAATTATAACCCGATGGTCTTCTTTTCTGCCTTTGAACAAAATAGGTTTAGGTACATATAACAACACAGTATGCCAGCCAAAGCCCAATGATATCAACACAAAATGACCAGAGATGCAGTCTAACCTTGATAATTTATGTCTTGTCAAAGAAAAGGCCAGACTCGTGGATACATGAAAGTATTACTTCACATACAGTATTCATACCTTATCAAGGATTCTCAAATCTGCCAACGTAGTTCAAAACGCATTCCCACTGCAAAGTCTTCTGGCTGCTGCATAAACATTTCAATTTCGCCTCTGCTCTTAATGTCTCAATCTCGACACTCGTAATTTGTAATCATTGACCTCATTTAAGAACTATGATATCGAAGGATATTTATTTGTATCGATTTTTAATAATAACTTTATGACAGAATCGCGAAAAAAATGTTAAGTGGTAACGATGGCTTGACATGCATAGTTGATCAGCATATTTCCCGCGCATGCGCAATAGCAATATGGGTAATTTCAAAGGTTAAAGGGCGTGTTTTCAGAGATTCACGAATTTAGATATGTCATAGAAATACGTCATAGATCTCATCGGCTCTTGGTCTTGTGGGTACAGGGTCAGGAGAGCCATAGCTGGCATAGATGCCATGTTTTACAAAAAAGTTATATGCGATATGTTATAGTATGAATCATAATTTTTTTTTTTTTTTTTTTTGGGGGTGTCTTCTCACGTGCATCAGTTTGTTCAAGCCCTATTCAGCCTCTTGTCATCGTCATACAAAGACCCCTATACGAGTGACTTCGTGAGGTATGTGTAATACAACCTCGCAGTGGCGTATCAAGACATTAGGGACTTTTAGATTGAGTGGACGAGAACGGAGTGAGCGTCCACTGATCATGCGTGTCAACGTAGTCAACTGCCCATGTTGACTACATATATAAATCTTTTAGATTTCACTCGACGATATACGTCGACAGGAAGTAAGCGTGATGAAGTCATGAACGGCGCGCCAAATTAATTTTAAAAAACGGAAGGTGGAAAAGGGAGAGAGACAGTGGCAGATACAGAGAAAGGGGGAAAGAAACAATGGAAACATAAAAAAGATATAAACTGTGTGCTGGTTTATGTCCGTGTGTAAGAAAGGCTGTGAAAGAGCCTACATATTGCATGGAGAAAGAAGAGTAAGTGATAGAGGGAAAGAGAGAGGGGGCGCACTGTACAGAAATGTTATGAGACAAGAATAAAACTGTTTATAGATAAGAGTGACGGATCCCAAATTTTCGGGGGGCAAACATTTGAACATTATCAGACTAGTAAAGTAGATGGTCAAAATTAGCCTCCTGGGGCACAAAGGGGGCATATTTTCTCTGAATATCCTGCATACGCCACTGTATATAATCATGTATGGACAGAAAATCAAAATCGGACACTAAAATCCATACAAATAATAGATTAAATACCAATCGAGCAGTTCAAGATGAACCAATGTCCAATGTAAAGTACCTTTATTTATCGACAGTCAAAAGATAACGCATAGTTTTTCAATAACTAAAGAAAACTCGATTCATGAAATACAGATACATGTGGAAGGCTATAGATGGCGCTATTACTATTTGACTTCTTTCCAAGAGACCTTTGTTATATTAGTATTTTGAAAATGTGCGTTGTTCTAAAATTGACGATTGGTATTTTTTTAATATTTATTTCATTATCACTCTAAAGTCAAGGCCATATTAGCCTAATGTATATTTTTCATGGCTAGAGTCCTATACATCACAATTCACACGTTGCTGTGAGAAGACAAACACAAAATGATCAAGTGATGCTCTTTGTTGATATCAATAGTAGGTCTAAATTTGATCAGTCTTTCATAGAAAATCATTCATTGACCATTACCTTTCTTGATATCTATGGTAAAATTAACAATCATTTCAAATTCTCCAGTATTCAGTCAAAATACAACAATAGAACGTGGCGACATGAAAATGACATGAACAAAAAACAATAATAACATTTGAATCCGTCACTGAAGACTATAATACTATAATGTAAATATGGTGAGATCAACTGATTGTTTTTAAAGCTAATGCTAATTGCACAAATCGTTTGGTCTTCACTTTCTTGAAAACAGAGAAAATAAGATATAGTGACCCCTTTTCTTGGAAAACATGTAACACATGTAAATTTCATCATCATGATAACCATTAAATGTCATAGCCTATACTACTCGAGCCGATTCTAGATCTTTGAAACGTGAATTGTATGACGTATCAAGTGGCTCTGTCTTACAAAGCATCCATAATATCTTACACAATCTTAACACATGTAAACTTAAAGACTTGGATATTACATATCAAGATCACCTCAGTACCATCCTCAATATAGACAATTGAAGACAAAAGTATTCAAAATTTTGATCATCATATTAACAGCTTTTTATACATCATCAGCAGCAATGGGTTCATAAAAACTTTTTTTTTTAATAATGGTGACCCTTATGATGTATATTGCTGTTCATTCACTATTAATGTAGTAAGTGTTAATACCAGTGGCGGATCCAGGCCCCACATTTGTCAGATAATTAACACAAATATTCAGTTAAATATTTCCTCGTTGATATCTACACCGCTACGGTTTTACGATCATGCACTTGTGTTGGAAGTTTGCAGTGTATGATTCTAAAAAACAATTCCGCTACAATGAATATTACGTTTCTAAGACTACAAAACTTCGACAGTTGTACAAATCAATGTTTTCTTAATATTTAAGTTTCCTGGTCTTGTTGATACGTCATGGCATCTCATTTCAGAATATATCCTTGATAACGAGATGAGACCCCCAAAAAGAACAATTAAACCAAGGGACATGGCACAGTGTTATTTCGAAATGCAAATGTATCTCTGGCAGGTTGCACAGGACAAAATATAAGGTATACAAAAAAAGGAACATTTACATCTCATTGACATTTGAACAAAATTAAGAAAGATAAATATTAGAAGCTTTCGAAGGTTACAAGAAAGCCGAATAATTTGCGTACTACATGTATTTAACCAAAATATATTTGCCAATTTAAGAACAAAAATAGAAGAAGTGTTATCATACATACTTATCGTGTTATTGTGCTGTTTTGTGTAAAATTGAACGATTTAAACTTTCTCACTTCTCTAAGGTTATATTTAGAAGGGATACATGATTATAGATATAAAGGGTGAAAACAAAGACATTTTCGAGTGCCATATTTTGTTTATCAGTTTGTTCACAACAAAACCTATGTGTAATTATAATATTAATTTCCACATTATGCAATCTATTTCGTTGTGTACTCTTAGATTCTATAAACAGATATTCTTAAACCGAATAATTCAGTAACATAATAGTAGGCCTATGAATTGGTCCAAGCACGTTGACAAAGTAACAAAAGTACCGCAAAGAAATAGTGTAATAAAACGAGCTAAAGCCTATTTACCAATAACATCTTTAAAGTTGCTGTATAATGCACTCTTATTGCATCACTTTGATTATTGTTCCTCTGTGCGGTCAAATCGGTATCAAGAACAAACGGATAAACTCAATAAAGTTTAAAAAACGAGCGAAATCCATGATATCTAGGTAAGATATCAGCTCCTCATTATTTTTTGTTCACGGGGGGTCTGTTTCCCCTATATTGTTTCGTCCATGTCACAAATATCTCATTAAATAATCCAAGCCGTATCAAAAGTATCAACAAGTTATTCTGAACTGATCGTTGTTAACATACATTATTCTTATATTTAGTTGTTTTTTTTATTTGGGGAGCTAATGAAGACTAAAATTGTTAGAAAAATATTGAATAGAAGCTTTCTTAAAATACAGTAAAACCTATCTACAGCGACCGCCCTACGGAAACTGTGGGCAGGTTCCTTTAGTACATGTTTCATGGAGACACAATTTCCAAGGGAAACAAAAAAAGTGTTTTTTGTAGACAGGTGGTCACTCAAGCAGGACTGTATGCGCTCATTCATTTTCATTACACCTTTTCCTACGGTTTCTTCGACGGGAATTCGAACTGTCATGTTCCCCTGTACCACTTCGTTCTTGAGCATCATCAGACCTTCCAGGCCTACTCTCTTGATCATCAACCTGGCTGTTTCCACCACCTCTCCCACGTCCTCTCCCATGTCCTCTCCCACGTCCTCGTCCACGGTTTCGCCTGTGAGAGGTTCCATGCTGGCCCTGGTCAACTATGACGCCAGTACCTGTTGACTTGGAAGTCTTAGCTTTTCCGTGACTCAGCGTCATCTTTCCTTGTGACTTTCCCTTGTTCTTTGGGATGCTTTCTGATTTCCTTGGTGTTCCTTGACTTGCTCCGCGAGTTTTAGATGTGTCCCGAAAAGCAGTTGGACCAGTCTGCGGTGCCCCACCTCGCGATGAACTCTCCACTTTTCCTGAACTTCTGTAGAAAGACCTGTGGTCAATTGGATTCATCGGAGAATTCTTAACACTTCGCTTGTTGTCGTACGGCATTTGCCCCGGTCCCCGTCGTATCCCACAGCTTGGAACGGCAATCGCCAGACGACGAAATTCACCCTCTTTCTGGTCCTCAGTAGCAGGGGAAGCACTTGTATGCCTTGGTGGGCTTTCTTGAAACGCTCTTCTAGGACTTTCTCTTGCTTTGAAACGCAAGCATATCTCACAGTCCATTGTAAGAAGGCTATATTCATCCTCTTGAATCATGAACGTGTGTCCCTTGGGACATCGACACCATCTGTCACGGGCAAAGGTCATCTCACGTCGTGGGCGAAATTCCGGGATGGTCTCTGGCCTTTTACTGCTTGTAGCTTGGTAGTAGTCATTGAGTACCGATCGTATCTGTTCCAAGCATTCATTTCGGAGGGAGACCTTTCTCCCGAATGCTTTGATAGAATCTTCAAAAAGCTGGATACCTCGGACACCCTTAATCTTTACAACCCGGATCAGTAGGAGTACCGTGTACATGGTCCTGCACATTTCTCTGTGTAGGTCATGAGCCTCTTGATACGAAAAGCTGGTAGCGTCTCTAAGAAGTGCATTACCCAGCTCTGCCATCTGTTCTTGCGTCTCATGAATGTGTTCTTTCCATACAGAATGTCGGGTATTGCGACTTGACTTATCCCGACGTGACTCACCGGGCAATTGGGTATCCTCGGTTCCCTCGCTGAGTGTTGTTTGCAGTTCCGTCAACGTACGTATTAGTTGCAGTCGAGACATGATAGCTGGTTCATGTTCCATTCTAATGTCCTGGTGTATACGTAGCCATCTCCCTATTGCCTGTTCTCCGATCCCTAGGGGTTCTAGATTCCTACGGGTAAGAGTGCTCTTCATCCTCTGTTGTATATCACACTTTCCTGCCACTACCTGCATCTTCTTCGCTTCCAGTTTTCTCTTGACATGCAACACATGTCTCTTCGCCAGCTTCATGACGTTTCCATAGCGTCTACTGTGACGTAATGGCGTGTTGCATTTCGGGCAATTCTTCAACTGGGTGGGAAATAAGAAAGATGTATTGGTCTAGGTAAAAATATTGCAATATATCACAATAATCTGGGAGTGAGATAATTATTTACCCTCGCTCACCAGTGCAAGTTGATTTTCAAACAAATTTAAATTAGAACTAAGAGTCTTACATTGAGTTAACATTTGTCTGTCTCTCTCAGATTCGCTCTTTTTTCCCCATATATTCAAAGTCCTTTGGAAGAATTTATATCATAATGTTATATGTACTAACATACAATTATTGAACAATGGTAATAATAATAAGTATTATTAGGTGATCTGCCGCGTAGCGTGGCAAAGCACATAGCTATTGAATTCGTCAGAATCTATTTCCCCCCTATTCTTTCTGTATGGATTTTGTTTGCTTCATAACTCATAATTGACATGGTAAATGACAATGCAATTTTCATGACATGTGCCATATGCATGATTATTGATCCTAACGAAAATATTATTTGTATTACTTATGCGTGACGTCATTTAGGCGCCATTTTGTTAATTTTTGACCAAGATACACAAGCATCAAGGGCCCGTCTATGAAGCATGAAGGCCGGGCAGTGAACCGAGGGGAGATTTATATAATTGTGCATTATTTCAGGCAGATACTTGCTCTGTGCTGCTAGTATGTCCTTGATTCAGGGATGATCTTAGAAAGTTCTCTAGAAACTGTTTGCCCTTTTCACCCTTGCTTAAAAGTGGTATTTAGGGTGGGAATGAAAGAGTATGTTTTGGGAAATAAAAATTTGTTTAGACCAGAGCAGAGTCAGGGCCCAGTTACAAAATGAGAAGACAAGGAAGTTTTTTTGTGGAATGCGCTTGTTGAGAAACTAATTGTAACACTGTCTAGTAGTGAGCAAGTGTGGGATTGATTGATGTAATATTGTAATTGAAGACTTGCATAATCAAGTGTGAAACTCATTATATTATTATTTGTTATGAAATGGTAAATCAGGCTAAATGTTATTGGGAATTTCTCTCTCTCTCTCTCTCTTTAAATCTCCCCTCCCCCTTCTCTCTCTCTCTCTGTATTGTTTACCCTTTCTCTTTCACTCCCAGATTACTTTAAATGTTACCATGGAATGAATACATTTAGTAAACTATTGTTTGTTAATTAGATAGAATATGAACTCTATGTGCATGTATATGTAGAAGAGATCCCAGTAACAGGAAATCATAATATTTTTTGTAAGTGTACTAGTGCTATATAATAAGTGCAGACTAAGACAACTTGCTAGTTCTGTGAATATTGTAAGGAGTTCAGAATATAATTTGTTATAGATGTCTCTTTTCAAGCTCTGTAATTTCGCTGAAAAGGAAGTATGGGATCAACTTAAAGTGATGCAGGTGACTATTGAAAATTACGTGAATAATTTAGGAAGTGTTATGAGTTTTTCAGTATTAATGTGAATACCTGAGACAAGAAATGACTTGCTAATTTATGGATTAGTGAAGGCTGACAGTAGAATAACGTTCTAATTGTCTATGTGCACAAATGATTCTTAGTCTCGGGGCGTAAAGTGTAGGACGCTCATTGGGCAATAGTATAGGCAGGTGATGCTAACATTCTTGTATCATGTCTATATGATTTCTTAAGGGGGACGCTCAGTGACGAGTTATATTATTATAAGCTATCGTAGATTGACTGATATCTCAATGTTATAGACATTCGTTGGTTAAGTTATTAGTATCCAAGTAATTATTATGAGATCAATGAAGAGTGATATTGCGTTTGTAAAAAAAAAAAAACACGGAAGTAAGGAAAGTCTTCCAGATGATGTTTTTAGTGATATATTTGAGACAGAAAACCCGGGAGAGCTTTTTAAAGCTTTGAGGTGAGCATAGTGCCACTTATACGAATGGAGGATGGGACTTTTGTTTTCAAAGTCCGAATTTCTCATTGACTCTGTGTTATTATGTGATCGGCCGCGTAGTGTAGCAAAGCTCCTAATGAGCTGGTACATAGGCGTGTTATATGAGTGGAGGGTGAGATTTTGTTTAAAGACCAAATGTCCCATTGAGTTTTTACATGTGTTATGTTTCGATCAAAGCGGCAGATCACCTAATTCGTCTCCGTAACAAAATGAATGTCTAGTTATTATTATTATTATTATTGTTATTATCATCATCATCATTATTATTTTTAGTTATCATAACCATTCTTATTATTTGACATTACTTTAAATGAATTAACTACAATTGCCTTTCAAGAAAATTTTCTAGTCAGATTGCTATATGGCGAGATGCATGTCTTTACAAAACACAGTGAATCTAATGTTTCAAATATGTAAGTTTTATTTTACCAAAATCAGTGTATTGGTGGTTTCCGGCTGGTTAAGTCCAATGTGCCTATCAAGACCAGTAACTTCGAAGACGTGCCCGCATTCCTCCAATTGTATGTATCTAAATGACAACAAATGACAAAAGCTTTACCTTGATTTCAAAATTAATATAATCGTATAATGTCATCATACATTTAAGAAGACTGTGTTTAATTTTACCCTGTTATTTTCATTGAAATATCTACGGTCTTTCCGTCATAGTGTACTTCTTCAAGTTGATTCTTGAATACATTTTCGAAATGATTAAGCAAAACCGGGAAGAAACAGTAAGTTATAAAAGAGTGAGAGATATAGTTTTATTTTGAAAGTAAAAGTCATAAAGAAATGGAGATGTTCAATTACCTCGATGCCTCTGTATCCTGTGATCCAAATGAGGTTTCTTTCAGCTTCACTTTTTCGCAGATACGGCACAGTTTAGGGCAGATCTCTCCACATAGACCAGGACAGGGATGGCCGCACGTCGTCAGCTTCTTCGAACACGGTTCATCACAAGGGGGTCTGGAGCATGTTTCACAGCAGAGCATTCTGCACGTGTGATGCAGACATTTCCAGTTGCATTGTTTCGTACAAGGAGGGCACGCTTCTCCGCATGGGTGATTGCATTTCGTGTGGTCGCAGAAGTTTTCACAGCTCTTAGAACAAGGAAGACATGGACTGACACAACTGAGGGTACACTTATGTCCACAGACAAGAGTACGATCGCATTTGTCTTGGCATGGCACGTGGTATCGCCCTCCCATACATTTTCCACATGTCCCCTTGCATATGTGTCCACATTCAAGTTCCGCCTGACATCTGACCTTGCAAGTATCCGATGTATCGCTACACCTCGCCGTAACTTTGTGGCCACATGGCCAGTCTCCTCGGGTTACGGACACATTACACTTTGTAATGCAGGTGTCTCCACATATTCCTGGGCACCTGTGGCCGCAAGGAAGGTCCTTCTTACATTTTTCTTCGCAGAATACTTTATGCACGTCTTTACAGCATTCCACATCCTTTTGATGACCACACGGCAGACTCCTGCAGACAATGTCGTAACAATCACTTTTTGCTGAGCATTCCTCCGTCACGAGGTGACCACATGACTGACGTGTCTTTTTCACAACTTTAAGGCAACGAACTTTGTCTGGCTCAACGTTGCATTGAAGTCCTTCTGTATGAGAACATGGAAGAGTCTTCTGAACTATTTCGGTACAGACAATGTCGGGCTGTTTCGTATAGGAGCACTTCATCTTCTTAATGTGCCCACATGGTAAGTTCTTGCTCACAATGACTGAGCACATCCCATGCTCACTGCATTTCTCAAATTTAGTGTGACCACACTGAAGGCGTCTTGCAACTATTGTTGGACAGTCGAACCTGTCGATATCCAGATGACACGGTAGGGTGTGTATGTGTTTACAAGGAAGCTTTGTTTTTTCAACCATCTCATTGCATTTGACCGATGTGGGGTCCCTAGAACACTCCATCATACAAAGGTGTCCACAAGTCAGTTGCTTTTCCATCGTTTTACGACATGGTGGACATTTGTTTCCACAGATGTCAGAACATGCATGACCTCTTTACATGTCTTTGTGCAGGGGTAAGGGCAGATGTACTTTTGATGCTGCTGATCCGCCGGGTGGCACAATTTGTCACACACATGCCCGCAATTGAGTAAGGTGTCACAAGGAATTCCACAGCCTCCATCAGGCACTTTCTGAAAGTCAGCTGCTCTTGCCACTTCTGTCTTGTTGTGTGGATGGTTGCAACATTGCAACATCATCGTGTTTCCTACACGACAATTTGCTTTCAAGTCGCCATAGATCCCTTTCCACAGATTGCATTTCTCAGAGTAGAGGGTGAAATTTCCTATGCAATACAGCCCTTGCTTTGCTCTGGACAGCGACACGCACACTCTGTTTGCGATGTTCAGGAAACCTATCTTGCCATTCTGACTGCTTCTTACAAAGGACAGAAGAATGATGTCATTCTCTTCCCCTTGGTAGTTGTCGACTGAAGCAACTGTGACTCCTTCAAATGTAGCTCTTTCCATTTTCTCTTTGAATTTCAGTAGTTGTCCAGTGTAAGCAGTGAGTATGGTAATCTGCTGGGGCTCGTAACCCTGGTTCAGAAGGTACTTACACAATGCCACCGTGAAGTTAACTTCATGGAGATTGTAATGACTCATTGTCTCGCCCACGTGTCCCTCTTCTTCGGTGTGATTGAGGAAGAATACGTTTTTCTCCACTCCTTTTACGTCTCTGTACGAATACACTGATTCGTGGTCTTCCAGCTCCGGGTAGAAGTGTTCTCTCATCAAAGATGATATTTCAGGCCTCATACGATGCTGCTGCTTGAGTTTCTTGTATGGGAATCCGTTCTTTACCAGTCGTTCAAACATGGACACATCGAGGTGAAATTTGGTTGCTAGTTGGTAAACATTTGGCTTTGGGCGAAGTTGCTGATGATCACCAATCAGGATAAGCTGCTCACAGGAAGAATGTAGCGATGTGATGATGTGCGACTCTAGCACTTCTGCGGCTTCCTCAACAATGATGATCTTCGGTTTGACTCTTTGCAGGACTTCGCGCTCACTAGCAGCCCTAGTAGTAGTCATACCAACTATTGTAGCTTGCTGTAGTACCAAGCATTTCTCATGATCATTAGTTTCTTGCAGCTCGGCACATAATTGAGTGTACTCATTCTGGAGTACTGGGATCCCTGCTTCGAGTAGCGCCATATACTCGCTTAACCAGTAATGGTACAAGGCCCAACGTTGGTGAATGTCAAGGCGCCAAACGTCCCTAACGTTTGAAACTTGATTCGCTTGCATTTTCTTTTGCATGGAAATCTTTTCCATCACAAAGCTCTTCGCTCTCATGTTCATGTCGCCTGATGACATGAGATCGTCGAAATAAACTAGCGGAAAGTGATTCTTGACGTCCTCCACTTCAGGAATTTCATCCTCATCTAGATCATCATCGAAAAGTCGCTGTGCCTCAATCAATTCTCTTTCATTCTCCACGTCGATATTTTCTACCTTTGTTTCATCTTCCTGGATGTCGTTTGCCTTCCTTTCCTCGTTTTTGTTGTTACATGTGATCTCTTCATTTCGATTTTGAGCAAAGTCCTTCACACTCTCATCATCAGGAACAAGCCATTCTATCATCCATGAATCGGCATGCCCGAGTTTCTTCATCCTCGTCATACTGTTGAAGTGTTCATCAGACATAATATGAAAGCGCTTGAACTCGGTCTCTCTCAGAATACCCTGGGAACTCAACTGGATTCTGGTTTGAAAGCCCTCAAGAGCCTTCTTTGCCAATGTGGTCTCTTGTCTGACGTTTCCAGCACGGCGTTTGATGTACTTGTTGCTCATATCCTTCTTGAAACGCCGCTCTCGAATGACTTTCTTCAGATTGTGCTCTTCCAGTTCTATGCATTTGCTCCGACTTCCAACTCTAATGATGCCTGTATCCTGAAATTTCATGATACCGAGTAGAAATTGATCCAAAGCATGGTTCGTGTAGCATACCAATAGGATGGGACCTGTTTCCTCATCTGACCAACAATGCATGTTCTTGAGGAGTGTTTCCACAATTTTCAATCCGATGTACGTTTTTCCTGTCCCAGGAGGTCCTTGAATCAGGGACATTTCTTGTGTGAGTGCTACTTTTACTGCTTCTAGCTGAGATGGGTTCAGATTTGTTTTCTCCGCTGCAGGCCAGGCATCTCTATTCAGAACTGATATGGGAAAGGAGGTGTCAATTTTGTGTTGTTTCGGAATACGTTTGTGCTGGGACCGGATTGGAGATGCAGCCTTCTGAGGTTTGGTCATAGATATGTCACAAGCGTTGTTCCTCGGATTTTTGTCAACCATTAGATTTGACACGTCAAGCTTGGGATGGCTCCGTTGCATTAGGTAGGTAGGGGGTTTAATGTCGGACTTAAGGTCAATAATATGCTTTGCCATTGGAAAAGCTGCAGGGCTTACCCGTTGTAGGCCGACCAATACATGTCGATATGCCTCGAAGAAGACTGTCGATTCCACCATGACAAATGTTTTGTGGACAATAGATGACATTCCTGTATCTATAGGGCGTAGGTCAACCAACCCACGTGCAAGTTGCTTTGCGTCACTATTTGCTACAGTGGCTGGAATGTAGGTCTTGAATTCATCTTCCGACAATAGGACTAGTGAGCCATAAATCAAACGCTTCGACATTTCCCATCTGACATGAGGTAGCCTTTTGAATGACATCAAATACGAAACACCTGAATTGTCCGTTTTCGGTCGGACCAGTTTCACGTACTCATAGATCCGGATATCATTGACCTTAACCCTTTTCTCTGGACGAACTTGCTTGTTGTGAAGGTATTCCCCCAAACCCCTTCTGAGAGGCTGGATGAAATCCTCTTTCATGAGCCTGAAGTGCACGTCAAAGTAATGATCCGCGTTCGGGTAAGCTCCATTGACTATTTGAGGCCTCAAGTATGGGTGGTAAGATGGTTTCAGCTCTTGATAAGTTGGAAGAATACTTTGTTGTCGGAAGTCAACTGGCGGTGGTTTAGATGAAGCATTCCGCTGCTTCTGGCGCGTGAACTCTTTCTCCGCTTCAATAGACTCAATATACTGCAATAGGGCAACGACAGATGGCTTGACGTCCCGTGTCGATTCTTCATCCATGGCGTTAATGAGGTCTGTCAAGAGAACCAATGGTACCTTGATTTCTGCAGCCCGGCTGGGTATGCACGAGATCATCGATTCAAATACTGTGACAAGTACAGCAATAAAACCTACACAATCGCGTGTACCTCTTTGGTGTGCACTCTCCCTTAGATGAATCAGACGAAGTGGTAGGCATTTGTTGTGGAGACTAGAGCCAACCGCCAACGTAAGCAGCATAACGACAGTACTGACTACACCAACATTGTCAGAAATATGGGCGAGAACATCCCAAAATAAGCGCTGTTTCTTTGCATCCATGTTCTCCTCTTCAAGTCCTGCCGTAAAACTTCCCTTCATTGAACCAAGTTGAATTGCTGCCTCTGAAGGGTTCATCAGAAGGAGGTGGTTTAAGAACTTTGAGCTGATATGTTGAAAGGTGCGGCTGTCCTGAGATCCCGGTGTAAATGCCCTAATACATGGAATTAAATTGGGGGGTTTAATAGAAAAGGAAATAAATAATGCAAGTGGAGAACTTATGCATTTTTTTTTGCTGGAAAAAAGCCACCACAATTTTGTCTATGTCTAAAAGTTAGTTGGACACATACTTGTAGACATAGACAATAACAAGTAAAATAGTACAATACATAATTATACAAAAACAAAAGTATAGACTGATAATGGAAAAAAGTATCAAAACTTTTGATCAAGATACACAATTTAGCTAAATGCTAAAAAATGCATTTATATTAATAAAGATCAAATACCACAAGGGGTCAGTATTTCGTGACCCATTCCCTTCGCCGTTAGTATTTGTATATAGTCCTCTTTCTATAACTTGTATAATATTCAGAGATTAATATTTGTCAGAACGATATATTCATCTACTGTCCTGAGCAGAAAATATGACTTTATGATACCATTACTATCATCGTTATGATGATTTCTTTAGTTCGAAAAATGTGATTGTGACAGTTTGACTTTATAGCTGCATATTTCCTGAAATATTGAAGCTTCTATTAAATCCCTGTCTATCCATTCATTGATGTAGTCTGTATATAGATGTATTATGTAAAGATAGATCCAACATCACTGCTTGAAAGATCAAACAACAGTTGCAAAGACAATTTTAATAAAATTGAGCCTCCAAAAGAGAGTTGTTTTTAAAAGAGACATTTAAGATTGTAATGTTTAGCACTTCTTAAAAAAAGACACTTAATTTCAGAAAGGTAAACGCTCCCCCCCCAAAAAAAAAAAATAATAATAATAATAATGTATGGGTATGTTTAAACGAAATTGCATTTGTAAGGTAGAGAATAGGTTATGGGAGAATAGGTTATGGAATACAGAAATATTTAAAGCACACGTTTTGGACTTTAAATAAACCCACCCGTGGTCACAGAGGCCACCGACGGTGATGTGAATGAGAAACTTACAAGCGACTGCCACGTTGAGAAGGCTGAGGATTGGTACTGTCGCGAAGCAGCCGCGTTCCGCAACATTCAACCTCTACCGCTCTTCCTCTTGCACCAGTCTTGGATGGTGTTTTTGAAGAGTGTGGCCTTCCTCCTGACCTGCCTCCACCTTGCTGCCTTTGGCCTCCCTGCCCATGTTGATGTCTTCCTTCTTGCCTTTTTCCAAAGTGGCCAGCAATGTCTTTCGGACCGATGTGATGGGTCTTTCCGGGTGAACTGCTCTTCGTAGTCTTCGTGCTGTTCAACTTCTCCTTAGGTCGCACGCTTTTATCCTCTTGACCTTTGGACACACTCCTGGCATTTGATTTTTTTGTGGGACCCGTTGCACGGTTGTTGTCATCACCCTGGTATGGGTGGTTGGTTTTATCGTTCAAAGCCTTCTCCGCCATTGTTCATGTCATGCAATATCACATTGCAACATAGGGAAGCATCTGTAAAGTGTCCGAAAATGGAAAAATTGAATTGGATTATAGTTCAAATGAAGAGAATGAAATGAATGGATCCGAAAGTAAAGATTATTTTTCAAATTCGGGTTTTACATATTAAAGATAAAATTGATCGCATTCAAGTTTAATAACAACTGCAGAAGTATAGCCAATATTTCACGAGTTATTGTAAGTTAAGGGACAAATCCCTCTCCCGTTGTGTATACAATATGAGTGCACATAGAAGATTTACCGTAATATATTTAAAAACATATATATATATATATATATTCAAAATCACGGCAGCGTGGGGCATTGCAGATGCCCACTAAGTCAGATGAAAGAGAAAAGTTCTCAGAGGTCGCCAAATCTGATGTGTCGGTTTTGTTAAACGTAAGAAACGTAGTCATGAGGTACACGAGAGCGGCATGTAGGTTTCGCGAGCCGTTTGTCTCGAGAACCTTTAAATTTGTAGTCAGAAAGCCCACAAGGCCAAAGTTTTAGATTTCTTGAGCTTTTTGGTCTCATGGGTCTTTGAATTTGTGATCCGTCGGTTTACCAGCCGTCGGTCAACTGGTTACTTGCTTATGGCAACAGATGAATGCACACGTAAATTCTGCTTCTTGAAATACAAGTTCAAGTTCAAGTTCAAGTTCAAGTTCATTTATTTACACTCATCATTAAAAATACAGAATATATACAATTATAGTCACATTTACAAATACAGAATAAACATACGTAAAATATCATACATCCAAAGGAAAACAACAACATAACATAATGAGAGTGAAGGGGTGAGCTAAAAAGGAGTATGGTCCTTATGCTAGAGTCCATCCCTCATATATAATATTAATAATATGCAAATTAGATGTTGAACTATTGGAAGCATGAATAAAAAGAAAAAGGGAGGGGAGGGTAAAGAGCCTGGTGAGTTATTGCACGTAAAATTCAATAAGATACATTTTATATTTTCGTTTAAAGGTTTGAAGACTTTTGCAATTTTTTATATTTAAGGGAATGGAATTCCAAATTTTAGGACCATCGAAATATATTGATTTTTTCATTAAAGTTGTTTTAATTTGTGGTAGGTGAAAATTAGAAGCATTTCTAGTTTCATATTTATGAAAACTCGAATTCAAATTCAAATACTTTAAAAGTGCACATGGTAATGACTCATTTCGACACAAGTACATAAAGACTGCAATATGATATTTACAGATATCAAATACATTGAGAAGCTTTAGTTTATAAAATATAGGTTTCGAATGAGGTCTGTAGTGTGAATTTGAAATTAATCGGATGGCTTTCTTTTGCATTTTAAAGTTATTTAATGTAATCTAAACCAAATTGAAAAATCTCTTTTCGATGTCAATTCGTTTATGTCTATTTCAGAAGGTGAGACCTTGTATTAAGGTTACAACAACCAAATAACTTTATCTTTAAAGCCCGTCTGCACTGGTTTGGCCAGGGGGATTAGACCTCGAGGCGTGATCACTGACAGGTGGTTATCTCATCAACTCAGCTCTCAATTAACATACGAAAAAGAGGATCATGGGGGACCAACGGGCACCGCTTAGACTTTGTTTTTTATATAGAGGGAGCAAGTAGCTACAATTAGTGCAGTGGGGCTTTAAATCGTACAATTTTGTCGTTATTCTATGCTTTTTTAAAAACTTGTTTTACTCTAATCTTTTATGTATATGGTTTACGATGTACCATTAAAGTCACTTACACTGTTGATACAACATCCCCTTGCACATTTTCGTAAATTTTCATAAATACCCTAGTTTCATATCTATTACAACAAAGTTGTATATTCGAGTTTATGACAGGCATAAATGAAATTTAAATTCGAATTGTAACCGCTTAGAAAATATCAAATTAACCAGGTCAAATCAAACAAATTATTCCTTGTTAAACGAGGACATAAAAACTATTTAAGAATGATGATCATGGCTATAATCATGACCATAATTAGTTTAAAAATTAACATTAATAATAATAATAATAAAATGAATTATGATAACAACAATAACAATAATAATAACATTAGGAAGTTATTTTCATAAAGCGCAAAAGAAGAAAATCTCTATGTACTTTGACATTCAATTTTAAAAACAAAAGTACAATAAATCTTTAAATCTAACATGAAGTTTTTTAGTTATTGATATGAAATTGCTCTCACATATTCCGGATAGTTCATTTTACTGCATGAATGGGTTAAAATGGATAGAAACACAATCTCCATAATATATTATAGGGTAATTCACTGAAAAATGGATTAATTATCCATGTTTTGTATAAATCCAGAGGAAATGTTTAGATTTCCAGGGATTTCCACTCTAATTATATTACCCCAATTTGTTCTGATGTCTAAGCTTTAATACCAGGCTGCAATATTTTGCCTGTTTTTATGTTAGAGCCGATTTGCCTTGCCACATTGCCCCGGAAAATGTGTTTATTTTGTTCCGCGGCTGGAGGATTCGCGGTTACGGCGCGTGGGGGCGCGTGGCATTGCTCTGATATCGCGGACCAAAATAAACACAAGTATTATCTTTCAACTGGGCAAGAACAAGAAATCACAAAAATGACCTTTGGCGCACTTTGGTTCCTCCCTGGTTCACTGTGCAAGTATACAACTATACAACAAATATACCGAATAGATGTATAGATTTAACCAATCAGAAAGCAGGAAACTATGCAACCATACAACTATACATCAATCGAAGCGCTCATAAATGCATGAATAGTTTTAGCGTGTATCGCGGGCTGTAGATGCCATAATTATTCACAACCATTTAATTGTATTGAATTTAATTTATTAACCATATATACATGTTAAAGCAAAACAAACCATTGAAAATAGAATACATAAAAAATACAAAATACAAAGCAAAAATATGGTCACGACCACCAGTAACCAAATTGCTTATAAATAGGGCCCCCACAAAAAAAAAAAAAATATATATATATAATTCAGTCACCATACCTACACATGCACACACACACCTACGCGAAATACTGTATTGTCACAAATGTTCAAATAGGTATTTTCGACAAAGCTTTTTAAAACAGGATAAAGTTGAACTTAATTTTATAGAAGTGAGTAATTGGTCCCATTGCCTTACGCCAGCAGCATTTAATGAATTAAGTGAAGAAGCAAGTCTTAATTTGGGTTGATGAAAATGGTCTTTTTGACGAGTGGCATATGAATGGATATTACAAATGTTGAATAAACATATGACTGTAATTCACATAAAAAATTAGAGTATTGAATGTATTCAAATCGTATGAAGGCAAGATTTTCATCTGTTTTATAAAGAGCGGTAATCTGCAGTGGACTTTGCATTTGTGACTTTGTTATATTTCTTAGAGACTTTTCCTGTAAAATATATAATTTTTTCAGATGTCATTTATAAGTATTTCCCCACATATAGTTCCAGTAGTTTCTTCTTCTTCTTTAAGATAATCCGCCTCCTTCACTGCTGAAGATTCTTGCAGATAAAGTGCATGTGTGTGACATAGGGATGCCCAGGTGTGCAGGTGAAAGGTGTATATATATACACATAGTGCCAGTAAAAATTTTGCCGGAAGTTACTTCCCCCTGTCTTTAGTTGTCGCTGGAAGGCTTCCACTGATGGAGCCAGGACAACCTCGAGAGGGAGAGCGTTCCACTGTCGAACAGTGCGAGGAAAGAAGGAGTGAATATGTTGCTCTGTTCGTGACTGCATGACACGATATCAGTAAGCGTCGATCTGAAAACTTTGGCATACACCCTTGAGAAATGATAACAAGCTCCATATCACAAACGAGGACAAGGCTGAATGTTTGAATAATTACTTTCATTCTACCTTCACCAAGAGTAACGTGGATCAAGTTTGCATAAACCGGCCCTCCCTATACAAGGACATAGGGCATCTCCACATTCACCGGTCTGGTGTAGTTAAGCAACTGCTTCAACTGAATCCATCCAAAGCCAGTGGCCCAGATGAGATACATCCAAGACTTTTGAAGATGTTAGCACACGAAATAGCCCCTGCATTGTCATTTCTGTTCCAACAGAGTTACAATACCGGACAAGTACCTTTAGACTGGAAACGTGCACTTGTAGCCCCTATTCATAAGGCAGGAGATAAATGTTGCCCAGGTAACTACAGACCTATATCGCTGACGTGTATCTGCAGTAAGGTGATGGAACATATTATGCTTAGCCACATTTCTAAACATCTTGCAGCTAACAACATAATCATCGATGAACAGCATGGTTTCAGTTCTGTCATCGGCCCTGTTCTTTTCCTGCTGTACATCAATGACATCAAACTCAACATCAAGTCCACATTGCGTCTATTTGCAGATGACAGTGTCATCTACCGGCGGATCGACTCTCCCTCTGACACTCGTGTACTGCAAGAAGATCTCCATGTTCTTGCAGACTGGTCCACTAAATGGCTGATGGGATTCAACATCAAGAAGTGTGCTACATTATCAATCACAAACAAGAAGCACCCCATCACAGTGGACTACACCCTACTAAATGAGTCAATTCCTCGAGTAAAACAATACAAGTATCTTGGTGTCACGATTACCCTTGACCTTAAATGGAACACCCAATGTAAACTCACCACCCAGAAAGCCAATAGAACCCTTGGCCTCCTACGCTGAACTCTATCACCGTGCACCAAGAACATCAAATCCAAAGCCTACACAATGCTTGTTCGTCCTCAACTTGAGTATGGCAGTGAAGCTTGGAACCCTCGGACTTTGACATCAATACAAAGTCTTGAGAAAGTACAGCGAGCTGCTGCCCGTTTCGTATACCAAGACTATCGGAGAGTAACGTCAGTCACAGCACTTGTCAACAAACTGGGATGGGATACCCTGCACAATCGGCAGAAATGATCACCCTCTGAAGTATGCAATACCCACAGCTTCCATCGACAGCTTCAAGTACTCCTTCTATCCTCCCACCATCTGGACGTGGAACCACCTGTCAGCTGCTGCGGTAATATCTCCAACAGTGACCACCTTCCAGGAGGCTGCTCTACCCATCATCAGAGCGTTGCCTCCTCCTGTTGGGTCCAAGCTACTGTAGACTCCACGTCTCGGTTTTTACTTGCACGTCCACCGTTTTATTGTAAATAATAGACTTCATTCACTGTTTTGAATTACTTTAAGCACTGTCACTATGCCGGCACATTGCACAGACATCCCAGTTTAGCTTTATGATAAGCTGCCATCGGGATTATTCCTACAAGGTACAAGGTAGGACGAGACGATCTTGTAGTTCTTACGACTGTTGCCGGTTGGATGTAGTGGTGGATGTCAAAGTCAACCAAAGAGTAGTGCATCTTGTACAGTAAGGTGAGACGTTGATGCTCTCTTCTCTTCTGGAGGGAGGTCAATCCAAGTTGACTCAGCATGTCAGAGACGCTAGATGTATGATGATAGCGGTTGAGAACATATCTCGCTGCTCGTCTCTGGACCATCTCCAACTGGTTTAGACATCTGATGGTGTGTGGATCCCAGACAGCACTCCCATACTCAAGAAGAGGGCGAACGAGAGCCTGATATGCAGTAGTCTTAAGCTGAGGGGAGTTGACACGCAGGTTCCTTCTAAGAAAGGCTAGGGTATTGTTTGCCTTCTTGCAGGTGGCAGATACATGCTGTGTCCAGTTGAGGTCAGCAGTGAGAGTAATGCCAAGGTATTTGGCAGCTGACACAGACTCCAAGATTTCTCCATTGAGGGAATAGCTGATTAAGATTCTTCTGTAGCAATTCTGCATCCTCAGGTGTCTGGATGGTATGGTACAGAACTGTGTCATCGGCGAAGAGTCTGACTTTCGTTGAAAGTTGGTTTGGCAAGTCATTTATGTAAAAAAAAAAGGGGGGAAGAGGCAGGGTCCGAGTACTGACCCCTGAGGCACGCCTGACTGGACCTCTACCGTTGATGACGTGTGACCATCTAGGACAACTTACTGCTTACGGTTGGAGAGAAAACTGGATATCCAGTCAATGTTGTGGCCTCTCACACCATAGTATTCCATCTTCTTTAGAAGCCTCTGGTGACCAACCTTATCGAAGGCTTTACTAAAGTCGGTGATTACTATGTCCGTCTGATTGTTGTCCTCCATGTTGTTCAAGAGGTCAGTGACAAAGCCAGTCAGTTGAAGTTCACATGACTTCTTAGCTTGAAAACCATGTTGAAGTGGGCAGAGGATGTTGTTTCTGCGTGCATGACCCATGATGTTACTTGCAAATATGTGCTCTATCATTTTGCAGATGATACTTGTAAGGAGATTGGTCGGTAATTCTCAGGATCTGTTTTATCTCCCTACTTGTAGATGGAGACCACGTTCGCAAGGCGCCAATCATCCGGAACTTCACTGGTCCTGTATGAGACTTCAAAGATGGCACACAGAGATGGAGCTATCACTCTTGAAAGCTTGCGGAGTACCAATGCTGGTATTCCATCTGGTCCAGGGGCTTTCCGGACTTTCAACTTCTCCAACATCTTAACAACGCCTTCCGTTGAGATGTGGATGTCCGGCATGGAGTCATAAGGAGATGTTTCAGGAAGGAGATCAGCAGGAACATCAGTTTCATTGGTGAAAGCCATCTTGAATTGTTTGTTCAGTGCTTCAGCCTTGTCCTCAGGGTTTGTGATAATATGCTCATCAGTTTTCAGAGTAGGTATCCCACAGCGGTCGGTACGATTGTTCTTCACAAACTTCCAGAACCTCTTCATTCCCTCGTACTCATTGGGTCCATCAGCAGTGAAAATTGACTCAAGATGGCTCCAATATGCCTTCCTTGATTCTGCTTGGATGAGGCGTTTCAAATGCTGCAATTCTGTCTCAAGCGGGAAGGGGCCAGCATGTTCTGTTTCCTGAGCCTGATCACTTGCTTGTGTAACCTATCTCTCTTATAGATGAGTTTACGGATACCGCTAGTAATCCATGGCAAGTCTTGTTTCTGTTTGAGCATCTTGTGGGGGACGAATGTTTGAATACCCCTTCAATTCCACTCTTGAAGAGTTGCCACAGGTCATGGACTGATGCACTGGATGACTTGCTACATATGTAATCTGCCACATGTTGCATGAGTTCTGCAAAGCCCTCCCAGTCTGCTTTCTTGTACATAAGGACTTTCCTCTTTGGCTGGTATCTTCGTGGGGGTAACATGTCTATATCAGCAACTGGACAGTTGTGATCCGAGATACCAGGCACTACCTTCACAGAGTTGACCAAGGTTGGATTGCTGATAAGTATCAAGTCAAGAGTGTTCGCTTGTCGAGTAGGTTCTTTGACAAGTTGCGTAAGACCGTGATTGTTTATAATTTCACCGAACTGATGATGAAGGGCAGGGTAAGCATAGGAACCAACATAAGGGCCATCCCACTTCAATCCAGGTAGGTTGAAATCTCCTGCGAGTACAACCAGGTGTCTTCTATCTAACCTGGATAGAGACCGTTGCAGCTCAGCGAGGCTGACTTCATCATCTTCTTTTGGTCGATAGTAAGCTGCAACATGAAGTGTTTTGCTTCCTGCCATTTCAATACGACACCACAGTATCTCACAGTCAGTCTCCAGTTCTTCCTCTCTTGTAACGATCAAATCAGTCTTGGTGGCAATAAATACCCCTCCATGTGGGTCATTTGGACGGTCCCTACGTAGGATGTTGTATTGCTCATCAAGGAATACTTCATTGCTTTTGATGCCATCAGACAACCAGGACTCTGTACCAATGACTATGTAAGGGTTGTGTTGATGAACCAAGATGGAAAATGGTTGCATCTTAGCACGTATACTCTGGCAGTTCACATTGAGAAATCTTAGCACTCTAGGTCGAGGTTTGTTCTTAGACCGCCTTTGCTTGATATTTTGGGGCGACGATGAGTAGGCGGGTGAACCAGGAGATGATGGGTTTGATGAGTCACATGTAGGCCTACATGTATTTGAGTTTTCCTCGCTGATGACATTTTGGCCATCAGGATCAAGCACTCCAAACCTGTTGGTGTCTGGACTGAGTTGCAAGCTTGAGAGACAGGAATGAGCCAAATTTTGAGCCCCACATTGGTTGCAGATCCATACGATAGAGCTAGAATCAAATGCTACATACTCGGTAGATGTTAAACCAATGCATTCAGCATGAAACCATTTCAGACAGGTTCCTTCACACTGCACTCCTGTAGTCCTTGTAGTAACTGCCCTGGAGCATACTCCACAAGGATATTTAGGCTTTCTACCCATTACACAATATCTAATTATGAAGAATTACTACGAGTGAGTGATGTAATAATACATACAGTACTTGCTGGCAGGAACAGATCAGTAGGGTCAATACACATGTAGACTACAGCTATCAAAGAAAGTCCACACGAGCCTAAATAAAGCAGTTAAAATTCCACAACAGAGGCTAAGCAGTCAAGTATCGTGTCATGCATTGATTAGAAGTAAGTGATCCTTGCATGAATGATGACTGAAGAAATCTTGAACTCTGAAGGAAATCCAAAGTAGACCCTAGTGCAAGTAAAAAAAATATTCATGGAGATTCACCATGAAGTGGTATGAGTGGGACTGCCCTGAGAATACACACAGAGCTCCAGATGAACAATGAAGATCAATTTTCCAAAATTCAGGTTTATTTCCACACAAAATCCAAAAATATCACATCCATGGAGCTGTTAAGATGTAAGAACACCTGTAGCTGGCATCCATGAATAGAAAAAGTGGTATTTTGTTGGTGGATTAAGTGGATTTTTTGGCAGCTGCCAACACCACAACATCCCCATATGCACACACACACAACTTACATTACTAGGCAATTACTAGGCAATTTACATTTTAATTTAGAAAGTTTAGATGTGTTTAAACAAGGCTATTGTATAGAATATATAAAACATTACTAGGCAATATAAATTTTAATTTAGAAAGGATACCAACATATTTAGCAAGTGTCTTAGCGATTTCTAATATATGCACATTCCAATCCACAGACTCATTAATTGTAACACCAAGAAATTTTACATTTTTCAAATTGGATATAACAAGATTATCAATAACATCAGGTTATAAATTACTGAGCACCTTCCTATTCCTTGACCTAAATATGACATAATTTGTTTTAGTAATATTCAAAGATAACTTGTTTAGTTTAAACCATAAAGAAACTTTCGAAATTTCTCTGTTTACTGATGAAACAAGCATGTGTATATTACTGTTACTCATAAGAGCACATGTATCATCAGTAAACAGGGAAAACTTACAAAAAAGAGGATCATATCAAAACGTTTGGGTCACTGAACAGTGCTTGTTTTATTACCAAAAAAAGTTCTATGGAGAATGACGTGAAAAACACGTCTATTTTTACATCCATCTTCATTCTGCTAAAAGTACCACATATTTGCCTAGTTTGATTAGTATATATACGACAAAGACTATGTTCTTTCTAGTAAAGCAAACCAATTACAATTTCATTATTATTTACTATTGTGTTTTAGTTGTTGAAGTAGTCAATTTACTGTTATTCTCAGCTCGTTTTCTGTGTAAAATCAACGGGTCGGGCGACAGAGCTTTATTAACATGTCACAATTTGGCATACAGCCCTCTTCTAATTCTTAGTTTGAGAAAATCATTTTTCTACATAATTTTATCTTTCCAACAATATAAAAATCGTTTTGATTGGTCTATGTTATCCCCCGCGTCTCCAAGATGTAAGACCGTCACATCTTTGCCGAGCGAAACTTTTGGGTGAGATGATTCAGTTTGAGAACTGTGTCGCCTTTAGTATCTGTCAAGGTCCACACACTTAATACAATGCACAGTGGTGGAACGATACCGGCTGCACAGAGATACGGGATATGTAATCTCTTGTGTGCACAGAGCATGACTGATGCATTTTCTTCAATTCCAATAGGGTCCATTTAGCTCCAGACGTTTTGATATGTTAATTATATCGTTTATAGATAAGAAATAAAATAGGGCCCAGTACAGAACATTGGGGAACACCACAATAACTCTGTTATATAGAAGACTTGACACCATTGACTTCCACATGCTGTTTTCTTTCAGACAAGTTTAATTTAATGCAAGACCTCTAACACCATAAAAATAAAGCTTTCTCAACTATATGTGGTGGTCAATGGTGTCAAATGCTTTTGATAACTGAAGTCCATAAAAAGTCCAATGCAAAAATTATTTAACTGTAAACAACTATGAAAACGTTATTGAACGATTTTTTCTATAATTGTTGACAACAAAGAAAGAATATAAATGGGTCTTTAATTGGTCAAGTCATTTGAGTTACCCTTTTTCATGGGTTGGTATGGACTGGTATAATCTTAGCTAATTTCAAACCATTAGGGATAGTTCCTGTACAAATTGATGCATTACATATGTAGCATAATAGTTCAACAAAATAAAAATAAAATGTAGAACTCTTAATCACTTTAGGGTCTATACCATCTTGTCCATTTGATTTAGAAGCATTTAAAGAAGAAACTATTTTTAATATTTCATAAACTGAAGTAGGTTTTAAAAATAAGGAGTTTGGAGATTTTTTTTCAAGTAAGAATGATTCATATGAGACATTAACAAGTGGAATATTTTGGGTGATATTCCTACCAGTGTTAAAAAAATATGAATTAAGTTTTTCTGCAATATATTTTAATGAGTGTAGTTTAACATTATCATAATACAAAACAGCAGGTAATATCCTACATCTTTTATTACCAAGTATAGAATCTACGTTATTCCAAACTCTTTTTGTGTCACCCTTTATTTCATTAAAAACAAGAGAATAATATTCAGATTTTGCTATACGTAATAAACTTGTTAACTTATTCTTAAATCCAATGTACTTTTTCTGTTATCTATCACTATGGTTTTTCAGAAACATTTTATACATTCAATTTTTTTTCTTTCTGGATAGACTTCATTAAACCTCTTGTTAACCAAGGTTTTGTAAAATTATATTTGATTTTTGACGTTTGTTTTATTTCGGGAAAACATTCATCAAAATGCATAAACACATCTCCAATCAACTTCACTTATTTTTCTTTTAAATCTAAGTAATTGTTCATCGTTAATTCGTCTTTCATGGAATCGTGACTGACTTCCAACGATGGGCTTTTTTTCTTTTTTGATACAAAATATAGGAAAATGATCAGAAACATTAGCTATAAACAAACTAGAATCAATTTCATTATCAACAGAATTGCAACAAAAATTATCAATCGAAGTTACAGATGTTGATGATATTCTTGTTGGTTTGATAATCAAAGGTACAAATTATGAGAAAACATTGTTTCCAAAATTAATTTTTCTTTTCAGGAGTATTAGCATTTAACAAATGTATATTATAATCACCCACAATATAAATATCGGTATTATGTTTATTGATAACAATCATGCATTCATTCAATAAATCAGGAAAATAATCAATGTTTGTGTTCGGGACTCTATAACATATGGAAACGTTGTATCATCCGCTCAATCTGACTTGAAGATATTACATACTAAAAAATGAAAGTTGTATAACCGTGCAACTATGCAAACACGTGTTTTCGTTTTTGCAGTAGTAAAAGTCATTCGAGGCAAAATGTGCGTGCAGAAATTACTCAAGTCACATCTATTCTGCTAGAAATGACTTTATTACCAGCCTACATATACTTGAATGATCTCTGAGAAGTGACTAACTTTTGTTTTTAAGTGGCCCAAACATTGTGGAGCGGTGTGTGTGCAGCGCTTTGTAACCGCAAGGAAAAGGCGCTATATCAAATATCTCTTGGATTGGATTGGATTGGAAACATGTACTTATTCCAGACAAAGCCGCCCGCCGGCGCTTATCTCGCAACGGTAAGCCTTGATTGGGTTAAAACTATACATCCATTCGATGGATGCATGGTTGTATAGTTGAACAGAATAATGGTCTGCACAGCCCGTTATACCTGTCACAATCTCCGAGTGCGCCTATGGATAAGACTTACATATTTTATCACATAAATAATCATTAAAAAATACCATGTTGATTATCACTATATCATAATGTTTCATGTGTAGCCTAAAGATCAAATGCGAAGGATATTCTTAATATCCCCATTTTCTTCTCCATTATTTTGGATTGGATTTCACTTAAGGGTTCAGCAAAAAAAGGAATCCTTAATTAAAGCGATACGGAACTGGTGAACTTTCTGCCCTAGCGTACTGTTTATTGCACAGCACCATCTCATGGTCGACTTCCCAACAGTGCGCAACCCAATACCTAATTTCCACTTCGCAGACAGAGGACTCGATGCTGGAAAAAACAGCGCAGCTAGGGTTACGGGTTACTACTACAGCTGACCTGAGATGGCAATCGATGGGATTTTGCGTAGTGCTTCTAGCACAGTATGGCTTTAAAAGATTCATCAAAAGATGGAATACCACTCCTCAGCATTAGGAGATTACGTTAATATTTGATTTTATTTTGTATTCATTTATTTTTCTTTATGGTCTTTTTCCAAAGTTACAAACTAGTTACAACGTAAATCATGATGATAAACAAATTTTATAATTACTACATCATCAACGTTGAATACTTACATTGTAAGGCATTTACTAAACACTCGGGTTACGGCTCGCTGGGCCATTTTTTTCTTCTTGTGGTGTCTTTAAATCGGCTTCATAATGGGGGACATTTATTGAAGAAGAGATTTGAAAACTGAAAGTAGAAGGGTCTACATGTATGTATCGTTTATCATTTTAATCTTTCTTTAATCCTCTCGTCACATCCCTCGCATTTTTTCCTCCTTTCACTTCTTCTACCATCCATTTCTTGAGTTCCTTCTGCTATAAATTCTTAATCGTATTTCTACTCTCTGTCGTAGTTTCTCTGTTTTTATTAATTTTTGTCCTTTCATTTTTTTTTAAATTCCATCATGTAATCATTACGATATTCTTTGTTGGTTTCCCCTATCATCTAATGTTTTCTTATGCCATTTTCTTTTTAATCGCTCTCCTACATCTTTAATTCTTTCTCTCCCTTCATTTCGCCCCTTAATTATTCTTTTCTTCTAGGACTACAATGTAATTCTTTATTTTCTGCAATTTATCTTCCCCATCTTTATGTTAATTGTTAGTTCTTCTGGTGCATTCTACCACAATTTTCCATTAAGCCTATAATATACTCTGTTTCTGTATTTCTGTCTTTTCCCTCTTCTTCTATAATTTGTTCTTAATTTCCCGCAATTCATCATTCTTCCTTGTTTACATCCTATTAATAGGCCTATATCATATTCCCTTGTACTAGGCCCTATTAAACATTATCTACAATCCAATTTATCCACCAGGTATTTTGTATTTCCAAATGTCAGCCTTAATTCTCGTCTTCTTATTTTTCTATCATTAAAAAAATCTCAACTTCCAACTTCTTTTTAAAGTAAATTTCCCAACGCACCCCCGTTGAAAAACGGTTAAAAACAGTCGCTAATTTAAGATAAGATTTTCCCAGCGTGTAGGGCCGATTTGAAGACACCATTAAATAAAATGGCTCAGCGAGTCGTGACCCGAGTGCTTTTTAGCGCGCCGCGACCCAAGTGTTTTAATAGTAAAAGCCCATTGTAATACTAACATAAAATAATCATGAAGAAGGATTGCCGCATAAGCTAGGCTTGAGGGCGTGGTAATCCTTTGTAAAAGTTAATAATTCCTATGTACAAATATGATGTTGGGGATAGGAGTGAAAAAGAGGATTGAGAAGATGACAGAAGGAGATGATGAATTAAGAGATAAAAGATGAAGGCTGTGCTGAAGAGATAAAGAGAATTAGGAAGAAAGTAGAAGTTAAGGGTGAAAGTGCAAGAAGTACAGATACAACTATGCAACTATACAACAATTATACATTCATTGAATGGATGTATAGTTTTATCCAATCAGAACACAGGAAACTGAACAACCATACAACCAGAAAGATGAGAACAACCATGCAACTATGCAAACACGCATTTTCCTTTTCGTAGTAGTAAAATTCATTCGTGGCAAAATGTGCGTGCAATTATGTACTTGATCCAGACAAAGCCGTCGCCCATCTCGCGGCGGTAAGCCCTGATTTGATTAAAACTATTCATCCATTCGATTGGTGTGTAATAGTTTTATAGTTGTACATAATAATGGCAAGTACAGCCTGTCGTACCTTCCCCGTCTCCACGTGCGCCTATAAATATGACCTTCACATTTTATCATAGGAAAAAATCAACATCAACTTCCCACGCAACCTGATTCTCTTTTTCTTTTTAGCACACAATGCTAACCGCACAGACAATAGCAACAATGGCGATGTAATGTTAAAAATACCTTCAGCATTCGTCATTTGTTTTTGTGAGTGTAATCATTTGCAATGCTACATTCGACGATAAGAAAGAGTAGCCTTTTTACCGGGAATACAATTACACATCTAAAATGGTTACTTCCCATATTATCACGAAATGATATTCTAATTCGCTCGAATATAAATCCTCGTGCTATTTTCGAACAATACATTAATCAATTTAATATACTTGCAATTTATTATTTCTTTTAACTTGCTAGACTGTGCTATTTATTTATGTAAAGTCACATGGATTGGAAAAGAATGCTTCTGGGTAAAAATTATTTAGTTAATCTTTTTCTTTTCCCGGCATCCATGTTACTTACTTCTATTATTTAAACCGTTGTTTTGTATTAACTTTTTATTGATTTTGTTTTTGCCGAACAAATAATAAAATAATCATACCATAATAATAATAATAATAATACTCGGTTTTTATATAGCGCAAATTACAATTGAGTCTCTAAGCGCTATGGAAATAGAAGAAAATTAGAAGTGAGTACAGAAGAAATGAAATAATTAGAACATAATAGCATGATAAATATCCAAACTTGAAACTACATATATATAATACATTGCATGGTATAAAGAATGGTACGGAATTACGTTTGAAAAAGGTAAGACTTTAACAGAGGCTTAAATAGATCAAGAGAAGAACATTCTTTGATACTACTGGGAAGTTTGTTCCATAGTTGAGGGACTGCATGTTGAAATGCCCTATGCCCATATGATATTGTAAATACTGTAAGGGGGACAAACAACTGTCTAGAACTAGAACGGAGCTGCCTAATTGGATGATACTCATTGAGAAGCTGTTGTAAGTAGAGAGGAGCCAATTTATGCTGACATTTGAATGCTAATACAAGAAGTTTAAATATTAATCTATCTTTAACGGAAGCCCATGTAAATTACGAAGTATTAGGGAAACTGATTCTCGTGAATGTGTTCTAGTGATAAGCCTGGCAGCAGAATTTTGTATTCGCTGCAGCCTACAAATCAGTGTATCAGGCAGACCGTACAATAAACCATTACAGCTATCAATATGGCTAATTACAAAAGCGTGCACAAGTCTTTCTGTAGTGTCCTGATCAAGGTAACGCCTTATCTTTCCAATCTTATGTAGCCCATAAGCAGCAGAACGGCATATCTTGCTTATATGACTTGACATTGTCAATTGATTGTCCATCATAACCCCAAGGTTCCGTGCACACTTTGCCGGTTGAAGACTGGAGTGATTGAAAATGACAGGAGGGAGCAAACTTCTTGTTCGATGACGGGAAGACAAGTGAAGCAATTCAGTTTTTCCCTCATTAATTGAAAGGCCATTTTCCGATGACCATGATGATATCTCCTGCAGGCACGCCTCTAGTTTGGGAATCACGTTAGGCCAGTCATCACGATTAACTATAGCATACACCTGGGTGTCATCAGCATACATAGCGTGGCCGAATCCATGTGCATTGATGATATCTTCAAGGGGAGAGGAGTACACCGTAAAAAGAATAGGGCCCAACACCGAGCCCTATGGCACTCCACGTAGCAGTTCTTGATTAGCCGACGTCTTCCCTCTAATGACGAAAGAATGAGAACGACCCATAAATATATGATTCAATCCAAACAAAAGCAGCACCACTGAATCCAAATCTGTTCCGTAGCCGAAGGAGTAAGATGCTATGGGATAACGTGTCGAAGGCTGCTGAATAGTCCAACATCAGCAGAACTGCTTCTTGACCACAGTCCAAGGCAAGGAGGAGATCATTGCAAACCTTCAGCAAAACTGTCTCACAACTGTGATTTTTCCGATATGCGGACTGCATGATAGAATTCAAGTTGTTCGCTGCCAGAAAAACCATGTTAAGTATCACTACATCACGATGTTTCATGTGTAGCCTAAAGATCAAATGCGAAGGGTATTTTCAATATCCCCATTCCCTTCTCCACTATTTTGGATTGGGTTTCACTATAGGGTTCATCAAATGAAGTGATCCTTAATTAAAGCGATACGGAACTGGTGAGCATGCTGCCCTAGCGTAATGTTTATTGCACAGCACCATCTTATGGTCAACTTGCCAACAGTGCGCAAACCAATACCTAATTTCCAGCGCAATTAGGGTTATGTCCCGGTCACCTACATAGACGATAGACGACGCACGGCCCGCGCATTGAAAATCGGAAAAATAAGGTCACTGCATCGTTGTGCGCCCAACTTTTGTCAGGGTTTGGGAGAAGCTAGCGAGCTGACACCGAATGCATAGCGTGTTGCTAGCGCGCTGCGCATATGATTTAAAACAAAAAAAATGTGCCACCACTGGGCCGAGGGGCCTTGACTGAATCATACGCGTATATAGGGCGCATATATACAGAGCGCATACAGACCGTAAACAGAGCGCACATGTTAAAACAAATCCAACGAATGCACAGCGTGTTGCTAGCGTGCGGGACGAATAGTCCACGCATGCACCGCGTGCTCAAAGCACAGCCAGCGCGCGAACGGCATCGGTCACGTGAGTTTGCCTATAAAAAGCGACGGCTCGTCTTGCATCAAAGTAGCACAACGACGAGTGTACAACTGAGCTCTTCAAGATGCCACCCAAGAGAATTAACACGACGTCCCCGAACCCCAATACCATACGTACACGCCAGCTATACGCTAGTAACACGCAAGAAGAATGTTGGACACGTTCATTACTCGTTCAGCACGCTCATTTCCGCTGCGTGTTCGCTGGACATGCGTTTGAAGCGCGCTAGGTATGCGTTAGGTGTGCACTAGGCGTTCGCTAGACCTCGGCCGCCGAACTTATGGCCCGGTCACATAGACGACGCACGGCCCGCGCATTGAAAATCGGAAAAGGTCGTGCGCCCGACTTTTGTCAGGATTTGGGAGAAGCTAGCGAGCTGACACCGAATGTGTAGCGTGTTGCTAGCGCGCTGCGCATATGCAGGGCGTGTGCTCCACGTATGTCTGGCGTTGGTCTAGCGCGCTCTGCGCGAGTCTGGCGTCCTTTTGGCGTTTACATTCATGCGTCGAGCTCCCGCACACTTTTGAGCATGCACAAAAAATCCCGACGCACACAGCGAAAGACGACGAATGCATAGCGTTGGTCCAGCGCGCTCAACGAACGAGTAACGAATGATGACGCACACCTAGCGAACGACATCGCACTGGCCAAAATTGCTAATTTTCAATGCGCGGGCCGTGCGTCCCCGTGCGTCCCCTATGTGTGACCGCCCCATTACGGAACCATACTACTACAGCTGACCTGAAATGGCAATCGAGGAGATTTTGCGTAGCGCTTCTAGGTCAGTATGGCTTTAAAAGATTCATCAAAAAATGGAATACCACTCCTCAGCATTAGGTGATTTCGTTAATATATGATTTGATTTCATATTTATTTATTTTTCTTCATGGTCTTTTTCCAAAGTTACAAACTAGTTACAACATAAATCATGATGATAAACAAATTGTATAATTACTACATCATCAACGTTGAATACTTACATTGTAAGGCTTTTACTAAACAATCGGGTATGAATAAATATGTCTATTAAGCATGAACCTATTACTAAGGGGGATGGAACCTGGTGTAATGATACTTTAAACATAACTAAGGCTGTTTGCAGAGTGTATAAGTATGTCAGAAAATTGAGGGGCATTCAGTTAAAGGAGCACACGCCCGGCAGTGTAGTTTTCGCTGCTCTAGTCATCGCCATCTTGGTTCCGAAGATCGACTTCTTATTTGCATACAGCTGTCAATCAAAGCGCTTGTGTATAAATCATTCGCGACCAGGAATAGACCATCCACTGGCGGGGAAATGCATTTTATGAGGGACAATTGTTTTGCTAAATGTCTGTGATGTACATCAAATAAATGGAAATTAAATCTTTATGAACCATTCTTTACTGATCTTTGGCTGTCTCAAAGTGTTATAATGCGTATATTTATTCAGATATATCCTTTTTTCATGCATTGATTGTAATATATTGAGGGAAATGCCCTTCGTAGTGGTGGAATATGCCACACCCCTAAACTTTGGGTTTTGGGCTCGTCGATTAGGCATAAAGGGTGTTCAGAAATTATACCCACAAAATAAGGGATGGAGTCAGGCTAAGTCATGTATTGAAAAATGTGATTATATTTCCTTGTATTGATAAAATATTACATTGCTTTTTGATCTAAATTGCGGTACTCAAATTTTCTGCTAGTCTTTTATCTATCTTCCAGTTCAAAATTTCCCCTTGTCTCACAATGGAATGTCTCAAAATGATACGATCCTATCGATAACGCTGGGCCAGCTGGGCTTGTCGAACAGGATGACGCATTGTTGATGAATGCTAAGAATTAGGCTTGCCAACCAGGCACCGTTTGTTATTAGCTGAGAAAATGTTCTTTGATAATGAGAAATAACGAGTTTTGGTAGGATTTCACAATATCATAATTATTTCATAAATAATTGTTGAATATCTGAATCATGATGAGCCTTTATTTCAAGATGTAAAAGCAGCCACAAATACATTGAACACCATAATGGGCTGGTAACTTAGACTAGTACAGTCCATGTTGCCTCAGTTGCCTAGTAAGGAATGTAGGTCAGTTCATTGACCGAGTTTTCCTTTATATATTGTTGAATATAAATACATAAAACAAATCTAATCTTCTTCTGAAGAATGTCTTTCTTTGGCTCGATTACTGCAACTTTCTCCCTTATTTCCATTATATTTCTTTAGTGAATGTATAATTTAAAGAAATTATATGAATGTGATATTTGTTCTTTGATGAAATTTTTGCTAAATTATTTCATATAGACTAGGTCTAGACTTCTAGACCTAGATCTAGATCTAACCGTTTTTGTTTTTTTTTGTTTTTTTGGGGGAGCATTTTCATTTCTGACTAATGATGTAAAAAAAATAGAGTCTATATTAGCCTAGTAGATTCTACTTCCGTAGTACTAGTAGACTAGATCTACGTCTAGTTTGTACGGTTAGAAGATGTATTTATGTTCTTTCTTTTGCATAGGCATAGCAATTAGATGGTTGTTGTTGTTATTTTTTCATCATCGGGCCAAAAGGCAGATATTGTGAAAGAAAGAAAGAGAAGGAAAGAAGGAAAATGAAAACACCTACGAAGTCTCAGACATGCACGGACGGACAGAGCAAAGAAGTTCAACATTTGTATATTTATGAATGACATGTACACATCAGCGACGTTCACAGACTCACACAAGTCAATAGCGCTTGCAACAAAACGGCTCACGTCGAACAAAACTTACCATAATTTAGCGGAAAAAAATATAACACGCAATATATGTCCACTAAGATGAAACAAAATCACAAAGTTTTCGAAATAATGTTAAACAAAATAGAGACAGCGAACAGAAATACAAAAAAAAATAAATAAATAAAAGATAAAGATGGACGGTTCGTTGTCGCACAAATACGTGTGTATCGAATCGAGGGCAAGGTATCGCGAACACGCCCTTGTTGCTGGGCAGAATTGGCGGGCAACAATAGCTCTATGAATATTCATGTAGGCTCGTGCGGTTTTTGACTGAAACAACCAATAATGGGTCTTCTAAAATACATAACTTAGGCTGCGATTTTTTCTAAGACGAAGTAGAGAGTGCTCTGATTGGCTAATATTTTTTCTGCAGAGTCTGACGAACTCTGAGGTCACCAGCCGTTCTATTTTTTTTTAAATCACGGCAAACCACACAATGTGGTCAATTGTCGCGAATGAGATAATGTAGTACGGCCTGCCTTCGCCAAGCCAGCTGATCGCTGCCGATCGTGACGTCACGAAAGTGGGCGGAAACAGCAGCCGAATCTTAGAGCCGAACTGCGATTGGTATTACTTCGGCACATGTATGCGATAATCGGCATTGTTCGGGCATTCGGAACATGCCATCTGCGTAAGAACCGTATTCTGTTGGTGTCAATAGGCAGCTAGCACCGTCCGCCAGCGCGTACGTATTCTGAACGCCCTCTGGAATGCGGGGAACGTGTGTCTTTAATGGAAAACGGGTCGGACTTTGCTCTATAGTGTGAGCCCGTGCAAATAAGTATTAAAGAATGTTATTTATTTTGCAGAATTTGCCCAAATCATATTGCAATATCATTCATGGGGGAGGATGAAAGCATAAAACAGCAGTAAGCGTGAATCATTTTGTAAAATATTCTTAAATTTAAATAAAATGCCGACTGCTCGTGATATGGTAGTTTTAATATTTTTGATATGTTGTTTCCAAGTTAGGATTTCGTCAAAAGTAACGAGAAACTTTAAATTTGATTATCTTGATAAGTCCATCAACAAATATATTTTTTGTTAAATCGATGCCTGCATGAGTTTCATTAAAATGAATAAAATTTGTCTTTTTAATATTTAGAGATAATTTATTGCTCTTAAACCAAAAAAAGACCTTTTGGAGTTCATTATTAGTTCTATTCACTAGTGGATCAATCTTATAATGAGAACAAAAGCGATTAGTGGACAAGCGCCATTTTACAAGCGCACACTTGCTCATCCAACCACATTAACGTTCACATCCTACCAGGTTCCCATTCGACCCTTGGGTCACTCCCTGCTTGGGTGAAGAGTAGCAAATGTAGATTAATGTCTTGCCAAAGGACATTAGTAGCTTGGCGGGAATCGAACCGCGAACTTTTTAATCTACAGTCCGATGACGTATCCACTAGATTACTACTCTACAAATTATCATTTTTATTAATTAATTTTATATTTATTATTATCATTATTACTATTATTCACTACATTACTACTCTACAAATTATCATTTTTATTATTAATCTTATATTTATTATATATTACTATTATTATTATCATATAGTTATCATTTCTATTACTATCATTAACACTTATCCATTTACTAATTAAATCATTCATTAATTTGTTTATTTATTCCTCTGGCACTTTAAATTCATGTCAAGTATGAACATGCAATGGAACTAATAACATTATGACTATATTTCATAGACGATGGTGTACCGACCAGGCTGCCTGGGGAGGAATATGTAAGTTAAATAACCATGAACCACAGGCCTTCCTTCCGAACATCTTCGCTATAAATACAGAATAATTTCATAACAATTTTTAATAGCACGACAAACTTTCAATGAGAATAAAAATCAGTACTGAAGCAATTCTGAAAAATCGTGCACATTATTCATGTATATTTAGCATCGAACTTTTTAGGGTGGGGGAGGATTGCTGTAAGCAATCAGCACAGATTAACGCAGCGGAAGATGTAGCAAATTGATTAATATATTGGCAGTAGAATTTCGTAAAGCTACTCCAACATTCCAATAAAATCTTTATACAATCCCCACAAGTCGGGCTACGTTTCATTAAAGCAGTTTGTTTAATGTTATAGTGTTTCATTCACTCGATCCAACACATCACCAGTCATACTCATCTACCATCACACTAAACACATTTCACTTAGGTACCTACTATATAGTACACTAAATAAATAATAAAAGGAGTGTTTATATCTAAAGGAAATATTTGGCTCCCTTTATTAAAATAACTAAATCAAACACAACTAAAATATATTTACAATATATTACAACAAAGATCCCAATGCTTACATTATCTTATCAATCTCTTCCATTACTCAGAATAGACTACTGTATCCCCAATAGATCTAACAACAAGTATTACAGAAACATATTTATGAGAGAGGGTCTCAGGTTTAACAGCGAGAGATCGCCATGACGACAAGTCGAAGGTGATACTGCCTTAAAAGGTGAAAGTCAAATATATCCGTTAACCCTAATAAGGCCGGGCTATTTGAGTTCTTAATACGGCCGGGCGGGGGCCATTATGGCCCCCAAGATCTCGGCCGTGAAACGGCCGATCGCCGCGAAAATGTGCATGCATGTCAAGTGAAGTGTATAAAATACTATAGCAATTTCAATTTTTTGAAAAAATTACTGATTTGCATATTTATGGTAAATTATGCAAATAAGGTCAAAAAATTCATATTTTTACCCATAAATCATATATTATTCATATTTAAGCTTTCTTTTCCACTACATATATTTGTTAGACCATTTGGAATAATAAGGATACAAAAAAAATAGGAAGAGCCAGGTTATTCCTTATGTTATCTCTTGTTTTGATAATTTCTTATGTATTTCATTGTTTTTTTAACTTATGTATTTTATTGTTTTTGTTGTTTTATTTCATTTCTAACTATAATTAAACTATTTTGACCCCTAAAACAAACACCTAAACTTTAAACAAGACCAAATAACCAATGTTTTATCTCTTTTTAGGAAAAATGATATTTCCATATGTTTTGTACACAAATCACGAAAATTGGCGATTTTCGGGCCGACATGTAAAGACAAAAGGTCACGTGACTTTGTAACGGTAGGTCCGATTTTCAAAAAAATTGTTTTAAAAGATGCGCAAGACTCGAAAAAATAAAGTCATGAAGCGGCGGGGCGTCATCCGTATGCGTTCCCGAACAATCAGAAAAATCGCGGAGGGGGCATCATGCCCCGGCCTTATTAGGGTTAAGAAGATCTTGAGTATGTGTTCACTCCTCAAGATGCAGGAACATGCAGGCCAAAAAGGAGGAGATGGGTGAAGCTAGACCATACCATTTTTTCCACTTGCAGGTAAAAGCTATGCTATCACCTAGTTTTGGTAAAATTGCTAATAACAATTCAGGTGTAATTGAAGTAAAGTTGTAAAATATAATTTTAAGAACAATTATTTTTTGAAACCAGAAATAACAATAATTTAAGTAACATAAAATATACATTTTCATCATTCAATAACGGCACTCCCTTTTCCTAAAACAATGGAATATGCCAAAATCTGTCTGCAATACTGCCCATGCCAACAGGATGGCTCATAACCACATCAACCCAGACATTGGATTCTAACGGACTTTAGACCAAAAGTTTTCATAACAAGTATCCACTCCTTCACAGAGCGAGAGAGTGTGTGTATAGACTAGCTCACAATATCCATACCAGTATGCGTGGGAGGATGCACATAGTACACAAATATACTAATCATCCAATACACAGAGCAAGCATATAGGGAGTGAGTGGTAGCTCTGAATCTTGCTCACAGCTGACTATAATACACAGTGATTTATAATATAAGAAACAATAATGTTGCAAAAAACAGGGGCTAGATACTCACTGCAGAGACTCATTCACAATGGGGGAAAGTCTCAAGCTCAAAACTTTATTTTGGCTGCTATCGACGTCTTATCTTAAAATATTATTCTGAATAAGATTAGCACGATCATAGGATATAACCCCCCCCCCCAACCAACTACTATCACCCTATGATAACTAACCCCCAAACAACTGACCCCTCGGACGATCACATGTCACCTCCCCCTCCCCCCCACACAGACACATATACACACACATGCACACTCTCTTTTTCCCATCCCCAAAACCAATGTCTGAATACGCCACTGGTTAGCTTATTGTGGTCTAAAACTTCATTATTAACAGTTTTTATTATTATTATTGTTTTTATTATAATTGTTATTGTTAAAATCATTTTTTCGGCAAATTAATAAACAATCAAGTAAACAATGCATACATTGAAAAGAGTCATATGGATGCGGGGGAAATGAAAATATTAATTAAATAACTTGATCCCGAAGGTTTTTTCTGATTTTGAAAAAAGAAACCGGTTTATGTACATAACAATACAGTATGCCACCCAAAGCCAAATAATGTAAGAACAAAATGAACACTCAGAGATGCATTCCAATCTAAATAATTTCTGTATTGGCAATGAAAAGGCCAGACTCGTTAATACATGAAAGTACTACTTCACATACAGTATTCATATCTTAGTTCAAACGTAGTTAAAAAATGCATTCCCCCTGCAATGTCGCCCGGCTGTTGATTGAACGTTTTTTGCCTCTGCTCTTAAAGTCTCATTCTCGACAGTCGTAATTTGTATGCATTGACCTCATTCAAGAACTAAGTTTATCACGATAACGACGGAAGTCCTAATTTCGGCAATCATACTTTGTAATTATTGACTTTTAACAATAACTGTAAGATAGAATCGAGAAAAAAAAATTAAATGGCAACGACGGCTTGACATGCACAGTTGATGAGCATATTTCCCGTGCATGCGCAATAGCAAGATGGGCAATTCTAAATATTTAAGGGCGTGTTTTCAGGGATTCACGAATTCAAATATGCCAAAGATATACATCATACATAACATATACATATACGGCGTGTTGGGGGCAGTCACCCCCTCCCTTTTCAATATCGTACTCTCGATTTAAAATGAAATGATATATATTTTTTGTAAACCACATAAAGCACCATTGACCCTCCCCGCTCATTGTAATTTATTCAGTCTCTTGCATTTGACATATTTCCTGATAATATTAGACTGGCACATCTTTCCAAATTGTTTATCTTTTCGAAAAAATGCATCATTTGGGAGAGGAGAGAAATTCCAAATGCCATTTGAATGCCTATCACGTTGCGACCCCCCTTCCCTCCGCAATATATCCCCCTATCTCTCTTAGGTGTATTGGAACTATTGTGTGTGTGTGAAATGTATATTTTTTAACCAATCAGAACGCAGGAAACTATACAACTATGCAACTGTACATCCATCGAAGTACTCATGAACGCCTGTATAGTTTCCAGCGTGCAGGCCGAAGTGCCATAATTATGTACAATTATAAAACTATACATCCATCGAATGGATGTATAGTTTTATCCCATCAGAACACAAGAAACTGTACAAGCGTACAAACGTGTAAATATGCAACTATAAATCGAATTAATGTATAGTTTTATCCAAATATAACACTGGAGACTGTACAACCATACAACTATTTTACTATACAACTATACATTAATCAAGTGGATGTATAGTTTTATCCAACCATAACACAGGAAACTGAACAGCTATACAACCATGCAACTATGCAAACGCGTGTTTTCCTTTTGTGTAGTAGTAAAAGTCATTCGTGGCAAAATGATATGGTTAGAACTATACATCAATTCGATTGATGTATAATTGAATAGTTGTACAGAATAATGGCCTGTATGGCCCGTCATACCTTCCCCGTTTCCGAGTGGGCCTATAAATATGACCTTCACATTTTAGCACAGGAACAAAAATCAACATCAACTTCTCCACGCAACCGGATTCTCTTTTTTCTTCTTAGCGAATATTGCTAACCGCACAGACAATAGCAACAGCGGCGATGTAATGAGCAAAATACCTTTAGTATTCGTCATTTGTTTTCGTGAGTGTAATCATTTACAATACTGCATTCGACAAATCGAAAGCGTAGCATTTTTAACGGGAATACGATTACACATTTGTAAGTAAAAAGAAAAAATCTAGATTTACAATTCGTCTTTCTTAACCAAGTAAATTGGTAACTTCTCATATTATGGAATGATATTCTAATTCGCTCAAATATAAATCCCTGTGCTATCTTCAAACAATGCATTAATAAATTTAATATACTTACAATTCATTATTTCTTGTAACTTGCTATACTGTGCTTTTTATTTATGTAAAGTTAAATGGATTGGAAAACAAGATTTTCGGGTAATAATTATTTGATCTTTTTCTTTTCCCGGCATCCATGTGACTTACTTCAAAGTTCAAATATTTGAACTGTTGTTTTGTATTCACTGTTTCTTGATTTCGTTTTTCCCGAATATTAATAATAATTCCATGTTCAGTATCACTATTATTTATTGTTAATTATATTATGACGCGCTCAGGGTGCGCCCATTTATCAATCCCCTGTGGCTTTTACGGAGGCACCTTTTTCCATCCTATACTTTTAGTAGATTTAATAATGCCTTCTTTTTCTTTTTCTTTTCTTTTTCAATGTATATATATCTATATTTCAATGTATTTTTCTTTGCTTATGTATTACAACAATGTATAATATCATTTTACTGTGATTGGAATCAAATTAAGTTCAATTCAATTCAATTCACTATATCATGGTTTCATCCGTAGCCTAAAGATCAAATGCAAAGGAACTTCTCAATACCCCCATTTCCTTCTACATTATTCTCCACCCTAAAAACATGCTCCAGATCTCATTCATCTTGTGACATCATCTGTCAATCATTAGTGAGCTAACAAGAGACAGTGGTATGTAACTTCCCCCAGCTCAGCACATGCTCACAAAAGGATTTAATTCTTTAGTACAATACCTCCACCTTAACTTTCTTTTTCCTGGTGATGCTACAGCACGTCTGACAAAGCAACTCATATGTTGGTATTGTATGGTATATTGTAAACAGGTGGCCAGCAATGGTGAAGCTACATACCACTGTCTGTTGTTAGCTCACTAATGATTGACAGATGTCACAAAATTAATTAGATCTGGAGCATTTTTGTAGCGTGAAGCTGAGCAGGTCTGAGAAAAATTATTAAAAAAACATTTAAAAATCTATGAAATATGCTTAGATATTTGAATGACAAAATTTGAGTTGTATGCAGCCCTGCCCATCAACAAGAATCAACTTATATGTCACCCGACCTTTAACATACAGTATTCATACCTTATCAATGATTCTCAAATCTGCCAACTTAGTTCAAAATGCATTCCCACTGCAATGTCCTCCGGCTGTTGCATGAACATGTCAATTTCTCACTGCTCTTGATGTCTTAATCTCGACAGTCGTAATTTGTAATCATTGACCTCGTTTAAGAACTAAATATGTCACGATATCGAATGAAGTCATAATTTCGGCAATCTTTCTTTGTTTTGATTGGCTTTTAACAATAACTTTATGACAGAATCGCGAAAAAATGTTAAATGCTAACGATTGCTTGACATGCATAGTTGATCAGCATATTTCCCGAGCATGCGCAATAGCAAGATAGGGGAATTCCAAAGATTAAAGGGCGTGTTTACAGAGATTCCCAAATTTAACTATGTCATTGAAATATAACTTTTACGACGTGTTGGGGGGGGGGGCAGTCACGACCCTCCCCTTTTAATATCGTACTCTCGATTGTAAATAAAATCATATTTGTTGTCTTTGAACCATACAAAGCACCATCGACCCTCCCCGCTCATTGTGTGTTATTCAGTCATTTGCATTTGACATATTTCCTGATGATATTCGATTGGCATATCTTTCCAAATTATGTCTTTTTTTAATGCAACATTTGGGGGAAGGGGAGAAAGTCCTACTGCCATTTGAATGCCTAGTAGGCGGCTTCCCCCTCCCCCAAATATATGTCTCTCTCTCTCTTTCTCTATCTATCTCTCTTAGGTGTATGGAACTAATGTGTATGTGAAACAGAGATTAGCCATTTCCGAAACTACTACGACAAAGTGCATAAATAGCATTTTAAGAGGTTGGTATCCGCAACAAATGGTTGCTTTGCTCCCAAGCATATATGTTTCAACAGGATCTCATCGGCTCTTGGTCTTGTGGGTAGACGCTCACGACAGCTATAACTGGCATAGATGCCATGTCTTACAAAATAGTTGTATGCGATTGGTAGGAATCATCACATTATTATTTTTCTAATTTCTTTTTGGTTGTGGGGGGAGGGGGTGGTGAGGGTCTTCTCACGTGCATCAGTTTGTTCCAGCCGTATTCACCCTCTTTTCATCGTCATGCAAAGACCACTATACGAGTGACTTCGTGAGGCATGTGTAATACAACCTCGCAGTGGCGTATCCAGACGTTGGAAACAAGATGTATGAATTTTACCTTGGTTTCCCATGCTCCCGGAAGAAAAGTGAAATACGTGCACCATTGTCCTTCTCTTTCAGTCGTCCACTGCTATAAAGAATTTCAAACAAAATAACCCTCGTTTCTGTGATGAATCAAATATTTGATTATTGTCATGCTTCACACTCAAAATTACCATAGGATTGCCTGGGGCGCAGTAACACAATGTAGCTTTGTCCCGAAAGGTACAATTGGTAGTCCATGATGCAAATGAGAAAGAGACCACCTCACTTCGTGAATATGAGGTGACAGTTGAAAGAATATTTGGTAGTTTCCATGTTGGAATGAGCTGAATCCTCCAAGATCCCCCCCCCCCAAAAAAAAGACGCAGTCCTCGCACGCTGGTGATTTGAAACGGGAAGTCCTAAGGCACAAGTAAACCACATGGTTACGTCGAAGAAAAGACGTGGATGGCGTTTGAAAGTCGGTCGGCCAATGCCAGTATAGCTGATCCCATTTACACTGCGAATTCCATTGAGGAGGACACGTGCTTGTCTCATATTCCTATTCATAATTTATATTGGGGGCCAGTACTCTTAAGGACCGCTATTCATAATACGAAATGAGGGTCGCTATTCATAGTACGAGAAGAGGGTCGTTTTTTCATAAGCGAATAGTGACCTTCTTCTCGTAATATGAATAGCGACCCTCTTCTCGTTTCATGAATAATGACCCTTTTCTCAAATTATAAATAGTGGTCCTTATGAAAAGCGAGCGGACCCCGAAAGGAACATGAAAAGAAGACGGTAAAGGAGCCCAAAGATTCCCTTCAATCAATGGCCTTGGTTTTCTGCATTTCATCCATCAAGTATTATATGAAATAATGACGCAATCACTGAATTCACAAAAGTCAGAAGTACATTTTTTTAAAGAATTGATCAGTAGCAGCTCTAGAAGCGGTAAAGGGCTGAGCCCCCCGGCCCCGGAAAAAATTATATATATATACACGGTCCCCAACAGAAAAAAATTATCTGTGTGGCAATGCCTTGAACCATAATGCATGACCGCACAGAGGAATTTTTCCTGTTGGGGACCGGGGAAAAATGCAATGAATTATTGATAATTTATTGAATTTTCTTTGTTTTTTTTATATTTGTGGGGGCTGCCCCCTACCCTAGCCCCTGCTGCGTACAATCATGATTCAGTGGCAAAGCAATGGTCTCGTAACTGTGAGGCCCCAGGATAAAAACCGTGTCGATGTGCTATTATTATTGCCCTTTGTGAGGCATTAATCCTCATTTACTGTCAGTTATGACTTAAGGGCGTAGGACCCCAGTTGATTAGCATAGTAGCATACAGATGCTTAAGCAGTCCCGCGAAACAAACACTTGCAAATTATCATTCAATAAAATCTGAGAATGTAAACTATTATCTAGATCTATTAGGAATAAATCATTGTCAAAATCATTCCATAAACTGGGGTAAAAAAAAATATTCCAACTTTATGAGCAACAGTGTATATATATATATAGATATATATATTGGGAACACAAATTAACAACCCCACATCCTCCCAACAAATAACACAAAATTAAAATTAAAAAATATATCCTAGATCTTCCCCTTGAATTAATATTACCTTGACAGCTTACTGAGATCATCGATAGGGATGGATCTGTATGCATGCCTTCCTGCGTTTTTTTTTTTTCAAAAGGGTAAATTCATGCATGGTGATGGTGATGTATCCTATAGTGTTGCATTTTTTAATACGGGAGGACACCAACAGTGATTTTTCCAGTCAACACACTCAAATAGACCCAAAACTTGACTTGTTCAACCATTCCCTATCCTTAACACACACACACACGCAGACACACGCACAACATACACACGCACACACACACGAACACACTCCCCTTTCCCAGGCCAGCACACGCATCCTATAGTCATGAAACCAGTTCAAAGGACTTAAAAAATCACTTACACTTACGAGGAAATAACGTTATCATAATTTCTATAACACGAAAACAAATTAAGACTTCGAAAAAATAGAATCTTATAGGCATATTCAATCAAATTCAATACCCTTTGGATTGGTAGTGCCTATACTATAGAGTATAGACATCATGTTCGGGATACGTAATATATCATTGTCATATAATAACAATAATGATACTAATAATATGTCTTGTTTACCCAGGGTAGCCTCATCAGTACTGTTCTTCTACAGGGTCCTGTAATCATAGTATTACCCTGGACATTTCGCTCCAAAGTTTTTTCCTGCTATTCCTATCCACTATTTCTGCAGTAAAGAGGTGTCGTAGTCGAGTGGATACGTCACCTGACTGTCGATCACAAGGTCCGCGGTTCGAGTCCAGACGCGGCACTAAAGTCCTTTGACAAGACATTGATCTACATTTGCCACACTCAACCCAGGTGATGTAAATGGGTACCTGGCAGGAATTAATTCCTTAACATGCTAGAGCGCCGTAATGGCAGCCGTGCTAAAGCCAGGGTAACAATCTTCCTCTGCGCCTCAGAATAGTTTACTAGATCGATGGCGCATAACAAATGCTGTAGTATTATTATTATTATTATAATATTCGAGAATATAACTGATTACTGACTAAAATCTGTTTTATTCATTTTCAAAATCGGTCTCAATCCTTAGAGAAATTAGTTAAAAGCAAATATCATACTCACAGATCACCGATACTCTGATGACATTAGGAGCATCCTCCCTTCTGATTCCACACTGGTATCAGGGTGTCAAGCAACAGTTCAAGTGGCGATTTCCGTAGCGCCGTGATTCACAGTAAGGGCGATATAACTCTGAAAACCGATGTAACTCGCTCCTTATAACAGCTTTTTCGGTCAAACGAATATTCTGTAGTCACTGAATTAAAGATATTAGGAGCCTATAATTCAGAGTCAGTGAGTTATACGTACTCTTGGACATATAAAGAGACGTCAATCGACGAAATGGTGTGATATGAGAATGGGAGTGTAAACGTCTGTCTGATATGTGCCGTGTCTAGCGTATCAAAACCACGCTTTATTATTAGATCTGGGGAACTCCACGTCTCAAAAATTCCCAGCGTATGCATGTCAATAGTCAAGAAAAAGGATTAAATGGACTAGGTAACATTGTTCAGATCAGAGAAAATGGTGCTAAGGTAGTGACTTCAATGCTAAATGTACAATTAAAGATAATCTGAAAGTTTGAGTGAAAACGGACCATTATTAATGATAACAATTGGGAAAATCTGAACTGATCGATTCCGGAATTCTCCGAACTATATCCTTTTAATTTTATTAAATTTTAGGTGAACGTAAATCGTCACAAAGCAATGAATTGGCTCTATATACCATACCAAACATTTAACATGTTGACAGATTTTTTAAAGCTTGTTTTATGTCTTATTTTCATGGAAAAACGGTTGGGAAAATTCAAAGATTGGTTGGGATAATTTACTATTAGAGGGTGTCGCACAGTGACGCCTTCAAAGAAAACCATAAATATCTTTGTGGGTTGAGAATTCTTTAAAGGATTTCTTTGATGTTAGAGGATTGCTACGGTAGAAGGAATCTAATGAGTAACATTTCATACAAAAATTACGCAGTTTTTTTTTCTTCGACCTTTAACAATGTTAACGGTTCACTTTAAAGCATGAAAGCTGTTCACAATAATAATTTCACATAATATGTCATTATATCTATAAAGAAAAATGGTCTTGTTAATTCTACTTAGATTCAGAGCAATTGATCAAACATGGCTAATAAAAATGATAATAAACACGGTAAGAAGAAGAAGAAAAAGAAGAAGAAATATGATGAATTATAAAATATTGTACCCATTTATCCCTATAAAGGTGGAGAGTGGCATGTGTGGATTATTATCTTGCCAAAGGACGTTAGTGCTGAGCTGGGATTCGAACCCTACCACAAGTTACTGAGAGTCTAGCGAATGAACCACTATACCACAACCACTCCACAGTATATGGAGGTGTCGTAATTTAAAAGCATGATAGTAGCCTTTAAACACCAGTTCAATAGGCCTACCACGATTTATTTATTACGAATGATATAGTGAATGCTCTGTCACCCCGAACCCTCTTTGTTCTTGAAGTGGACCAATCTATATCCACATAATATAGATCAAGTTTCATTGCTACTTATTCTCCTTTTTTTTCTTCACATGTATTACTTTTTTTTAATTGATATTTCATTATTTCAAATGCAATACTATTGTGTATAAATTCTGCATAGTATTTATCATTATGAAATCTTTATCTTCTTGGAAATTAAATTAAATGAATCTGAAAAAATTAAACGCCCCCCACCCTCCAAAAGAACAGTAGTTCCATGAATTTAAGCAAATAATGCACAGCGTGGTTCCATCATTGTAATTGAAAACCATATACAACTAAGGTAAAATGTCACAAGCAAACCATTTAAAAGCATGCTTGTATTCCTTTGCATGTAACCATTTCCTGGTATTCCCACAGAGCACGAGCTATATATTATGTGACGAGATAGGCCAAGAGCATTAGGTCAAAATAGGCTTAAACATGGACATTTCTCATAACAAGCTGATTTTTTCAGGATAGGTCCAGGAATATGTCTAGAATAACATACTAAAAGTCCTCATAAATCCTCCTTGAGCGTTTTCCGCAATCCAAGATGGCGTCCAAAATGGCCGCCATTTCCTGAATTTCTTATAACTTTGCTACTAGATAACCCAAATACAAAATTTAAATGTCTGAATATATGTTTTTAGCATAATGAACTCAATTAAATACATGTTGATAAATTTTGAAACACACAAGTAGCTATTAACCACTTAAGCCCTTCCCAAAGTCCAAAATGGCGCCCAAAATTGCTGCCATTTCCTAAATTTCTTATATCTTTACAACTAGATAACCCAAATACAAAATTTAAATATCTAAATATATGTTTTACAGCATAAGAAACTCATTAAAATACTTATTAATAAATGTTGAAACACACAAATAGCAGTAAAACCACTTGAGCCCTTCCCGAAATACCAAATGGCACCCAAAATGGCTATTATTTTCAATTTTATCTCATTGTATTAAAGTAGATACGTTCTGAATATATCAAATGTCTAGACTAGAATAGCACCATTGAAATACATATCAGTACAAAAAACATTTTCATAAAAAATTACTTCTTAGGCATAAAGTACACACACACACACCCACGAACACACACACACGTGCACACACACATATGGCTGCTTCCATCATCCTCAACGATATCAGACTGACAGTGTACAAAAGTGAAGAGTACTCAACATTAGATGGAACTGAAAATGGAGACACATTAGTACCAAGGTCAATAAAGCGTTTCATACATAATTTAGTGAACAGCAAAGGCAAAAGTCACACGGTTTCAAACAGGAAATGCACCTCAATAGCACATGCCATCATCTCTGCTAGTAGACCCAGGTCTAGTTTTGCTGATGACTATAAAGAAGTACAACGGTTTGAACAAGCCCTCCTGCCAAATGATGAACCATCCTATCACCTGGGCGGTTTTACCCAATTTGTTTTGGACTATGCCGACAGTAACTGGTCACAACACTTTCCACAACAAGGGAGGAATCGCTTGTGTTACTCCGCCTGGGTTTGTGGATATTTCACCCATTAAACGTTCAGTAAAATTGCAATCGGCTGACAAAGTTGGAGCATTTGGACATATTCCGATAAAGACAAACAGCAAACCTGCTGTTCCTGGCTTGCAGTCTGTAGTAATAGATCCCCTCAAGAAACCTGACCAGGAGCTCCCGTCTCTCTGATCCGCAGTTGCCATAGACTCCCTCTGGGTAGCTGGCTATGTTCAAGAACTAGACTTGTGTCCTTCATGGAGTGGTTTCATGAAAGTGGCCATGCATAGTGACCAGTACGAGAGGACGAGAATAGAAACTCTGACCTTCCTTAATTTGGACCTATCCAATCCGACTAGCATCTACACGGCACAGTCACAATGTGAAAAGCATAACTTGAGAATCTGGCAGTAACATTTGGGCAGCCTTTGTACATCAAGACAGAAGAGATTGTAGCTTCTTTTCAAGACCTAGACAAAGTAATCGTCCGTCTTGGTGGATTTCACCTCCTCATGTCATATCTCGGCAGCATAGGCCACATCATGGACGGAAGTGGACTTAATTGCAGAGCTATGGGAGACAGTGTACACCAAAGGGTCTGTCATACATAATGCATTCTGGTCATGCATTTTCCCGTTCTCTTCGTGCTCACATTCATACTGCAGCTGCCCTCATTGGCATATTGATGGGTAAACCTGGCATCTTAGACAGCATAGATAAGGACCACTTACCGAATCTGTATGGTGCACTTCTCAACCAGGACAAGAAGGTGACTGATGTAGCTGAGGAGGAGTGTGTCAAACAGTTAAGTCAGATCGTTTCACAACTCCTTGACCGGGCACCAGGACAAAGTAGGACAGGGAAGCTTTGGGTGCAGTATATCTGACAATTAAGTGTCTCTTCTGCAATGTTTCATTCGAGCTGAAAGGACAGGGGACTGTAAGCTCCATCTCAGCTGTGTGAGGGAAATGATACAACATTTCCATGCTGCAGGACATCTTCCCTATGCCAAATCTGCCAGATTGTATTTACAACAGATGGAAGCCCTAGAGCAAACCATACCAGGAAATATACACAATTCGCAGAAAAGGGATACTTCACCATCCGCCGTGTGGATTCATTCTAGGGTGGAAACTTCTCTGATCAGACCATTGAACAGTTCCTGATGCGGCAGCTGAAAACATCTGGAGGAATGACTCGTGGACGTGGAATCGCAGATAGTACATTGGCAAAGTGGGTTCATGCATGCACTTCCTCGCTGTGTTCCTATTTGTGATGAACTGAAACAGTTCACCGGAGTACAAACTGGTACATCAGAGCAACATAAAGACATACGGCAAAGTACCAGGTGAAGAGACAATAAAGATAGATGCATCTTTGCTGAATGGCTGCAGGCACATCACCATTTGCTGGATATGAAACTGAATAACAGCACTGAGATGGAATTGTTCTTTGCTTTAATATGAACTTGCTCGATCCCAGCCACTTTCCCTCTCACAGGTGGGTGATGCGGAAGCCAACAAAGAGTTCTCTGGGTCTCCTGCTGAAGTTGTTCACTAGCAAGCAATCCAACCTGCCAGAAAATGGTCTCTTTGTTTTAGATGGTGGTCACCTACAGCAATCAGTTGTTTGGCCACAACCGTCAACCTATGCTGATGTTGTTCAGTCATATGTTTCATACATCCTTAAGCATTATGGAGCTCATTCGACGGTACGTGGTGTTCGATGGCTATGAAAGTGTAACTTGATAAAGGTAGCTGAGCAGAGATGAATAGCCCAGAAATGTACCTCTAGTGACATCCTCTGCAATCTACCATCAGCCAAGCGTAAAACTTTCAATATGGTCCACAAGAAACAGGACTATGACTTGCTTGACACCTTCGCAGACAGTGGAAGTACCCATGACGAGGTAAAAAGAGCTGGGGAAGCCTTCTTTCTTAAGCTGTATGGGGCCAGCAGTTTTGAATCTCTTGATGACTACCGTCACATTGCATACAAACGGGCAATCGGTCGCAGTTCTCTGAGTTCGTCCTTTCAGTCTACCTCCACCTAGTGCTGCAGCAAAGCAACATTCATATCGCACCCATATCTTACAGTCATTATGTATGAAACGCTTTAGCGATTTCATTTGATTATATGCAGAACGTATCTACTTTAATACAATGAGATAAAATTGGAAATGGTGGCCATTTGGACGCCATTTTGGATTTCAAGAAGGGCTCAAGTGGTTTTACTGCTACTTGTGTGTTTCAAAATTTACCAATAAATATTTTAATGACTTCCTTATGCTGAAAAACATATATGTAGACATTTAAATTTTGTATTTGGGTTATCTAGTAGCAAAGTTATAAGAAATTCAGGAAATGGCGGCCATTTTGGATTTCGGGAAGGGCTCAAGTGGTTTTACTAGTACTTGTGTGTTTCAAAATTTACCAATAAGTATTTTAATGAGTTCCTTATGCTAAAAAACATATATCTAGACATTTAAATTATGTATTTGGGTTATCTAGTAGCAAAGTTACCAGTATAAGAAATTCAGGAAATAATGGCGGCCATTTTGGACGCCATCTTGGATTGCGGAAAACGCTCAAGGAGGATTTATGAGGACTTTTAGTATGTTATTCTAGACATATTCCTGGACCTATCCTGAAAAAATCAGCTTGTTATGAGCAATGTCCATGTTAAAACTAATGCTCTTGGCCTAAGAGCGGGAAATCCCCGTGTGTCGCATGATGACGCGATTCACCCGGAAATGAAAGAACGTGACCTTTGGCGATTAGTTCGCTAATGTCATCATCATCGTATGCTTGTATCGAGGCTGAGTTGATTTATATCATGCTTTGATCAGAATACAGTATACCTTAAACAGTATACAGAACAAATTATACATACATACAGGATACAGAATATTATTTAAGTTTATGCAATAATGACGCACGTACAAGCATAATGTAGAAGTCTCTCTTATATTATTGTAGCATACACCTACACAGTGAAAAGTCATGAATACCCTTCTCTAAGAAGGCAAATTCATTCATTCAAACTGTATGAAATTGGGATAACTATTTCCAGCCATTTCAGCCATTTTAAGAACATGCCATTTACCGAGACATTCATTTTGCAAAAAAGGCGAGCCAGGCAGGGGTTTTCTTTGACACAAGTACATTATTTCATTTTTTTTTTCTTCTTCTCCATACCTTCTTCCTAATATTTGGCCGTTGACCGTTGATGTTTTGTTGCCGCTGATTTGATACTCAGCTTATTCGCTTCCACAATGAATTATGTCTCAAGCAATGTTGATGTTTTGCGTGCTGCTGATTTAGACACTCAACTTATTCGCTTCCACAATGCATTATATCACAAGCAGTGTTGATGTTTTGTTGCTGCTGATTTAGATTCTCAAATTATTCGCTTCCACAATTAATTATATCACAGGTGGTGTTACCATTCAAAATCGCTGCCACCGAACGAAATCGCTGTAGCTTCTAATCCGCCATTTTTTCTTTTTCCCTTCACACAGTTACTAATTTAGGTGTGCAAAGTAATATTCCCTTCCACAATGAATTATATCACAAGCAGTTATAACTATTCGAAACGGGTGTAGCAAAACGAAAATCGCTGATTCCCATACTTATCTAGACCAATCAGACTACTTGTCTGGGGTACCACCATTTCATGAAGGCTTCCGCGTTTGCAAAATCACTTTTATTCCAGCTACTTTGATCCGTGTAGCAAGATGATTATTCTTCCGTATTATATAAGCGATCGAAGCTAACCTGCCCCTCTCATTTTTCATCTTTGGAGGAGGTCTGTACCGATGGTCACTCTGCGACGGAGGGTTCGTTTCCATACTGGTGGGATCCACGCGCTCCGGACGTGGTCTTGGGCGTCGCTCAAATCCATTCAAAAATCTCTCCCGGTCAATCATTCTGATGAATCTAATGAAAGCTGGAGTTGTGATCCTGGAACCGTGGTTTCCTCCCTTCTGGTACGGTTTCCCAGTCTGTGTACGTTCAAGAGCGGGATCCTAGCTACCTCCTCTTTGAATATGTTCATAAAATGACAGAATAATTCTCGCACAATCTCGTACACATTTTTGTTGGACTTTTCGGGCACTCCATAAACCAACAAATTTTGCTTTTGGTCATGTATTTCACTCAGCAAAACCTTTTCTCCAGTTCACCAATCTTTTTCTCAATGCTCTCTCAATGCAAAACCCACTCTTCCAGATCCTTAAGCTTGTCAGAAGAAAATGATAAACTTGTCTGCAAATCAGACACATCTTTCTTGGTCTTGACTGAGTCATTTTTCACTGTTGCCATTTCCTCAATTACTTTGTCCAACTTACCACTGGCCTACTGGTGGGGGTAGCCCCCAATAAAATTAAACCATGACTTATTTTCAATTCCATACAAGTGATTATAAATGTTCGTGATATCACATGATTTTCAACAAAATGCGCGTTTTTTCTCCATTTCTGTTGCAAACTGACACATTTCCAAATAGCCAGAAAGAGCATATGTTTTTTTTATAATGGGCCTTAGTGGCCACTAACAGTAACACTAGTAGATAACCGTATATCCAGTTTAGCGAAAAGTCTGGAAACCCGTATGTCCGGCCTAGCTAGAGAAGAGCTGAGAGAAGATCGCGGCAGCTCTAGGCGGTACGCGGGGGAATGCGCAGTCGTCTGCGCCCAGGGTTTGTTTATATGCATGTTTGGATGTGGCGAGGAGGGTCATTTCCGGACTCGAATGTTCCACAGGCGCGGATCCAGGGGGGACGACCGGGCCTTGCCCCGCAAAGCAAAAGCAAAAGAGAGAGAGAGAGGGAGAGAAGGAACAGAAGGGAAAGGGAAAGAAAGAAGAGGAAGAAGAAAAGAAAATGGGGGAAAAGAAGGAGATCGGGGCAGGGGCGCGGATCTAGCTTTTGCTAAGGGGATGGGATGGGGCTATTTTGAACCCCCGTAAGTGATGTTTTCCTAGCATCTACTAACACAATGGAGACTATAAAAAGCAGTGCATGATAACTTCTTTTTAAATCAAGTAACAGTTTAATACACAGTTATATCCAGAGTTATCATGTGTTTGGTTAAGTTACCAGATGAGTTGAATATCTTCTCACAATATTTGCACTTGAAAGGGTTTCTCTCCAGTGTGCGTTCTTTTTCTTTCTTTTTCTTTTTCTTCTTCTTTTTTCCCTTTTTTTTTGGCCGCCCAAGGGGTGAAACCCTAACCCCCGTAGATCCGCGCCTGCGGGGCCGAAAGGGCCTTGCCTCCCAGGCTGTTGCCCCCTCCCCCATCAAAAAATAAGAGAGAAGGAAGGAAAGGGAAAGAATAAAGAAAAAAGGAAAAGAGGAGATAAAGGGAACAAAAAAAGAGGAAGAAGAAAAGAAATGGGTGAAAAGAAGGGGAGATCAGTTGCGATTAACCCGCCGACAACATGTGGATCGGGGACCGAAAGGCCCTTGCCTCCCCCCTAGCAAACCTAAAAGAGAGAGAAGGAAGGGAAGGGAAAGGGAAGGGGGAGGGAAAGGTAAGGAAAGAAAGAGAGAAAGAAGATAGGTAGGGGAGATCAGTTGCGAAATTTCCCGTCAACAAGGTGTAGATCGGGGGGCACTGGCGTACTGATGGGGGCAATTAGTGTCCTGCCAATGTCACAATGAAATTCAAACGTGGTTCATTTCTAATTCGATACCGGTGATTTACAAATGTTGCTGAAATGACATAATTTTCCGAGATTTTTCCTCATTTTTTTGTAAATTATACCTTATTATGCGTTTGTTGGAAAATTACAAATTCCTAAATTTACAGTCAGGCAAGAAATATGCTTATTTAGAGTCCTACATGGGCTCCGGGGCCCGGGGCTTTTTTGGGGAAAAAGTATACTAAAGAGAAATAGAAAGAAAGAGAGAAAGAAAGAAAGAATAGTGACCTGCCAGTGTCACAAAATAATGAGGTATCAAAATATGCTCATCTGACCGTGATTAAATGCCTAAAACCCCTGAGCTTCTGGAGGCTCTGTCCCTGGATTCCACCTAGGCCCTAAGGCGGGCCCCTGGATGCTCATCTAACGGTAATTTAATACCTAAACCCTAACTTCCGGTGGCTCTGCCCCTGGACCTACCCAAGGGCCCTAAGGCCGGGCCCCTGGATACTCATCTGACCGTTATTCAATGCCTAAAACCCATGAGCCGGGGCTCCACCCCCTGGACCCCACGCCAATTAGTGACCTGCCATTGTCACAAATAAGGTATCCGAAAATATGCTAATCTGACCGTAATCAAATGCCTAAAACCCCTGAACTTCCGGTAGATCTGCCCCCTCGACCCCACCAGGGGCCCTAAGGTAGGCCCCTGAATGCTTATCTGACCGTTATAAAATGCCTGAAACCCCTGAGCTTCTAGGGGCTCCGCCCCTGGACCCCACGCCAATTAGTGTCCTGCCAGTGTCACAAAAAAGATATCAAAATATGCTCATCTGACCGTAATTAAACGCCTAATACCCCTGAGCCTCCAGGGGCTCTACCCCCTGGACCCAACCAATGGCCCTAAGGCGGGCCCCTGGATACTCATTTGATCGTAATTTATTGCCTAAAACCCCTGAGCTTCCGGGGGCTACGCTCCCTGGACCCTACGCCAATTAGTGACCTGCCAGTGTCACAAAATTAATAGGTTATCAAAATATGCTCATCTGACCGTGATTAAATGCCTAAAACCCCTGAGCTTCCAGGGGCTCTGCCCTCTGACCCGCCTAGGGCCCTAAAACGGGCCCCTAGATGCTCATCTGACGGCAATTTAATGCCTAAACCCCTGAACTTCCCGTGGCTCTGCCCCCTCGACCCCACCAGGGGCCCTAAGGTGGGCCCCTTAATGCTTATCTGACCGTTATAACATGCCTAAAACCCTTGAGCTTCTGGGGGCTCCGCCCCCTGGACCCCGCCCCTGGACCTCACGCCAATTAGTGTCCTGCCAGTGTCACAAAATAATAAGGTATCAAAATATGCTCATCTGACCGTAATTAAACGCCTAAAACCCCTGAGCTTCCAGGGGCTCTGCCCCCTGGACCCAACCAATCGCCCTAAGTCAGGCCCCTGGATACTCATCTGACAGTAATGTATTGCCTAAAACCCCTTCCGGGGGCACCGCCCCCTCGACCCCACCAGGGGGCCTAAAGGGCCCCTGAATGCTCAATGACCGTTATAAAATGCCTCAAATCCCTGAGTTTCAGGGGGCTCAGCCCCCTGGACCCCACGGCAATTAGTGACCGTAATTAAATGCCCATAACCCCTGAGCTTCCGGGGACTCTGCCCTTGACCCCTGCCGCGGTTTTGCCCCTAGACCCCACACCAATTTACACTACGCTCTACATAATCGTAAATACTTTAGCCTCCCCACCCACTTTAAAAAAACATTCAGCGGGGCCTGCATGTAAGAGTGGGGTGATGCAGATTTTTTGTCTGCCAGCCCCCTCCCCAACTTTTTGCTCATTACGCCACTGCAACTTACTGTTTATTTGTTTTAGAGACGCTCTTATCTCACTCATAAAGTCAGCTATTTGCGGTGGAATGACAGCCGCTCTTTCCACAGTCCCTGGTGAAACACCTTTCTCCTGAAGTGATGAGTCGCCACTACTGGCAGTATCCGATACAATGGCGCCTCTGCTTGCACCACGTGGACAATTTGACGCCATGTCTTGAAGATTTTCGTGATCTACATTTCCACTATTTTGCTGCTTTTTCATGGATGATTGTGTCCTCAAATTGTAGTCCCTCCTTCCTGCATTCATGGTTCCGGGAAATGTCCAGTCACAAATAAATATTTCCACCAAATTAATCCAATTTTAAGGGAGCTCCGAAGAGTTGCTGCTAAACCGCTATTTTCATACACACACACACACACCCTCTGTCTTCTCTCTCTCTCTCACACACACACACACACACACCCCCCTCTCTCTCTCTCAAACACACCCATACAGACAAAAGGTCCAAAGTGGGGATATGACAGATGTCCCCACAATGAAGGAGTTTGCGTACCTGTAAGTCCTTCTTATTTTGGGACATTTGTCCGTTCCACACCCACATTGTGGGGTATTGGTCCAAAGTGGGGATGTCGTACACACTTATACACTTCGTTTTGACCTACACATTGATTATGGGCAAAAAAACAAAAATACCCGATAGGTCACTAGAGGGCGCTACTAACATAAATTATTCGCCGTTTTTTATGATTTTAGACGACTTTTCATTGTGGGGATATCCCCACTTTGAACCATATCCCCACAGCGTGGGTGTGGAACGGACAAATGTCCCCACAAAGAAGGATTTACATACGCACACACACAACCACACACACACGCGCGCCTCTTCTGTCTCTCTCTTTCTCGCTCTCACATACACATATATACATATCTTTTCTCTCCCTCTCTCTCTCACACACAAACACACCTCTTCTCTCTCTCTCTCTCTTTTACACACAAGCACATACACATCTCTTCTGTCTCTCTCTCTCTCTCACACACACACACGCACATAAACAAATCCTAGATTAAACTTTGAACGGACTTTAATACACATATTTTGCCTGTAACTGTTTGTCAATGACACAGGAAAATAAATACACCTGTGCACTGTTGCCCATAAAGTTGGAATATTTTTCTCGACCTCTTCTCATGAAATAATTGTGATAATATGATTTATTATTTATAGATGAAGATAAAGATTATATATTCTCATATTTGTATAGATCAAAAGGGTCGTAGAGATCACTCTAAAGTCAAGGGCGTATGAGCCTGATGTACTTTTTTCCATGGGTAGGGTCCTATACATCACAACTCACACAGTGAGAAGACTATAGCCATAACGATAAAGTGATGTTCTTTGTTGATATCAATAGTAGGTCTAAATTTGATCAGTCTTTCATAGCAAATCATTCATTGACCATCACCTTTCTTGATATATAAGGAAAAATCAACAATCGTATCAAAGCATTCAGTAATCAGATAAAATACAACAATGGCACGTGGCGACATGAAAATAACATTGAGGGGAAAATGTATTCAAGACTAAGTGACTTACGACTAATTACACTATAATGTAAACATGGTGAAATCAACTATTTGTTTTTAAAGCTAATGCTTATTGCACAAATCGTTTGGTCTTTACTTTCTTTGAAAAAGGGGAAATTTGGTAGTATCAAGTACTAAGTATGGTGACCTTTTTTCTAAAAAAACATGTAACACATGTAAATTTCATCATCATGATAACCATCAAATGTCAATGCCTATACTACTCGAGCCGATTCTAGATCTTGAAAACGTGAATTGCATGACGTATCAAGTGGCTGTGTCTTACAAAGCATCCATAAAATCTTAAACAATCTTAACACATCTAAACAAAAGACTTGGATATTACATAGCACCATCACCTCAATACCATCAACAATATAGAAAATTGAAGACAAAACTATTCACAATTTTGATCATCCTTTTAACAACTTTTTATACATCTGCAGCAGCAGTGGGTTCATAGCAATTTTTTTAAATAAAAGATAACACTTATGACATATTTTGTTGTTCATGCACTATTAATGTAATTAGTGTTACCAGTGGCGGATCCAGGCCCCACGTTTGTCAGAGAATTAGCACTCGACAGACCGAGAAACGTGTTGACCTTTGTTTTCTTCCTTTAGCTTCCTACACAATATCCGGACTTGTGCCCCCGCCATCTGTTACATATTAAACACCTGTCATTGATACAGCATACTTTTTTATTAAGATAGATGGTACTTTTATACATCAACGAAAAACATATATCAAGCAATCGCTTATTGTAATAGCCCTTCATCTTCTGCAACTTTCTTAATGAATAATTCTTAGTATTGTGTTATTAGTTAAATTTTGTTTTAATGTCATCATTTATTATAATATTGTATACACATTCAAAAAACTTGTTACATATTGGATATGTTATATTGCTGAAATGTAATTTGATTTGTATGTTGCAGAAGAAAAAAAATTCAATTCAATTCAATATGAAATCGTTAGCCAAATATTCACTTAAACATTTCCTCGTTGATATCTACACCGCTACGGTTTTACGACCATGCACTTGTGTCGGAAGTGTGCAGTGTATGATTCTAAAAAAATAATTGCGCTTTAATTAACTAATATTACATTTCTTAGACTAAAAAACCTAGATATCATAATTAATTCGACAGTTGCACAAATAAATCATTTCTTAATATTCAAGTTTCCCGGTCCTGTTGATACATTATGGCATCTCATTTCAGAATATTAATATCCTTGATAACGAGATGAACCAACAAAATGAACATTTAAAGCAAGGTCTATGGCACAGTGTAATATACAAATACAAATGTATCTCTGGCACGCTGCACAAGACAACATAGGGTTTACAAGACAAGAAACATTTACATCTCATTGACATCTGAGCTAATATAAGAAAGAAAAATATTGGAAGCTTTCGAAGGTTACAAGAAAGCCGAATATTTTGCGTACTACATGTATTTATAACAAAAAATACTTGCCAACTTAAGAACAAAAATAGAAGAAGCGTTATCATATATACTCATCGTTCTATTGTGCTGTTTTGTGTGATATTGAACTTTCCATACTTTGTCACTTCTCTATGGTTATATTTAGAACCAAATAATGATTATTATATATAGATATAAAGGGTGAAAACAAAGACGTGTTCGAGTGCCATATTTTGTTTTTCAGTTTGTTTGTTCACAACAAAACCTATGTGTAATTATAATATTGATTTCTATATTATGAAATCTATTTCGCTGTGTACTCTTAGATTCCATAAAAAATATCCTTAAACCGAATAAGTCAGTTACAGAATAGAAGGCCTATAGTTATACAGCCGTTAAATGATACGCCCTTTAATAACACATTCTATACAAATATTAATAATAATAAACACAAATAAAATGGTGCTTAAAAACGCTTACCACCGAAGTTTCTAAGCGCTATAACAAACAAAATGCAATGACAAACAGTTATATTTTAAACAAAAAATTACAAATAGTCCTAAAATTGACAATATATATGAGATACACATCAATGTGAACAGAGTAAGTTAATCATCAAAAGCAATTATAAAAAGACGGATCCAGGGTTGTGTGGAAGGCGGCCGAAACCGGCGAAAGTCCATATCTAGGTAAAATATCGGATCCTCCACCCATGTCGCATATATCACATTTAATAATCAAAGCCGTATACAAATTATCAAAAAGTTATTCTGAACTGATCTTTGTTAACTTACATTATTCTTATATTTAGTGGGGCTTTTAAATCTGGGGACCAAAAAAGGGTGAAAAAGCTGTTAGAAAACTATTTGATTTATTTTCACTATCCTTTTTCCTTCGGTTTCTTCGACGGGAATTCGAACTGTCCTGTTCCCCTGTGCCACTTCGTTCTTGAGCATCATCTGACCTTCCATGCCTACTCTCTTGACCATCAACCTGGCTGTTTCCAACGCCTCCACCTAGTCCTCGTACAATGTCTCCCCTGCGAAAGGTTCCATGTTGGCCCTGATCAGCTGTGGCGCCAGCACCTGTTGACTTGGAAGTGTTAGCCTCTCCGTGACTCGGCGCCATCTTTCCGTGTGGCTTTCCCTTGCTCTTTGGGGTGCTATCTGATTTCCTTGGTGTTTCTTGACTTACCCCGCGAGTTTTGGATGTGTCCTGAAAAGCAGTTGGACCAATCTGCGGTGCCCCACCTGGCTTAGACAGTGTAGCTCTGTTTACCTTGTTACTTGATGTTTGGTCCTTGGCACATGCACCATGAGTATGTTGCCCGGCTATTTGACGGGAATTTGTACTGTCCTGTTCCCCTGTATCACTTCGTTCTTGAGCATCATCTGACCTTCCAGGCCTACTCTCTTGATCATCAACCTGGCTGTTTCCACCGCCTCCACCTAGTCCTCGTACAATGTTTCGCCTGCGGTAGGTTCCATGCTGGCCCTGGTCAGCTGTGGCGCCAGCACCTGTTGACTTGGAAGTCTTAGCCTCTCCGTGACTCGGCGTCATCTTTCCGTGTGGCCTACCCTTGGTCTTTGGGGTACTATCTGATTTCCTTGGTGTTCCTTGACTTACTCCGCGAGTTTTGGATGTGTCCTGAAAAGCAGTTGGACCAATCTGCGGTGCCCCACCTGGTTTAGACAGCGTAGCTCTGTTTACTAGGTTTTTTTTCGACCCCTCCTTGGAAACTGCGCTGGCTTGGAGTCTCGTACTTGCAGTCGGGAGAGTAGATTGGTTTTCATTTCTTCTGCCCTTGCTTTTCCCAGTGCTTGTACCACCTTGCGATGAACTCTCCACTTTTCCTGAACTTCTGTTCAAAGACCCGGGGTCAATTGGAATCAGCGGATAATTCTTAACACGTCGCTTGTTGTCGTACGACATTTGCCCCGGTCCCCGTCGTATATCACAGCTTGGGACAGCAATCGCCAGACGACGAAATTCACCCTCTGTCAAGCCCTTTGCTCTTTGGTCCTCATTAACAGGGGAAGCACTTGTATGCCTTGATAAGCTTTCTTGAAACGCTCCTCTGGGAACTTCTCTTGCTTTTAAACGCAAGCATATTTCACAGTCCATTGTAAGAATAGTAGATTCATCATCTTGAATCATGAACGTGTGTCCCTTGGGACATCGACACCACCTGTCACGGGCAAAGGTCATCTGACGCCGTGGGTGAAATTCCGGGAAGATCTTTGGCCATTCACTGCTTGTAGCTTTGTAGTTGTCATCGAGTACCGTTCGTATCTGTTCCAAGTCTTCATTACGGAGGAAGGCCTTTCTCTCGAGTGCTCTGATGGAATCTTCAAGAGGTTGGATACCTTGGTGACCCGTAGACTTTACGACCTGGATCAGTAGGAGTACCGTGTACATTATCCTGCACATTTCCTTGTGTAGGTCATGCGCCTCTTGGTACGAAAAGCTGGTAGCATCCCTAAGAACTGCATAACCCAGCTCCGCCATCTGCTCTTGCGTCTCATCCGTGTGTCCTATCCATACAGAATGTCGGGTATTGCGACTTGACTTATCCCGACTTGACTTGCCGGGCAATTGGGTTTTCTTGGTTCCCTCGCTTAGTGTTGTTTGCAGTTCCATCAACGTACGTATAAGTTGCAGTCGAGACATGATAGCTGGTTCATGTTCCATTCTAATTTCCTGGTGTATTCGTAGCCATCTCCCTATTGCCTGTTCCCGATACCGAGGGGTCTTAGATTCCTACGGGTAAGAGTGCTCTTCATCCTCTGTTGTATATCACGCTTTTCTGTCACTACCTGCATCTTTTCGCCTCCAGTTTTCTCTTGACATGCAACACATGTCTCTTTGCCAGCTTCATGACGTTTCCATAGCGTCTATTGTGACGCAATGGCGTGTTGCATTTCGGACATTTCTTCACCTGTGTGGAAAATAAGAAAGATTGAGTGGTCTAGGTAAAAATATTGCAATATATCACAATATTCTGGGAGTGAGATATTTACCCTCGCTCTCCAGTACAAGTTGATTTTTCAAACAATTTGAATTAAGAGTCTGACACTGAGTTAACGTTTGTGTGTCTATTTCCATATATTCAAAGTCCTTTGGAAGACTTTGTATCATAATTTAATATACGCTAACATACATGAATTGAACAATGATAATAATAGGTATTATTATTATAGTTGTCATTACTATTATTATCATAAAATTTATTATCATCATGATCATCATAATTATTATTATTGTTAACTTTAAATTGAATTAACTACAATTGCCTTTCAAGAAAATTTACTTGTCAGAGTGCTATATGTCTAGATGCATGTCTTTACAAATCACAGTGAATCTAATGTTTCAAATTTTTTTTTTGTTGCTGTACCGAAATCAATGTGTTGGTGGGTTCCGGCTGGTTCAGTCCAATGTGCCTATCAAGACCAGTTACCTCGAAGACGTGCCCGCATTCCTCCAATTGTATGTATCTAAATGACAACAAATTACAAAAGCTTAACCTTGATTTCGAAATGAATATAATCGTATAATGTCTTTAATCAATTTCAGAAGACTGTGTTTTAATTTGCCCTTTTATTTTCATTGTAATAACTACGGTCTTTCCGTAATAGCGTACCTCTTCAAGTCGCTTCTTGAATATATTTTTGACGTGATTAAAACAAACCGGGAAGAAACAGTAAGTTATAAAGGAGTAAGAGATATAGTATTTTTAAAAGTAATAGTCAAATAGAAATAGAGTATGTTCAATTACCTCGATTCCTCTGTATCATGTGATCCAAAACAAGTTTCGTTCAGCTTCACTTTGTCACAGATACGGCACAGTTCTGGGCAGATCTCTCCACATAGACCGATACAAGGATGGCCGCACTTCGTCAGCTTCTTCGAACACGGTTCATTACAAGGGGTTCTGGAGCATGTTTCACAGCAGAGCATTCTGCACTTGTGATGCGGACACTTCCAGTGGCATTGTTTCATACAAGGAGGGCACGCTTCTCCGCAAGGGTGATTGCATTTCATGTGGTCGCAGACATTTTCACAGCTCTTAGAACAAGGAAGACAGGGACTAACACAACTGAGGGTGCACTTATGTCCACAGACCAGAGTACGATCGCATTTTCCTCGGCATGGCACGTGGTATCGCCCTCCCATACATTTTCCACAGGTGCCCTTGCATATGTGTCCACAATCAAGTACCGACTGACATCTGACCTTGCAAGAATCCGGTTTATCGCTACACCTCGCAGTAACTTTGTGGCCACATGGCCAGTCGCTTCGGGTTACGAACACATTACACTTTGTAACGCAGTTGTCTCCACATATTCCGGGGCACCTGTGGCCGCAAGCAAGGTCTTTCTTACATTGTTCTTCGCAGAATACTTCACGCACATCTTGACAGCATTCCACATTCTTTTGATGACCACACGGCAGACTCTTGCAGACAATGTCGGAACAATCACTTTCTGCCGAGCATTCCTCCGTCGCGACGTGACCACACGCCTGACGTGTCTTTTTCACAACTTTAACGCAACGAAATTTGTCTGGCTCAACGTTGCATTGAAGTCCTTCAGTATGAGAACATGGTAGAGTCGTCAGAACTATTTCGGTACAGACAATGTTAGGCTGTTCCGTCTGGGAGCACTTCATCATCTTAATGTGCCCACATGGTAAGTCCTTGCTCACAATGACTGAGCACATCCCATGCTCACTGCACTTCTCAAATTTGGTGTGACCACACTGAGGGTGTCTTTTAATTATTGTTAGACAGTCAAATCTGTCGACATCCAAATGACATGGTAGGGTGTGTAGGTGTTTACAAGGAAGCTTTGTTTTTTCAACCATCACATTGCATTTGACCGATGTGGGGTCCCTAGAACACTTCATCATAGAAACGTGTCCACAAGGCAGTTTCTTTTCCATCGTTTTACGACATGGTGGACATTTGTTTCCACAGATGTCAGAACATGCATGACCTCTTTTACATGTTTTTGTGCAGGGGTTAGGGCAGATGTACTTTTGATGCAGCTGATCCGCCGGGTGGCACAATTTGACACACACATGCCCGCAATTGAGTAAGGTGTCACAAGGAATTCCGCATCCTCCATCAGGTACTTTCAGAAAGTCAGCTGCTCTAGTCACTACTGTCTTGTTGTGTGGATGGTTGTAACATTGCAACATCATCGTGTTTCCTACACGACAATTTGCTTTCAAGTCGCCATAGATTCCTCTCCACAGATCGCATTTCTCAGAGTAGAGGGTTAAATTTCCTATGCAATATAGCCCTTGCTTTGCTCTGACAGCGACACGCACACTCTGTTTGCGATGTTCAGGAAACCTATCTTGCCATTCTGACTGCTTCGTACAAAGGACAGAAGAATTATGTCATTCTCTTCCCCTTGGTAGTTGTCGACCGAAGCCACCGTGACTCCTTGAAATGTAGCTCTGTCCATTTTCTCTTTGAATTTCAGGATTTGTCCAGTGTAAGCAGTGAGTATGGTAATCTGTTGGGGCTCGTAACCCTGGTTCAGAAGGTACTTACACAATGCCACCGTGAAGTCAACTTCATGAAGATTGTAATGACTCATTGTCTCGCTAACATGTGCTTCTTCTTTGATGTGATCGAGGAAGAAGACGTTTTTCTCCACTCCTTTTACGTCTCTGTACGAATACACTGATTCGTGGTCTTCCAGCTCCGGGTAGAAGTGTTCTCTCATCAAAGATGATATTTCTGGCCTCATACGATGCTGCTGCTTGAGTTTCTTGTAGGGGAATCCGTTATTTACCAGTCGTTCAAACATGGACACATCGAGGTGAAATCTGGTTGCTAGTTGGTAAACATTTGGCTTTGGGCGAAGTTGCTGATGATCACCAATCAGAATAAGCTGCTGACAGGAATAATGAAGTGATGTGATGATGTGCGACTCTAGCACTTCTGCGGCTTCCTCAACAATGATGATCTTCGGTTTTACTCTTTTTAGCACTTCGCGCTCATTAGCAGCCCTTGTAGTAGTCATACCAACTATTGAAGCTTGCTGTAGTACCAAGCATTTCTCATGGTCATTAGTTTCTTGCAGCTCGGCACATAATTGAGTGTACTCATTCTGGAGTACTGGGATCTTTGCTTCGAGAAGCGACATATATTCGCCTAACCAGTAATGATACAGGGCCCAACGTTGGTGAATGTCAAGCCGCCAAACGTCCCAAACGTGAAACTTGAATCGCGTGCATTTTCTTTTGCATGGAAATCTTTTCCCTCAGAAAGCTCTTCTTTCTCCTGTTCTTGACGTCCGATGACATGAGATCGTCGAAATAAACTGCTAGCGGAAAATGGTTCTCGACATCCTCCACTTCAGGAATGTCATCACCTTCTAGATAATCATCGATCATTCGCTGTGCCTCAATCAATTCTCTTTCATTCTCCACGTCGATATTTTCAACCATTTTGTCAACTTCCTGTGTGTCGTTTCCTTTCCTTTCCTCGTCTTTGTTATTACATGTGATCTCTCCATCGTGATTTTGAGCAAACTCCTTCACACTCTCATCATCAGGAACAAGCCATTCTATCATCCACGAATCGGCATGCCCGAATTTCTTCATCCTCGTTATACTGTTGAAGTGTTCGTCAGACATAATATGAAAGCGCTTGAACTCTGTCTCTCTCAGAATACCCTGGGAACTCAACTGGATTCTGGTTTGGAAGCCCTCGAGAGCCTCCTTTGCAAATGCGGCTTCTTGTCTGACGTTCCAAGCACGGCGTCGGATGTACTTATTGCTCATATCCTTCTTGAAACGTTGCTCTCGAATGACTTTCTTCAGATTGTGCTCTTCCAGTTCTATGCATTTGCTCCGACTTCCAACTCTAATGATGCCTGTATCCTGAAATTTCATGATACCGAGTAGAAATTGATCCAAAGCATGGTTCGTGTAGCATACCAATAGGATGGGACCTGTTTCCTCATCTGACCAACAATGCATGTTCTTGAGGAGTGTTTCCACAATTTTCAATCCGATGTACGTTTTTCCTGTCCCAGGAGGTCCTTGAATCAGGGACATTCCTTGTGTGAGTGCTACTTTTACTGCTTCTAGCTGAGATGGGTTCAGATTTGTTTTCTCCGCTGCAGGCCAGGCATCTCCATTCAGAACTGATATGGGAAATGGGGTGTCAATGTCGTGTTGTTCTGGACCAATATGTTTCGGACTACGTTTCTGCTGGGACCGGATTGGAGATGCAGCCTTCTGAGGTTTGGTCATAGAGATGTCACAAGCGTTGTTCCTCTGGTTTTGGTCAACCATTATATTTGACACGTCAAGTTTGGGATGGCTCAGTTGCATTAGGTAGGTAGGGGGTTTTATGTCGGGCTTGAGGTCAATAATATGCTTTGCCATTGGAAAGGCTGCAGCGCTTACCCGTTGTAGGCCGACCAAGACATGTCGATATGCCTCGAAGAAGACTGTTGATTCCACCATGACAAAAGTTTTGTCGACAATAGATGACATTCCTGTATCTATAGGGCGTAGGTCAACCAACCCACGTGCAAGTTGCTTTGCGTCACTATTTGCTACAGTGGCTGGAATGTAGGTCTTGAATTCATCTTCCGACAATAGGACTAGTGAGCCATAAATCAAACGCTTCGAAATTTCCCATCTGACATGAGGTAGCCTTTTGAAAGACATCAAATAGGAAACACCTGAATTGTCCGTTTCAGGTCGGACCAGTTTCACGTTCTCATAGATCCGGATATCATTGACCTTGACCCTATTCTCTGGACGAACTTGCTTGTTGCGAAGGTATTTCCCAAACCATTTCTGAGAGGCTGGATAAAATCCTCTTTCATAAGCCTGAAATGCACATCAAAGTAATGATCCGCGTTCGGGTATGCTCCATTGAGTATATGAGGCCTCAAGTATGGTCGGTAAGATGGTTTCAGCTCTTGATAAGTTGGAAGAATACTTTGTTGTCGGAAGTCATCTGGCGGTGGTTTGGATGAAGCATTCCGCTGCTTCTGGTGCGTAAACTCTTTCTCCGCTTCAATAGACTCAATATACTGCACTAGGGCAACGAGAGATGGCTTGACGTCCTGCGTCAATTCTTCATCCATGGCGTTAATGACGTCTGTCATGAGAACCAATGGAACCTTGATTTCTGCAGCCCGGCTGGGTATGCAGGAGATCATGGATTCAAATACTGTGACGAGAACAGCGATAAAACCTACACACTCGCGTGTACCTCCTTGTTGTGCTCTCTCCCTCAGATGGATTAGACAAAGTGGTAGGTGTGTGTTAAGGAGTCTAGAGCCTACAGCTACCGCAAGCAGCATAACGACAGTACTGGCTACACCAACATTGTCAGAAATATGAGCGAGAACATCCCAAAATAAGCGCTGTTTTTTTACATCCATGTTTTTCTCTTCAAGTCCTGCCGTAAAACTTCCCTTCAATGAACCGAGTTGAATTGCTGCCTCTGAAGGCTCCATCAGAAGGAGGTGGTTTAAGAAGTTTAAGCTGATAGGTTCAAAGATGCGCTTGTCCTTGGATCCTGGGGAAAATGCCCTAGTAAATGTGTTTAAAATCGGGGGATTTAATAGAAAAGGAAATCAATAATGTAAGCGGAGAACTTATGCAATCATCAAAGGTCTGTCTATGTGTAAAAGTTAGTTGGACACATACTTGTAAACATAGACAATAAATAGTAAAATAGTACAATACATAATTATATAAAAAAAACAAGAACACAAATTTAATATAGACTGATAATGAAAACAAGTATTAAGACTTTTGATCAAGATACACAATTTAGCTAAAAATACATTTATATTAATAGAGATTAAATACCACAAGAGGTCCGGTCGTGACCCGTTCCCTTCGCCATTAGTATTTCTATGTAGGCCTCTTTCTTTAACTTGTATAATATTCAGAGATTAACATTTGTCAGAACGATATTAATCTATTCATATACTGTTTTGAGCAGAAAATATGACTTTATGATATCATTACTATTATCGTTATGATGATTTCCCTAGTTCAAGAAAATGTGATGACAATTTGACTTTATAGCTGCATTTTTCCTGAAATGTGTTAAGCTTCTATTAAATTCATGTCTATCCAGTCATTGATATTGATATGGTTAAACGTAATTGCATTCGTAAGGTAAAAATAAGTAATAAAATACAGAAATATTTTCAGCAGATGTTTTGGACTTTAAAATCGACCCACCCTTGGTCACAGAGGTCACCGGCAGGGGTGTGAATAAGAAACTTACAAGTGACTGCCACGTTGAGAAGGCTGATGGTTCGTACTGTCGCGATGCAGCAGCGTTCCGCAACCTTCAACCTCTACCGCCCTTCCTCTTGACCCAGTCTTGGATGGTGCTTTTGAAGAGTGTGGCCTTCCTCCAGCCCTGCTTCCAATTTGCTGCCTTTGGCCTCCCTGCCCATGTTGATGTCTTCCGTCTTGCCTTTTTCCAAAATGACCAGCAATGTCTTGCGGACCGATCTGATGGGTATTTCCGGGTGAACTGCTCTTCGTAATCTTCGTGCTGTCCACCTTCTCCTTAGGTCGCACGCTTTTACCCTCATGTCCTTTGGACACACTGCTGGCATTGGATTTTTTCGTGGGACCCGGTGCACGGTTGGTGTTAGCACCCTGGTATTGACCTCTAGATTGGAGATTGGTTTTATCGTTCAAAGCCTTCTCCGCCATTGTTCATGTCATGCAATATCACATTGCAACATAGGGAAGCATCTGTAAAGAGGAAAGATTGAATTGGATTATAGTTTAAATGGAGAGAATGAAATGAATGGATCCGAAAGTAAGAATCATTTTTGAAATTCGGGTTTTGCATAAGATAAGAAAAGAATAACTGCATAAGCATAGCTAATAATGCACGAGTTATTGTCAGTTAAGGGACAAATTCCTCTAACTTGGTGCGTATACAATATTTGTGCACTTGGAAGACTTATCGTAAGATATTAAAACACACACATATATATATATATATATATTAAAAATCACGTCAGCATAGCACTGCAGATGCCCACTAAGTCATATGAAAGAGAAAGGTTCTCAGAAGACGGCAAATCTGATGTGTCGGTTTTGTTAAACCTAGGAAACGTAGTCGTGAGGTACACGAGAACGGCCCGCAAATTTTGCGAGCCGTTTGTCTCGAGAACCCTCAAATATGTTGTCGGAAAGCCCACAAGGCCGGGCTTTTTGGTATCATGGGTCTTCGATGTTGTGGTCTGTCGGTTTCACTAGCAGTCGGTCAACTGGTTACATGCCTATGGCAACAGATGAACGTACATGTAAATGTAAAGATATTTAATGTACACTAAACCAAATTGAAAATGTCTTTTCGATGTCTGTTTGTTTATGTATATTCTAAAAGGCGAGACCTTGTAAGGTTTAAAAAGAACCAAATAACTTTATCTTTATATCATACACTTCTGTGCTTTTTTAAACCCTTTTTACTTTAATCTTATATATGATTTACGACGTACCATAAATTCACTTCCCATTGCGCATTTTAGTCAATTTCCATTTATTGCCCAGTTTCATATCTATTTTTTTTTAATTGCTTATTCGAGTTTATGACAGGCATGAATGAAATTTAAATACGAATTGTAACTGCTTACAAGGGGCTATACAGATCATTCTGTACAACTATACAGCTATACAACTATACAACCATCGAATAGATGTATAGATTTAACCGATCAGAACGCAGGAAACTATGCAAACATGCAACTATACAACTATACATAAGCGCTCATGAACGCAAGAAATAGTTGTCAGCGTGTGAAGTGGGCCGTAAAGGCCATAATTATGTTCAACGATACAACTATACGTATATTTTTATCAAATCAGAATACAACCATGCAACTATACAAACACGTTTTTTTTGTTTTTGTAGTAGTAACATTCAATCGAGGCAAAATTTCCGTGCAAACATGTGCTTATTCCAGACTTGCACATTTTATCATATAAATACAAATAATAATAATAATAATAATACCATGTTGAATATCACAACATCATGGTGTTTCATGTGTAGCTTAAAGATCAAATGCAAAGGATATTCTCATATCCCCATTTCCTTCTCCATTTTGTTGGATTGGATTTCACTTTAGGGTTCAGCAAATGAAGAGATCCCTGATTAAAGCAATACGAAGCTGATGAACTTTCTGCTCTAGCGTACTGTTTATTACACAGAACCATATCATATGGCCAACTTTCCAACAGTGCGCAATCAATACCGTCAATATTAATATTTGATTAATAACAAAACTTTTGCAGTAGGTGTACACAGATATCTAAAACGTTTATTACAAATGCTCCGACCCAAGAAAAAGTTGTAATTGCTTATATAATATTACACCTAATTGTTGTAATGACAGGAATGAAGTAAATTCATGGTATTCATTTTCTTTTCCATTTGGCAAACTGAGCATAGGCAGTAATACCACTGTAGTGCGCACGGTCGATTTGTAGTGTTACAAGCGTAAGCTATATGTTTTTACAATTACCGTACCACACTGGGACCGAAGGCCCAAAGCTTAAACTAGTACTCAAACCAAATGACTTGTCACATGGGCCTTTCCGAAATATACCAAGTTTGTTGGCAATCATCAATATTTGACAGATTTTCTCACTCACATTGCCCTATTTAAAGGGTTAAGGGGCAACAACCCCCGACATGTGAAAATTCTGAAAAAAACCCTTCTCATATGGATTTATTATTATAATTATAATAACGATAATAGTCACATATGTATAGCGCTCAATAATACGTTTCAAAGGCCTTTATTACCCAGGTCATTGGATTCAATTACAAATATGCAAATGATAATGCACAAGCTCCACCCACCCCCGGGGAGTCCAGCCAGGCGCCATTTTAGAAGCGCACACTTGCTCATCCAACCACAATAACGTTCGCATCCTACCAGGTTCCCATTAATGTCTTGCCAAAGGACATTAGTACCGCGGCGGACTCGAACCGCGAACCATGGGATCTATAGTCCGCTGACGTATCTACAAGATTACGACACCTCTACAAATTATGATTTGTATTATTAATCTTATAATCATTATTATAATTAATACTGTTATCATTATCATCATTATTGTTACTATCACTTTCATTTATCTCTAATTATTTATTTCACTAATGAGTTTATTTAATTGTTTGGGACTTTAAAAACATGTCAAATATAAACATGCAACGGAGCTAACAAAATATGATTATATTTCATAGACGACGGTGTACCGACCAGGCTGCCTGGAAAGGAAGATGTAAGTTGAATAAAAATGACCAACAGGCCTTCCTTTCGAACATCTCGCTTTAAATGCAGCAAAGTATCCTTACTATAATTTGGCTAATCTTGTGTGTCTGTCTGTCTGTCCTTCCGTTTGTTTGACGGCGCTTTTCTCCGTGGTTTTTCACTCAATCGAGCTGGATTTTTTTCTAAACATGGTTAAATTGTTCGCAGATTGTCATGAGGGGGGTGGTTTGTGGTATTTTGGTCACATTATTTAAAGTTTTTTTTACAATTCGTAACTTTTTTGCATTCCGCTTCGCAGCCCTGAGTATAGCTTCAAAGTTCCCAGTCCCTTTGACTTTTCTTGGGTCAGCGAAATACAACGCATTCCATGCCGACCGTATAAGGGTACGGGTACCGTACTAGTAGAGTCAAAGTGTGTAGACCCCGCTGATATTTTTCGGGGACAAAGGTTTTTAAGTGTTTTTGAGTTGTTTGGAGGTCAATGATTAAAATTAGCTTGGGTAGTCCCCTCCTAACCCCCGGCAACTCTTGTAGGGTCAAAATAAGGTCAAAATGGGGTCAATAGGGGGTCAATTTTTTAAATGCCCTGATTATGTTAAAAGACATGTCAAATTGTTTGTCTCGTCATACTGAACAAAAAGTGTACATGATCATATACCCTGACCTCCCGTTAAGAAGTTATGGCCGGAAAAGTCAAAAGGTCAACGAACTTTCATTTGAGGGCAAAATACACTAAAAGTGTTAGGATCGATCAATTTTCATGTTTTTTGTGTCTATTTATATGTATTTTGATTTAGAAATTTGAATGAGACAATTTCTACTTAAGAAGACCGTATTCAAAAGATATAAGGGGTCAAAATAAGGTAATTTGGGGTCAAATGAGCTCCTTTGGGATCAAAATACACTAACAGACTTAGGAGTTATTTGTGTCAAATTATGTGTAAATTGATGAATAATAGTGAATTAATTTTTTTTTTTTTTTTTAATTTAGAAAACCATATTCAATTGATGTAAGGAGTCATTATAAGGCCAAAATGGGGTCATTTGGGGTCAAAAATGTTTAATTGACCTAAATTGTGCTGTAATGCACTCTCACACTGAATGAGAAAGAGCAGTTTCATTCTAGGGTTAAAATACGATAGGAGTGACAACAAAGCCATGTTCATTTTTTTAAGTGTCACAATGCAGTTTACATGTAATTTAACTGGTGGCCACAATGTCAAATTAGCTTGATTGTTTTTATCTGCCCATCAGTTACATACACAACCCTGCGCTCTCTTACTAGGTATGGTAAATGTCTTAATTTGTTGCAACATACCTTTAAGGACGGATAGATGTGACAAATCAGAGGTTCTACGCATAGTCGGAATCTTCAGAGACAGAGTCTTGATCATTATCGATATCCGAATCGGAGTCAGACTGTGGAGATTGGTCATCTGCTGGTATTAGGTTGGTCAAACGTGTAGGCAATGCAGGCTTGGTGTATCGAAGTGGGATGCAGTTGCCATCTTTCATGTGCCATCCATGGTGGAGAGGTGATGGAGGAGCATCTGGACTCCTGAAGTTCAGGAAGATGTATGCCTGATAGTTGGCTCGTCTGACCTTCATCTGATGTGAGTCGCAATCAGGTGGCATTCTCTGTGTTGCTTTTTCTTCATACTCTCCCACTTCTTTGCTCTTGCCTCTGCTAAACTTGTACTAGTTTTGTCTTTGTAGATGAACTTAATTGTGAATTGCTCCATGTCGATTTGGGTGTCTTCTGATACAGGCAGCTGTTTCCCAAGTCCTTGGAGCAAACTCCTTCCTTCCTCTGACTTCATTGCCGATTCAAAGATGGATGGTTTGCCATGGCCATAGAAGCCAGAGACAGCGTCTGCACCAGTATGAACATGAAAGGGGACAATGACATCTGCCACTTCAGGACTGCAAAGCTTCTTACAGTCATAGACGAAGCCCTTCCTCTTGATGCCTAATGGTCCTTCAATCTGATGGGCTGCGTATGCTGCTAGAACCATAACATCTGTGTCTTCTGCATCGATAACAACAGTGTCTTCCACACCTGACTGTCTTAGTTGGTAATACACATAGAGAAGGATGGTGTCCGCTTCTGTGTGTTGGCATGTGAATTGCTCTAATTCTGTGCCCTTCTGCAGATCTGAGCAACGATCTCTCACTGAGTATATATAAGTCGTCTCTGGGTGTTCTAATGACATGATCTTGAACTCTGCATTCAGAAACTGTTGGAGCCGAACTTTGTTGCCTGGATTTTTGAACATATCATTGAACAGCCTGGATGTTGGCAGTGGATCATCTCTTCTCATAAATACATTTCGGCTACCTCCTACATAAGTAACGCCTGTACGCCTCTGATGTTCACTATCCTTGATACTCTCATCTAGGTCATAGGGATCATTCACAAAGAAAATTGTGGTCGCCTTTCTGTGACGACCTGCAACTATGTTGTAAATCTTGTTTGCATAATCGCCCCACGTGTAATCTGTACCATCCTGCTTCTCTCTATCCTCTGCTGATGGAGTACTAAGTCTCCAAATGAATCCCATGTCGACGAGTGCAATGTAGTTGTTAAGCGAGTTTATCTCCTCAAGATTGAGCTTGTCAACCAACTTTGATTTCATCACCTTTCTCAGTGTTCCGTTCACGTTAAAGATAGGTAGACATTCATCTGTAACACGATATTGCATTACATCGCTCAGTCGAAATGTGTCCTCACATTTCTGAGCAAGAGAGATTACCTCTGTCATGGCCTTGTTCTCCATTGCATCAGTCTTTGTAACCCGAGATGTTCCTTTAACAATTGGTGGCTTGGTGAAACTGCAGCGTGAATTCCTGTGCATCGTGTCATCAAAGTTCTTCTCATCGGAAAACATCCTCTCTTTGAAAAATGATTGAACAAGCACTTCACCATCTTTGTGCGCATTCTCAAAGTCAACGACCAGCTGATCGGATGCCATCATACCAGACTGCAGAGACCTCAATGTTGGCTTGGTCTCATCAAACGGGTCACAGTCAAACTCACCCAGGCATTTGTCCAGATCTTGAACCCTTTCTCATCTCTCTGCAGTCTCTTCTTGCAATTTTCTCTGTGATCCTTGGAAGAGTCTTTGAGGACACATTTCGACTGAGCGATGTAATGCAATATCGTGTTACAGATGAATGTCTACCTATCTTTAACGTGAACGGAACACTGAGAAAGGTGATGAAATCAAAGTTGGTTGACAAGCTCAATCTTGAGGAGATAAACTCGCTTAACAACTACATTGCACTCGTCGACATGGGATTCATTTGGAGACTTAGTACTCCATCAGCAGAGGATAGAGAGAAGCAGGATGGTACAGATTACACGTGGGGCGATTATGCAAACAAGATTTACAACATAGTTGCAGGTCGTCACAGAAAGGCGACCACAATTTTCTTTGTGAATGATCCCTATGACCTAGATGAGAGTATCAAGGATAGTGAACATCAGAGGCGTACAGGCGTTACTTATGTAGGAGGTAGCCGAAATGTATTTATGAGAAGAGATGATCCACTGCCAACATCCAGGCTGTTCAATGATATGTTCAAAAATCCAGGCAACAAAGTTCGGCTCCAACAGTTTCTGAATGCAGAGTTCAAGATCATGTCATTAGAACACCCAGAGACGACTTATATATACTCAGTGAGAGATCGTTGCTCAGATCTGCAGAAGGGCACAGAATTAGAGCAATTCACATGCCAACACACAGAAGCGGACACCATCCTTCTCTATGTGTATTACCAACTAAGACAGTCAGGTGTGGAAGACACTGTTGTTATCGATGCAGAAGACACAGATGTTATGGTTCTAGCAGCATACGCAGCCCATCAGATTGAAGGACCATTAGGCATCAAGAGGAAGGGCTTCGTCTATGACTGTAAGAAGCTTTGCAGTCCTGAAGTGGCAGATGTCATTGTCCCCTTTCATGTTCATACTGGTGCAGACGCTGTCTCTGGCTTCTATGGCCATGGCAAACCATCCATCTTTGAATCGGCAATGAAGTCAGAGGAAGGAAGGAGTTTGCTCCAAGGACTTGGGAAACAGCTGCCTGTATCAGAAGACACCCAAATCGACATGGAGCAATTCACAATTAAGTTCATCTACAAAGACAAAACTAGTACAAGTTTAGCAGAGGCAAGAGCAAAGAAGTGGGAGAGTATGAAGAAAAAGCAACACAGAGAATGCCACCTGATTGCGACTCACATCAGATGAAGGTCAGACGAGCCAACTATCAGGCATACATCTTCCTGAACTTCAGGAGTCCAGATGCTCCTCCATCACCTCTCCACCATGGATGGCACATGAAAGATGGCAACTGCATCCCACTTCGATACACCAAGCCTGCATTGCCTACACGTTTGACCAACCTAATACCAGCAGATGACCAATCTCCACAGTCTGACTCCGATTCGGATATCGATAATGATCAAGACTCTGTCTCTGAAGATTCCGACTATGCGTAGAACCTCTGATTTGTCACATCTATCCGTCCTTAAAGGTATGTTGCAACAAATTAAGACATTTACCATACCTAGTAAGAGAGCGCAGGGTTGTGTATGTAACTGATGGGCAGATAAAAACAATCAAGCTAATTTGACATTGTGGCCACCAGTTAAATTACATGTAAACTGCATTGTGACACTTAAAAAAATGAACATGGCTTTGTTGTCACTCCTATCGTATTTTAACCCTAGAATGAAACTGCTCTTTCTCATTCAGTGTGAGAGTGCATTACAGCACAATTTAGGTCAATTAAACATTTTTGACCCCAAATGACCCCATTTTGGCCTTATAATGACTCCTTACATCAATTGAATATGGTTTTCTAAATTAAAAAAAAAAAAATTCATTCACTATTATTCATCAATTTACACATAATTTGACACAAATAACTCCTAAGTCTGTTAGTGTATTTTGATCCCAAAGGAGCTCATTTGACCCCAAATGACCTTATTTTGACCCCTTATATCTTTTGAATACGGTCTTCTTAAGTAGAAATTGTCTCATTCAAATTTCTAAATCAAAATACATATAAATAGACACAAAAACATGAAAATTGATCGATCCTAACACTTTTAGTGTATTTTGCCCTCAAATGAAAGTTCGTTGACCTTTTGACTTTTCCGGCCATAACTTCTTAACGGGAGGTCAGGGGTATATGATCATGTACACTTTTTTGTTCAGTATGACGAGACAAACAATTTGACATGTCTTTTAACATAATCAGGGCATTTAAAAAAATTGACCCCCTATTGACCCCATTTTGACCTTATTTTGACCCCTACAAGAGTTGCCGGGGGTTAGGAGGGGACTACCCAAGCTAATTTTAATCATTGACCTCCAAACAACTCAAAAACACTTAAAAACCTTTGTCCCCGAAAAATATCAGCGGGGTCTACACACTTTGACTCTACTATACGTACGTACGTTAAAGTACGAACTCTCATGCGCTGGATGCTGCTGCTGCTAAAACGTAAACACTCTCATCTCAGTGATGACCAGTGAGTACGACTTTCTGACAAACTGTTTTAGATCTATTTATTATATTGTGAATGATTCTGCAGTTATAGCCCCATTCTGTAATTCCAACGTATGATAAATTTGTTTGGCTGATATATAGTACAGAGTACCGTACAAAACTTTGTGCAAAGTTTATGTACCGTACCGGTACTGAAAGAGAAACGCTACTTAGTGCTGTGATGATCATTGGGCGGCACGCCAGAGTTACGGGTCAAAGTATGGATATGATTCTGAATTAGCGCCGATCATTGTTGTGCTGATTGAGTGAACCGTCGCGTGCACTCGGCCTCCACTCACTGTGTTGTACCGCTGCATATGGCATGGTTGTACGTGTACATGTAGATCTCAAATGTAATCAATAGTTGCTGAGTAACAATCGTGAACAATACATAATTTCAATTTTGTATGGGGGGCGGGGTTCAACTTCAGAATAACAATACAAAATTTCAATTTTGTATGGGGGGAGCGGTTCAAATTCAGAATAGTTCTAGATCTAACTTAGATTATAGATCTAGCCTAGAGTAGGCCTATAGAGAACTTAACGTGACCTACACACTGTATCTGCCCAGTTTCATTAACACATCCTTTATATTTAATCCTATATTTTAACAGATTCGGCTACCTGGAACTCATCGCTCCAAGACCAAGCTGTGCCAGTCAGGGGCGGATCCAGCCGCCGCCAAAGGGGGGAGGGGCCAATTCGTGAGAAAATTTTTAGCGCCGAATCAGCCAGCCGGCGAATAAGCGGGGAGGAGAGTGAGCACTTTTACTTCTGAACCAGTACATGTAATGATAACATTTCTTTTGACAATAATTGCCTCTTGACTGGTTACTGAATACACCTCTTCTAATACATTTTGTTTCCATTCTATAGTAAGATTAGGATTTGTAATGATTATTGAAGTTCTTCCACCAAGTCTATATTGAAAGAGAAATCTGCTATGAATCAATAATTGTTTAAATATATTAATCAATAAACTACTTGGCATTTAGTGTGAATGGGCAGTCAAGCTGTAGATACAAGAAGCCACCCCCCACACACACATACACACCTTGATAAAGAAAAACGACTCCTGCCCCCTGTGCTGCCACGGGTAATTTCTGCTATACATTATAACATGCCATTTCAAATATGATCTTTTCATCTATATACTGTAGCATATCTTGCCTTTAGTTAACATGCTTATATTTTGTACATTGTGTTTTACATTTCTATTAAAAATGAAATAATCTAACATACATGTACTATCAATATTGTTGTTTATTCGAATAAAATTGAATATTGTATTCTAATCAGTGAAGATGCCCAAATAACTCTTAAAAGACACGAACATTCCAAAACATATACATTATACAGTGTACTTTCTGAGATTTTTATCAATTATTTCAATGCATAACTATTTAACGCACCAGGAAAAAAATATTAAAAAAACCTTCAAGAAGCCCATGGAAGCCATACAAATAAATCTTTTCATCACACAACCAAAAATCTTTTCTCTCTTTCGCTCTCACTCTCTCTCTCAATCTTTTTCTCTCTCGCTCTCTCTGATTTTCCCACTGTCTCTACTCTCATTCATTTTTCCCACTCTCTCTCTTTCATTTTCCCCACCGTCTGTCTCTCTTTCTCATTCATGTTTCCCACTGTCTGTCTGTCTCTCTATCATTCATTTTCCCACTGTGTGTGTGTCTCTCTCTCTCACACACACGCACCTTGATAAAGAAAAACGGCTCCTACCCCGCCTGCGCTGCCACGGGTAAAATCTGCTAGTCCTTACTATAATTTGGCTTATCTTGTGTGTCTGTCCTTCCGTTTGTTTGACGGCGCTTTTCTCCGTGGTTTTTCACTCAATCGAGCTGGAATTTTTTCTAAACATGTTTAAATTGTTCACAGATTGTCATGAGTGGGGTTGTTTGTGGTATTTTGGTCGCATTATTTAAAGTTTTTTTACAATTCGTAACTTTTTTGCATTTCGTTTCGCAGCCCTGAGTAAAGCTTCGAAGTTCCGAGTCCCTTTGACCTTTCTCGGGTCAGCGAAATACAACGCATGCCATGCCGACTGACCGGGTACGTACGTATGTACGTACGTGCTCATGCGCTGGCTGCATATGCTGCGCTGCTGAAACGTAAACAACATAGTGGGGACCGGTGACTCCGTGACTGTATGACTTTCTAACAAACTTATTTATTTATTTTATTGTGAATGATTCTGCAGTTTAGCATGTGTAAGCCCCATTCTGTAATTCCAACCAGGGAGGTGGGAGTCACCTCCCTGTTCCAACGTATGATAAATTTGTTTGGCTGATATAGTACAGAGTACCGTCCAAAACTTTGTGCAAAGATTATGCACTTATAGACCTATACAATGCTGTGCAGCGGCAGCAATCGCAAGCGCTGTGTATTTCTTGCGACGGTCCAAAACTTCACCACGCACGTACAAAGGTTTTATCTCTCGATTTCTTTGATACGGTATGCAGCGGTTTGCCGTAAAAGTAAAACCTGTGAGAAAGTGTATTATAATATGTCTTCGTTTTTAGGAAAAATACTCAAAGAAATATTTTAGAAATGACATGAAACAGTAAGAAACATAACAATCGATGAAGATTTAGTTGATATTTAGTATGTTTTAGTAGGATATCTCCACGCCAGAGTTACGGGTCAAAGTCTGGATACGATTCTGAACTAACGCCCAATCTAAATTCCAACATAATACGAATGTAGTCCTATCATGATTATGAATGACTAAAACCAAATTCACCAGCATGTTAGTGCTAACAAGTTTATCATCTGTGAGAAGGTTATATTTTCTTGATAATTAGGTCAATCTAATGACCTATATCTGCCCAGTTTCATTAACACATCCTTTATATTTAATCCTATAATTTAACAGATTTGGCAATCTAAATTCCAACATAATACGAATGTAGTCCTATCATGATTATGAATGACTAAAACCAAATTCACCAGCATGTTAGTGCTAACAAGTTTATCATCTGTGAGAAGGTTATATTTTCTTGATAATTAGGTCAATCTAATGACCTATATCTGCCTAGTTTCATTAACACATCCTTTATATTTAATCCTATAATTTAACAGATTTGGCTACCTGAGGATTTCACTAACGCGCGCAATGCATCGCTAACCCTTCGCAGGGGCTTGAACCCATCGTAGCCTCACCGAACCCATCGCACATGGACGATGAGTTGCTTTTGGATTTCACTAAGCTCCTGCGACGGGTTAACCCGTCGTTAACTCATCGCAGCTTAGCGGACGCTTAAAGGGTGCTCGTAGAGCTGCGATGAGTTCAAAACGTAACTTCCTGTCCCAGGGTCAAATACTGGCGCGAAAACTTTTATAAGTTTTGTACCGGTGTTACCGTACGTCAGTGGCATTTCAGTTGTTTTAACAAGGTTTTTTAATCATGGCTCGCCTTCTTTACGTAAATAACGCGAGAGCACTTAATAGAGAGCGTGTTTTTAGAGATAGGACTAATCCATTGGACACTTTTAATGACAAGAAGATGCATAAATATTATAGGTTTACACGACAGGGGATAAAGAGAGTAATTGACTTGTTGGAGGAGAGAATTGCGCCGTTGTCTGAGAGGAGTCATGCTGTTGATGAAAGATTGCAAATATTTGTAGCTTTAAACCTTTACGCAACCTCCGATTTTTATTCAAGTGTACTAAAAGATCATGGCGTTTCAATTTCAACCGTGTGTAGAATAATTTCTCGTGTGACACAGGTGCTTGTAAATATTAAAGAACAGGTATTAACGTGGAGGCCGGTGGGCGAGAAGCAAAGGGAATTTTTGGAGGTGAGTGGCTTCCCGATGGTCGTCGGAGCCATTGACTGCACTCATATCTGGCTTGACGGCAGTCCATTGGGGGACACCGAATACGCATACGTTAATAGGAAGGGGTGGCACAGCATCAATGTGCAATTTGTCACCGATGCAAAGTACAACATAATCAACGTCAGTGCACGCTGGCCAGGGTCTGTCCACGACTGCAGAGTATTGGAGAATTCCTATGTTGGGCAGTTGTTCCAGCGTGGAGAATTGGAGGGAGTTCTCCTCGGGGACTCCGGCTACCCCCAGAGATCATGGCTCATGACCCCTTTCCGCAACCCCCAAACACATGCTGAACATACCTACAACAGGTTAATCTACTTTGTTAAATTTTATTCAAATTTTGTTTAACTAAATTTAATTTAATTAAATGATGAAGAGATATTTTAACAGTTGGATTTTAAAAAAATATATATATTTATAGTCTAATGTATTACACCCCCTGGACAAACACCCCTCAGGACAATAACCCCCAGAAAATTACCCCAAGGACATGTAGGCCTACCACTCACCTTCCTAGGACAATTACCCCCCTCCTGGAAAATTACCTCCAGGACAGTTCCTCTGTGGAAAATTACCCCCCTGTGTTCATTAAAGGGAAGTCTACCCTGATAATAAGTTGGTTTTGACAGAAGCAGATTTTTGTTTGTGTGTGGGGTAATTGTCCTCGGGATGTGGTTGTCCGGGGTTGGGAGGGGGCACAGTGGCGGATCCAGGGGCCTGGCCCTCCCTAGATAAAAAAACCTTGGCGCTCAAGGGGTGGTGGTTGAAGAAAAAATAGCACCCCCGTTGAGCAAAAAAAAAACAATGAGTGCTCACTCCCCTCCCCCACTGAGCGAAAAATCGACCTGCACGATTTTCCAATTTTCAGAGGCCCCCTCCCTTGCCGCCGGCTGGATCCGCCCCTGGGGGGCAAGGGGAATCATTTTCCAGGGAACATTTTCAAGGGGGGTGATTGTCCAGGGGTAATTGTCACGCTGGTAAATGGCCAGGGGGGATTGTCCTAGAACCATATATATACATGTAGGTCGATCTATGAACATGTATAAGACTATTTTTTATTTATGTGATTCATATTTACGTGCATATGGCCCTTGACCTGCTAAATTATTACCCCTGCTATACTGCAGTGTTATTTAATACATCTTCTTCATTTAAAAAAAATAGATGAATGTAGTTGCATTGCCGTCCTCCACCAATGCCTTGTTTTGATTGAGGTTATATGTTACAATGTAGAGTTTTCTGAACAATTGTGGCATATTAAATTCAAATGGAAGAGATCCTGCAGTGCTGCCACATAAATATCCACAATATATTTTTTTAAATATGGTCATTATGGGAAATTCTTTCAGAGTGTATCCGATATTTATAAAAAAGAATTTGCTGGTTCATTTTTTAATTTTTTAAATCTGTTTTGTTAAATGCAACACAGGGCTCACATGAGAGGACGAGTAGTTGTTGAACAGACTAATGGACAGATCAAGAATAAATTCCCTTGTCTGAGAAGAGGCCTAAGAGTAGAACCGAAGAAGGCATGCCAGATCATCATTGCGTGCACCGTGTTATTCCGGTTATCAAAGGACTGGAAAGAACCCTATCTTGGACGGGACCATGAGCTTCCGGATGTTGGCGTTGATGACTTTGATGGCCCTATCAACAATGAGGGATATGCAGCACGAGCCCAACTGGTAGCCAGATGCTTTACTTGAAATCTGCTATATCCAGAGACATTGCTTTTCCATTTGTAAAGTACTTAGAAATACATTGCTTTTTCCATGGAAATGATTAAACTTATTTCAAGACTTGAGGACAGAGATTACAATTTATGTTTACAGGGATGTATATGTTGTATGTATGCTTATGAATTACAACAAAGATTCAACAATGAGATACATGTATAGATTAATTGATCAAATCTCTTTGATGAAATGTCATGTCATAGTTAGTGAGGATGGTTTATGACCCAGAGTCTACATTTTAAACATATTCATGTACATTTGATTTACTTGTTCATTGAAGGTGGCAATGGGATTGTTATGCAAACTGTTTGTCTTTTATATAATGTAAATCTTATCTTCATAGGTTTAATGAAAAAAAGCTTATACATGTACTTATAATGAATATGAACATAATATAAAGATGAAATGTTAAACCATATTGGCTTGAAAATAAGAGATTTTAACTTTTAAGATAATTAAGTATAATTCCACATTTAAGAGAAAGCTCGAGATAAAATGGGTTTAAGATGTTGAACAATCTTTATTTATATATATTTACAGATTTCCTTGGTATATACACTTTGAGCATGTGATACATTAAAGGTATTATGTCCAATTTGCAGGCCAAAACAATGAAAAGGTTAAATTCCAACGGCGTTTGAAAGATAATACTAATTTAGAACTTCCCTAAAAAAAGGGGGCTTGAAAATGTCTTTAAGTGGGAGTATAACGACTATTAGTTGTCGAATAGACTTTAGTGCTACGTGCTAAAAGTGCTAATAGTCTGATTTTCAGACCATTGTACCAAATGGTCTTACGTTTTGTGCTGCGCAAAGATTCAATCAGTTTAATTTTGGCCATTACAAGAAGTGGGTTATTGATGTAGACAAATGCTCATGTACCCTTTACAGCTCATTTTGTGTATGTTATTACCGAAGAAGAAAAAAGCCAGTCAGTCACTCAATAGTGTCTGACAGTGAAGTCTAGCAAGTAAACGGGTTTCCTTGCATAATTTGAATATTAGGACACTGCTAACGTTTTAATTTCACAGATAGGACATACATGACATATTCATAATTCCTGCAAAGTTCTACAGAATTTGATGTTGGCTGCAAAAGGGAAATAGAAAAAAAATATAATTATAATGTCTACTGCTCCGTATGCATTCTAGTTAGTAGTTCTACAGCTGTTTGCGGAGCGGCAGTCAATCTCTGCAGGCAAGCATTAATCCCTTGCAAGGATCCCCTCAAGCACCTCCATCTTACGCTTCTCATTTGCTGCCATGGTCTTGTTCAGGGAAAGCAAATCCACCTCATCCGTCTCTTTCTTTGTTGCTTTCTTCCCCTTCTTCCTCTTCCTCTTTCCTTCCTGCTGGGATTCCTGAGACTGAAATAAAGATATAAGGAAAAGAAGATTAATAACGAGATTAATAAATTATGGATTTTCTATTGGAAAAATTGAAGAAGCAAGTTTTAAGTATACACAACACTCCAAATCGGGGAGTTTAATAACAATTGCTCTATTGTAAATAGAGAACATATGAAAGTGCACTGCTGCTCAGTTTTATGAATGTGGCCTTGTTTCCAGTATGACTTCCTCTTGTTTCAAGTTATATGAACCCTTTGCTACTAATATGTATTACTTTTTTTTTTAAAAATATTTATACATGTAAGTACTATAACCTGTAGACACGAACAGTTAAGTTCCAAAATTGATCTCAAGATATGTATCTACTATAGAGATATGAGATGTATCTCTAGTCTTTTTTCCCCTTCTTCATTTTGACTCGGTGCTAGCCCTGAAGACTTTTAAGGGACACTTATTCAAACTATTTTGAGTACCAGCTATACTGATTTACTTGTATATATATATCGGATATTCTATAAAGAACTCTTAGTCTTTAGGTAGTAATATACTAGCATGTATCTATTTTCTGTGTAAGTAAATTTGAATTTGAAATTTACACTTACATCTTCGGTTTCTGTGTCTATTCTTGTGACAGGCCTCTGTAAGAAGAAGAAAACGTACTGTGATTGAACATTTCAAAGTATCAAGTTCTATTTCATTTCATGTTTTATAGCCTGAACAGATCATGTACATCAGAATCATTGGCATCTATTTATGTAGATATATTCAATTAAAATCTTTTAGTAATGATAAAAATAATAACTTTTAAGCCCCTCTAAAGTGCTGGGAACCCCAACAAATTTGCTGGCAAAGTTTTACTTAAATTGTATCATAATGTGAAACAGGATGTCACTTAAGACACATTTCTGTAAGGACTTTCAAAACAAATGTGTTTGAAGTCAATTATTGATGAAAAAATACAAAATTTAGTTTTTCTGCGTAAAACAAAAAACCCCATTTATGTATTTTTTTATCAATATTTATCTTCAACACATTTTCGGGGGGGGGGGAGGGGGAATCTTTGCAGAAGCGTGTCTTAAATGACATCCTCTTTCACATTATGATACAATTTAAATGAAATTTTGCCATCAAATGTTTGGTGAATTTGGGGCTCCCAACACTTTAGAGAGGCTTACTGAAAAGAATACAAAACAATCAAAGAAGAGAAAATATAGAATTGAATAGATGAATTAGTGAAGAAGAAGAAGATGATAGTGGAAGAATAAAAACATCTAAAAGAGTGAAAAGGGGAGTGAGATACAGAGAGACAGATAGAGACAGATGTTAGAAAAGAGAATGTCAAGAGGTAAATGACTGTGGAGATTAGTTTTATGAAATGTATGAAAACACTGATGGATATCTTTCATGGACTAAATCTTACCTTCCTAACACTCTGTTTAGCTCCTTGTGGTGAAGTTACAGTTGCTGGTACTTGTGCAATAGAAACTCCTACATGATGCTGTAAGGAAAATGCACGACCATATAGTGTTATTCTATTATGTTTATTGTTCTAGCCACCATGTATATTGTAAGGTGTAGTCTATGTATTTAAGCACATCTTCCTACACCCCACCCACCCCTTCTAGAAAGAAAAAAATCCTTACATCAGGCCCAAGTGTAGAACAAATGAAATGGCAAATGAAATTATACCACAACTTCCATTGGGTTTCCTTGGTAAAGGACATTGATCCCATACCATTTTTTTGTTGTCATCCCAAAGATGAGTTAAGAAGAGGTAATCTTACCTGAACGTGTGATCCGGCTTGTGCAACCGTAGTTGTAGTTGGTGGTCCACGTACTGCATATACGCTTGATGGGGCCTAGAAATATGAAAATCATGAATACATGTGTGAATCAAATCTCTTATCCACCGAGTCATTTCGTGGACTTAAGATGCATTATACACTTTGACTTTCAAGTATTGGGTATTAACACATGTACTTCTTTGGCTTTGTTGGAGTCAGTTGCAGTTTGCTGTTGGAAGTTTGCATTATAAGTTGCAGGTGTAGTTGTTAGTTAGAAGTAGCAATTTATTTTGTTGATTATTCAATCAAGTCACCCAATATAATGGGCAGTTACTCTTGTTAGTCATTCTTTTACAACAATGTACTACAGCTAGGAGCTAGGAATCTTACGTTAACTACTTTAACTACTGGTGGGTTTTTTTCTGGGGGAGACTGAAAATTCATGAAGCATATGATGCTTTTATCATAACTGGAACTTTGTTTCAATTTTGAATTAACATCTCTTGTAATACAAATTAAATCAAGTAAATAGGTATATTATTTACTTCAAGAGTTGAAAGCACTTCAATATATTCAGAGCCAGAATGGCATTAACTCTATATAAAAATAAAATAGTTAGTGCATGCACTTTTGGCTCTCAGCAGACGATTCTCATTCACTTACAGTTTCAGTACTTGCGATAGGTGCTATACCTTCCCTCAGTTCATCCGGCAGTGCCTGGAGAACCATCTCATATGTTTGATTCGGTGGCACGAATCCTCCTCCTCCTGTAACAGTTGTGAGAAATACATGTACATGTACATCAAATAGTGTTTATGTGATACAATGTTGATTTTATCAAAATGCCAATGTTATATATGAATTTAAAGTCAATAGTAATGGATCTGTAGTTCACGAAGGCGACTTTAAAAGAAAATTATCTCCAGAATTAAGAGAATTCCATCTTGAAGTGTTTCTCATGATGTACTATTTAAAGGAATTTTATTGCTAACATAGATCATACAACATACATTGACTTTTGCATGAGAAGACATTCCATGTATCAGCCAATTAACTTGTTTCAAGTGTTAAAGGAATATAGGGTCTATGTACTTTTATACAAAATAACAAATACAAATTCCCAGAATGATACTAGTCTAATAAAACTTAGTGCATGGTGGTTTCCTTACTTCCTTATACTTCTTGTCATGCACCTGCCCATTAGAGCCTGCCTCCTTTGAAACAGTCTGACTGTATTAGACCCCGTTCTCACTCACTTTGAAAGTGGTCTTAGTTAGACCGCTCCAGAGGAACGGGTCTTGAGGAACGGTTTGCGAGGGTTCACACTCCGAGCAGTTTTTTATGGCTCAAACCGCTCCAAGGGTCAAAGTGGTCTTGTTGCTATGGCAGCTCAGGTCAGCGGGTAAATTTTTTCGCGTGCGGAATACTAAGCGTATGTACCGTACTACATGTTTCGCGTGCAACGTCACTAGACCACTTCCGTTCAAAGTACGCTCACACTCGCACGTTAGAGCGCTCCAAACCGCTCTTAATAAGACCTGTTCCTCAAGACCACCTCCCGAGGTGGTCTTCTGGAGCGGTCCAGAAGTCCACTTCCTGGACCACTTTGACCGTTCTCACTCACCTAAGAACCGCTCCTGAGGAACGGGTCTTAGTTAGACCGCTCCAACGAAGTGAATGAGAACGGGGTCTAAGTCTAAATTTTTGATAACTATGTGTTGTACATAATGTGAAATAAATCAAGAGAAACCTACCAGTTCCATGGAGTTGCTGCCTCCTTTGGGCGTTGTATTTCTTGGCCTTGGATGCCAAGTCCTGCCACTTCTTACGCAGCTTCTCCCAGGACCTGTCTGGGTGACCCCCTGCTGCAACGATTGCCATCCGGCACTCCTCCCACGCATCCATCTTCTGTCTTTCGACGCCCAAGCTTCCTCTCCCGCCACTCCCAAACAGACGGGATGCGTTGCAGCCCACGAAGCTGCACAAGGCTGCCACTTCATGTGTCTCCCAGGGCTTTCCTCTCTTCTGAAATTGAAAACAAAAACAACACAATAGATCATTTCCAGTTACAATCCAATCCACAGAGTATTTTTATTTATTTATTAATTTATTTTTTCTTTCGAGGGGGAATGGGGGAGACCTCATGACACATGACCATTGTCACAACGATTCATACCATTTACTTCCAATTGTAAATTTAGTCTAGAGTCTAGACTCTACTTGTGAAATTTACATTAGGTCTACTCATTAATTTAGGCCTAGAATCTAGAGATAGATTAATTCATTATTGATTCATTCATGATTCAATGTCATTCACTCATTGACTATTTATTATTGTCACAGATCTAGACCTTCAAGTTCTAGGGTCTAGATCTAGATCTAGTCTAGACTTTTGCACAAATCCACAAATTCACAATTAAATTATTCTAGTCTAGATCTATAGGAGTCTAGGCCTAGGGTCTAGACTCTTCTCTAGGCCTAGATCTAGACTACACGTCTAGATCTAGATTCTAGACCTAGATCTAGATCTAATTAATTATTTTAAAAAAAAGATTTTTGGCACATTTAGGTCTAGACTCTATTTACTTGATCTAAATCTAGACTAGATCTAGACCTAGATCTAGATCTAGAACATAGGTCTACTGTAGACCTAGATTTAGAAGGTCTAGTACTAGTAGTACTAGTAGGGCGTCTGATCCGCACTCGGTTTTATGTGCTAAAATCCTTCCCATAAAGGCCATAGGCCATAGAGATTGCACACATTTCTAAGCAGTCCATCTGCATTGCGCGCTCATGCAAAATTGGTCAATATTTTTATTACCAAATTGAGATTCAAACCAATAAAAGGCAATACAATAGTCAATACTGCTCGTGATCCTGAAAGGTGATACTCAATAAGTGAGGTGTCGTATGAAAGAGCAGGTTTTTCTCCATATTCCCCAAAGGGGCTCACTTCGGAAATCTAAAATATCTGGAAGTTGAACGAAACAGCGATTTAAACATTGTTTCCATGGTAACTCGGATATTTACCAATTTCATGAAGTGAGACCCCGAGGGATAAGTTGGGCCAGCTGTAAGGAATATAGATCTAGATCTACTAGACCTATCCATGGGCTTATTTTTTCTCTAGATCTAGTCCCAAAGGCCAAGGGATCACGAGCAGTTACACTTACAGTTTGAAAATACCCTAGGCCTAGCCCTAGAGGTAGGTCTACCCCACGCTTTGCATATCGTGCTGTGCAGCTTTTGAGCAAAAATTATAACTCGGCGTGTAGACTGTAGTGTAGGCCTAGGCCTAGTACCACTTTTTGTCCATTCTGGACAAAAATTGGATGAATATTGCCTAGACCTAGTCTAGACCTCTAGATCTAGATTTTTTTTTGGGGGCTGTAGATTCATCTTGTGATAGAAACATCAGTGAGCCTTGAAATTTGAAATGTGTTCTTCTGAGTAGACTAGACCTTCTAGTTCTAGATCTCTAGTTGATTTGTTCAATTATCCAACCATGATGGTGAAAAACAATCCAATAAAACTAAAAAAAAGGCAATATGGAAAATTCAAAAATCGTTCAGACACCCTTGTCCCCGGCCCTAGGTCTAGTTTATGTAGACCCTATCTAGACCTCTAGAATCTAGAGTCTAGCCTCTACTCTAGTCTTACTCTTACTTAGTCTAGATCTATTCTAGGCCCTAGCCTAGGGCTAGGCCTACTCTGTCTTGACTCTTGTTTTTTTAAATAATTTTAAGGTAGGGGCCTAGACCTTTTCTAATTCTAGATCTAGATCTAGATCTATACGCCTAATATAGCTGGATGACTATAAACGAAAAAATATGATTTATTATGATTGTTACATTTCAAAGTCAATTTTTAATTAGATTTGGCCTACAACTACAAGACGTTGGGCCCCCTGTCATACATGTTGACACTGTGTGCCATCGACATCTAACGTAGATAGCAATGTATTCGCCGCCGGCCACGCGCAGCGAACGCACCACGAAAACTTGGCGATGAGCCATGTCATGACAAAAACAAAATGGTAAGCTCCTGTGTTGATAAATAGTTGTGAAAATCCACAATTGAATAGCAATGAAACTTGAATTAACTTGAATTAACTTGAATTAACTTACATCACAGGCATCATGATTGGGCTGCCCATGATTGCCGTTAGATTTAGAATTCATTTTGAACTTTCTTGTCAAGAACTGTATGGCACTATTACTTGGTTGCAGTCAAAACTGGCGGGCAAAATGATGCTTAGCTAGCTTAGCGATGCGATTGACCTCATCCTCGTTCACGAAGACATTATTCATTAAAAATGCATCGCTGCTGCGACGGGTTTTGTGAAATCCATCGACTCTACTCATCGCAGCTGCGATGAGTAGAGTTCCAACGATGGGTTGGGCGATTAATCGCTGGGCAATGTTAGTGAAATCCTCAGGAACTCAACGCTCCAAGGCCAAGCTGTGCCAGTGTTACACGATCAATATTGTTATTTATTTGAATAAAATTGAATATTGTATTCTGATCAGTGAAGATGCCCTCATAACTTTTAAAAGACACAAGAATTCCATAAGATATATACTGTACTTTCTAAGATTTTTATCAATTATTTCAATGCATAACTATTTAACCCACCAGGAAAAAGAATATATGAAAAACCTTTTTAAAAAGCCCATGGAAGCCATACAAATCTTATCTTTCATCACAACATCTAAAACATTTTCTCTCTCTCTCTCGCCCTTTTGTATTCTTTACAATTTCTCTCTCTCTTTATCTCTCTCTCTCTCTGATTTTCCCACTGTCTCTCTCATTCATTTTCCCCACTGTTTCTCTCTCTCTCTCTCTCTCTCATTTTTCCCACTGTCTGTCTGTCTCTCATTTTCCCTCTGTCTCTCTCTCTCTCTCTCTCTCATTAATATTTCCCACTGTCTGTCTCTCATTTTCCCCATTGTCTGTCTGTCTCTCATTTTCCTCACTGTCTGTCTCTCTCACTCATTTTTCCCACCACTGTTTCTGTCTCTCTCTCACTCATTTTACCCCCACACACACACAACTTGATAAAGAAAAATGACTCCTACCCCCTGTGCTGCAACGGGTAAAATCTGCTAGTCATAATAATTTTTAATAGCACGAGAAACTTACAATGAGAATTAAAATCAGTTCTGAAGCAATCCTGAAAAACTTGCACATTATGCATGTATACATTGCAGAGACTCATTTACAATGGGGGATAGTCTCAAGCTCATAACTTGATTGTGGCTGCTGTCGACATATTTTCTCAGTAAAAGATAAAGCACGATTAAAGGGTATCTACCCCCCGACAACTACTACCTCCCGGAAAACTATCCCTATGATAACTACCCCCAACGAAGATACCCCTCGCACAATCAATTGTCACCCCCCACACACACACACACACACACACTCACATGTGCACCCTTATTCCCCTCCCCAAAGCTAAGGTCTGAATACGCCACTACCCAGCTCATTGTAGAATTATATCATTATTATCAGTTTTATTATTTTGTTTAATTATTATCATAATTCTTGTTATAATCATTTATCCAGCAAATTAATATACAATCAAGTAAACAGTGAATAAAGTGAAAAGAGCCACATGGATACCAGGGGAAAAAGAAAACATTAACTAAATAACTATATCGATCCTAAGGTCTTCTTTTCTCATTTTGAAAACAAAATCAGGTTTTATGTACATAACAATAAAGTATGCCGTCCAAAGCCAAATGATGTACACAGAAAATGCACTATCATCTTGATCTTTCATGTCTGGTAAAAAAAAAGGCCCGAAGCTTGGATACATGAAAGTATTTCTTCACAAACAGTATTTATACTTTATCAAGAATTATCCATTCTGACAACGTAGTTCAAAATGCATTTCCACTGCAATGTCGCGCGGCTGTTGATTGAAAATGTCAATATCTCCACTGCTCTTGAAGTCTCATTCTCGACAGTTGTAATTTGTATACATTGACCTCCTTCTAGACTTAGTATATCAAGATAACGAACGAAGTCATAATATCGGCAATAATACTTTGTACTTATTGACTTTTAACAATAATTTCATGACAAAATCGCAACACAAATGTTTAATGGTTAATAAAGGTGGCTTGACATGCACAGTTGATCAGCATATTTCCCGTGCATGCGCAATAATGGGGAATTCCAAAGATTTAAAGGCTTGTTTTCAGGGATTCACGAATTTAAATATGTCATAGAAATACGTCATATATAACATATACGACTAGGATTGGGGGGGGGCAGTCACCACCCTCCTTTCAATATCGTACTCTCGATTTTAAATCAAATCCTCTTTTTTTTTTTGGGGGGGGGGTGGGGGTAAACCACACAAAGCATCATTATGCCTAGTAAGCGGCTACCACCCCCTGCAATTATATATCCCTCTCATTCTCTCTCTGAGGTGCATTGGAACTAATGTGTATGTGAAATGTATAGAACGCAGGAAACTGTACTTGAATGTATAGCTTTATCCAATTTTAACACAGAAAGCTCTACAACAAACATTCAACAACGCAACTACACAACTATAAATTCATCAATTTAATCCTAAAAATACTGGGCTATTTTGAACCTTTAATAAACTGGGGGCGGCTAAAAGACCCCTAAGATCTCGGCAACCGAAACTCCAATCGACTCCAAATTTGGCATGGTGATAGATGTCCATGAGTTCTACAATATTGCATAGTTAAAATATTATTTGTAATTAGAATATGCTAATTAGAGCTAATTAATTTTGCAAAAATTGTATTTTTTGTATTTTTCTTTATTATGGTGATTCTTATGAAACAAAAACTGTGTTCATGGTACAATATACATGCTAAGATTATATTTACACAATCTTTGATTTAAAAAAAAAAGGTAATTGATATGAAAATTATCCAACTTGTGAATAATTATGATGACATATTATATCATAAACACGTGTTTTGGTGATGATTTCATGTGAAGTCATGAAAAACATTTTTACTTCCTTATGTTGGAGTGCTGGTTTATGTGTCTTAATCATAAAAATTGATTTAGTTTTACCGATTTCTATGTTTTTTCTTTGTTTTTATCTTTTTCTTTGTTTTGTTTTTTGTTTTTTTTTGTTTTTTTTGTATTTTTTGTATTAGTCTCAATTCTTTTTATTCATCCAAATTCACAGGAATACATGGAAATTTGTTTTGGTCACATATTTCATAAATACGTAATATATACATAATTATATGAGAAACTATATGGTTGTGTTTATAATCATAAAAGAACCATCGAAATAAAAGGTAGACAAAAATAGAAATATTCTGATATTCTAGTATTACACATTTGTAAACGATGAAAAGGATAGAACATCAGTGTGAAGGAAGGAAGGAAGGAATTTGTATTGTTTTATTCAAATGAGAATGAAATAAGTTTTATTCACCATACCAAATTGGAATACTAACAGTACATGTGAAAATATGGGTATAAAACTGCAACAAAAAAGGTGCATCTAAAAACTCTGTATGTTATATATATGGAAGAATTTTTAAAAGAAAATTAAAAAAAACAAATTTTTCAGTGACACACGATCGCAAAATGGTACAAACACCCGAACCGTTGACCCGGGCCCCGTCTTACAAAGAGTTACGATTGATCCAAATCAATCGTAAGTCCTCCAATCAATCGCAAGTTTGCAGTCTCCCATCTCTTATGTACACAGTTGCGATTGATATCAATCGCAAATAAGTTGCGATTGATATCAACTCTTTGTAATACGGGGCACAGGTGTGCGCAATTTGGTATCCAAAGATGTGCAAGACTCTAAGAAAAAGGGTCATGAAATGGCACCGTAAAATATTTCAGCATTTGGAAGTAATCACGAAAATAGAGGAGGGGGGCTAAATCACCCCAGTCTTTTAGGGTAAATTTATAGTTTTATCCAATCAGAACACAGGAAACTGAACAACCATTCAACTATGCAAACACGCGTTTTCCTTTGTGTAGTAGTGAAAGTCATTCGTGGCAAAATGTGAGTGCAAACATGTGCTTATTCCATACGAAGCCGGCGCTTATTTCGCAGCGGTAAGCCCTGATTTGGTTAAAACTATACATCCATTCGATGGATGCATAGTTGTATAGTTGTACCCCGGGGTCACTCATAAACAAGTGCTACCCACCCGTATCCATCAACCCCTGAAATGGACACCAATGGCGCATCGCACCTTTTCTAAAATGGACCCTTAGTGGCGTATGTAGCTAAACCTGTGAACTTGAAAAGGTACCTTTTTTAGGTTTTTGTGCGATCAGTGCTCGAAAACAAACCTTTTAAAGAAAAACGTCGACGACGCCGTATAGCTGAAAAGGATACCCTTTCGACGCTTTTTCTGGACGCGGGTGTGTAGCCAGTCATGTTGGGAATGACCCCCTTCCAGGGAGTTGTACAGAATAATGGCCCGCAAGCCTATTTTTTATTTACACACTACCGAGGGGAATTTCTCGATAAATTCCAATAAAACCGCTCGCGAAGAGTCTAGACTGGATCGGAGAGCTCGCTGTGAATTTACATCAAGGACAAAGTTTCCTTGACTTTTTCTTGGAACACTTGAATGGTTATGGAACTTTTTTTTTTGGCGGTCTAACAATTGAATGAATAGACAACGTAGAGTAAAAAACAAATTCGATTTTCGTTTAGTGTTAACATTCATTAAAAATTTTTCATAACACCTTCATTTTTTCCTGTGTCTCATCATATACCTGTCTTAACATATTCTGTTTCCAGACTTTGGGGATCGCATTTACTATGATGTAATATTCTTGAAACAAAGAAGCAAGTTTTTTTCTCAAATCTTTCTTCAATTTCTTTCAAAGACATACATCTAGAGTCTTTTACGTTATCATTAATTTTCAAAAGGCCTACATCAAACCATTTTTTTAAAAATAGTACTTTTTTGTTATGATCTCTTATATTTGAGTTTAACCATATGTCTTCACTTCTAACATCAGTACATTTTAAATCAATTGGTGTATTACTTTCCACTGTCTCTTTAAAATTTAAAAGAGGGCAGCCCTGACGCACGCCTCTTGTTATGTTAATTTGTTGTGTTAACCAACAGTTTACATTGACACTGCTTTTAACATTTGTGTACAGAGTAGTGACCCATCTGTAAAAATCATTTTTAAATCCAAATCTCTGTAAACATTCGAAGAGAAAATCCCAAGTAAGACAGCCAAAGGCTTTTCTAAAATCTGATAGAAATGCAAGTCCTTTGGCTGAGTGGTTTTGGACATAATAAAATATGTCTTCAATCAATCCAATATTTTCAGCTAAACTTCTACCCTTGATATACCCTACTTGATCATTACAAATTAGCGTGGAAATTACCTTCTGGTTATGGAACCTGTTTATGTTTTTCTAATCTTCAAATATTAATATTATCCTGCATCAAATAGAGAATATTGATTTCTACTGTGGTATGTAAAGGCATGAACTTACTTTAATATATAAAAATATACTTCTTTTTAACCAAGAAGGGCATGGTATCACAATTTTAACAAACACATCAACATATTACCTAGACATCTCATCACCAGGCGCGTACGCAGCGGGGGTTGGGGTTAAACCCCCTCACTTTTTTCAAGTGTAAAAAAATATTTAAAAAGACTTTTTCTTGGTGCTAAAGGGTAAAAAAACTGACCTTACCCCCCACTGAACAAAATATCGGTCGGTATAAAAAAAATTTCCGGGACAAAACAAAACAAATTCTCTTACCCCCATCTCGTCAGTCATCACCATATAGCCATTGTAAAACCATATATTAATGAAACATGTAAAATATAGATTGAAGCCATAATATTCTCTTCAATTGGCTGTACCCTGAGTGTGATTTATAAAATGGACTTTGAGTAATATTTGCATCTACCTGTAGTTGAAGAATAGATACAGTGCATAAACTGGAATATATGGAGATGTGGAGAAATCAAGTGGGAGCTCAATTAGAAGGAAGTAACGAGGAATCTTAAAGCAAGAGAGACTGGGAGATGAGGAAAGCGAGAGGTTATTGACATCGAGAGATGACTCGCGAGATAGCCTCGAATTAGTTAAGGAATCATGTTTATATAAAGTTGTCTTGAGAGGAAGTAGAAAAGATTTCTTTTTAAAGAGAAGGTTGAGTTCTGGGAAGAGGTGAAAAATAATTTGTGAGCAATATCATAGTTATTATGCAAAAGTGGAAGAACATCAGATAAAAAATGTTCCCTGAAAAGCATGGCTCTTCATATGCCTTAATATTCTAAATATGGCATGTAACAGCATAAAAATCAGGACGGATTTTTATGCCACGTGTTTGTGTAGTCCCATATACATCTTTCTGTGTACAGTGCTTGTAACTTTACCAAGACTGGGCCAAATTTCTTATCATTTTGATGATTCCAGAACCTTGCAGTACACACCAATACCTGTATGCTAGATGATCAACCATTTCTGATCGATTTCACACCGTTTCTTTCACAATGCAATCGCATGACCAGAACTCAACCTTCTCTTTAAACTGGAGATTGGTGAAAGTATTAGAAATAGAATGAATGAGAAAGTTATTATATTTTTTAATCGAGATCAATACATGTAATAAGATGGGGAATCTCCAACTGGCATTTATGTGGGATGTCACACGTACTCGTAGAGCATATGTCACACACTCGTAAGATAACTTCTATTTTATTTGTGCACACAATTACTCGCAGTGTCGATTTTTCTGGATTAAAAAAATAATGGCACAGATATTTATTCACGGGGGCCATGATCGCCCATAACAAGTTAAGAACATGTGCCATTATAGGCTTACATGTATATGTTATGTAACTTGGAATAGCCATATTGATATGGCTTTGCCATCATAACTCATAAGTGAGAACATTTTATTCTTTTATTTTGTGTAGACAACTTTTACAGTTCTCCTTGTATTTTAGGGCCTACGCATTACAAATCAGGACCAGCTTGACAAGGAGAAAGCTATTGATCTCGAATTTCAATATTCATGGCTTTCTTCTTTATATGACCCCCGATTTGTTTGCTTCCACTAACACCATTTTTTTTAAAGGAAGGGAGGCCCATTAGTGCGCGTGACAGAGAGTGGAGATACAAATATAATGTCAAGAAAGAGACTTGAGAAAAAATGAAAATAGAAGAACTAAAGGAAACATTTCACCAAACAAATAAAGAAGGACATGAAGAAAGACATCAAAAGGAAAACAAAGCAAAAGAAGAATACAAAACAGATTGGGAAATAAAGACATGCACATTAAAGCTTTGTGCCCAGAGGCAGTGCTCCTGAGGCGGAGGGTGGGGGCGGGAGGCAGGGATTAGGACACAGTGCCCCCACTTATCCAAATACCCCGAAAGTGTCCCTTTTTACATTTTAAAAGTGCCTCTTTCTACGTTTCAAAAGTGCCATTTTCCTTTTTAAGCAGTTACCCTTCCCCTTCTTAAAAGTGCCCCTTTTCACATCTGATATGTGCCCCTTTTATTTTGACACGTGTTCTTTCATTTCTAATTATTACTCTATTTCCTTCCGATAAATGCCCCTTTTTCCTTTTTTTATATAAATATCAGCCCCTTCCCCTTTTTATAATTACTCCTTTTCACCTCTGATAAATGCCCTATTAAAATCTGATAGGTGTCCTTTTCCTACGACAGATGACCCTTTTCTATTCTATTAAGTACCCATTTTCATCTCTTGTGAGTGCCCCTTTTCAGGTTCGAGGCTCACTTTGACATGTGCTCCTTTTTTCCTAATAAGTGTCCTTTTTCTTTCTGAAAAGTTCCTCTTCTCCTTTCTCCATAAGATACGCCCCTATATTTAGAGCGAATTAGAGCAACCTTTTTCATTTATTTCCCCCAAAACTCGTTCGCATTTATAATTAGTATAATTATGTTACTTATGAAATGTATTTTCAGTCTTTCATGATTAAATTGTGTTTAAAACCCATCGGCATGTGTTGTTGTTTATTATCATTATAAAATTGTTCGCACTGCGGCGTCACAAATCTTAAAATGTTCTTAATATTCAGACCATCACACCCAACTGCAAAGTATGATTCTTAACTCGAAGGTCTTCTTTTTTTTACTATGAAAACAAAATCAGGTTTATGCACAAAACAATAAAGTATGCCATACAAAGCCAAATGATGTAAGCACAAAATGAACAGAGATGCAGTGTCACCTTGTTTTTTTATGTCTTGTCAAAGAAAAGGCCAGACTCATGGATACATGAAAGTATTTCTTCACAAACAGTATTCATACCTTATCAAGGATTCTCAAATCTGCCAACGTAGTTCAAAATGTATTCCCACTGCAATGTTGCCCGACTGTTGATTGAACATTTCAATATTGCCTCTGCTCTTGAAGTCTCATTCTCGACAGTTGTAATTTGTAGACATTGACCTCCTTCAAGAATTTAGTTTATCAAGTTAACGAACGAAGTCATAATCTCGGCTATCATACTTTGTAAATATTGACTTTTATGCATAGTTGATCAGCATATTTTCCGTGCATGCGCAATAGCAAGATGGGGAATTCCAAAGATTTAAGTGCGTGTTTTCAGGGATTCACGAATTTAAATATGTCATAGAAATACGTCATAGATAACATATACGACTTGTTAAGGGGATGCGGGGGCAGTCACCTCCCTCCCTTTCAATATCGTACTCTCGAATTTAAATCGTTTTATATTTTTGATTGTTTGTAAACCACACGAAGCAACATTGACCCTCCCCGCTCATTGTGAATTATTCAGTCTCTTACATTTGACATATTTTTTGAATGACATATCTTTGAAAATTTAGTATCTTTAACAAAAAAAATGCAACATTTGGGAAAGGGTAGATTGTCCAACTGCCATTTGAATGCACCCCCTCCCCCTGCATTGTTTCCCTCTTATTCTCTCTCTGAGGTGTATTAGAACTAATGTGTAAGTGAAATGTAAAGTTTTAACCAATCAGAATGCAGGAAACCATACAACTACACATCCATCGAAGCACCCATGAACGCCTGTATAGTTTCCAGCGTGCAGGCCGAAGTGCCATAATTATGTACAACTATACAACTATCCATCAATCTGTTATTGTAAAAATGAACAAACAAACGAACAATGTTTACGCTTGTAACGCTGCAAATCGACCGCGTGCACTTCAGTGGTATTACTGTCTATGCTAAGTTTACCAAAAGGAAAAAGAAAATGAATACCACGATTATATTATATAATCAATTTAAACTTTTGCTTGGTTCGGAGCATTTGTAATCTCTTCGTACCCTTACAGCAAAAGTTCTCTTTTTCATCAAATATTAATATTAGCGGAATCTACTATTTCAAAGTGATTGTTTGTTCTTTCATGCCCCCACAACAAATAAAAATAAAGTTACAAAATGAAAATATACACCGACTTATAACAAAATGCATTGGTAGGGTATTTGAATGTTCACCGTCCACAAACACACCATCATTGAATCACATTATTGCCCTTAACATCATTTCATAATTACCACCATGTGCTAGCGTATAATATCATCCATTCATCCGTTGACGCCCCTTTTGTTAAATGACAAAAAATACATTGCTCACATGCAAAATAAAATTTACACAAATTACAAAGCTATTAATGCCTAATCATTATGCTTATGCTTTAATGAATGAAATCTACATTGTGTAAATGGTGAGCCATAGCAAATTTATTTATGGGATACAATAAGACCTTGTTGAATTACACAAATGACAGTACTGCCATTAAAGTGACAGCCAGTTGGTAAAACTATTGCAGCTGATCGATATCTGCCACTGTATAGTCGAGGTACCTTTGTGGAGATTAAAAGAGTAATATTTGAGGTAAGGATTGCTGTTACTCACATGGTTGTTAATCTAAAGGTGAAAAAACATCGTCATATACATATACATATGAAATTAATTATCGATCTTTTCTATCAGCTTTGGCAACATAAGTCTAACTTAATATATGTCATACAGGAAAAATATATTGTCACTACAAATCCAATGTTCTGTTGTTTCTTTTGTATTTGTCATTGTGTAATTTCTACAATAGCACATTATGCATTAACAGGTAATTATCGACGCATGATCATGCCAGCAGCACCTCTAGAAAGAGTTCCAAATAGGCCAATCAAATTGGTTCACTGCTGCTCAGATGAATTGCTACTTTGAAATTTCCAATTTCATATTTTAAGATTGATGAACATGAATATAATTATCTATGTAATGCGAGTTTGGAAACAATAACCTCCGTGACAGAATCATAGCTGTTTAGCTTAGCAACAACACTTACATGATATTTCGCAAAAGTGCAGGCCTAAATTGCGTAGCTAACTTAGTATGGATTATGACTTTGATTTTATCCTCGAACTGTAAGTAGTTCTTTTTCTATCTTCTGCAGGATTCTAAATTTCCATTAAAAAGATAGGAAATTCTTGGAAGTATCACGGAAAATTTACCTCCTCTAAGATATTATATGATAACAATTTAGCAAACCAATAATCTCATACTCGATGGCAAAATGTTAGTACCTTGACTGGAGTATTTCTAATAGCTTCAGAGGATTTAATTTGAAAAATCTGTTTTACTAGAAGTGTTAGTTGAAAAATATAGCACCCAGTCAATGATACTGAGATATGTTTAGCATTGTGATCCCTCTTGCTTGGAGCTGTAAAAGAGAGCTTGTATCTGTAGGCTGGCTGATGTTCCATATGAAGCATAATGTTGTAGATAATTCAGGCTTTGCGGTCTAGAGCTGGAATTTAAATTTATGTAAAAAAAATACTATAGTGTAATTTTTCAATTGATCTACATAGTTTGTATTTTTTTATTATGTCAATTACTTTGAATGCAAACAATTAAGTAGAAGAACAGAACATATTCTTGAAACTCATTGAGACAAAAGCAGTTTTAGTTTAAAAAGATAATAAATAATTATTTGTTTGCTTTGGAGTAACAAATCCTTTCATAATCATTTTTGTAGGTTTTGTACAACAGAATTGGTAAGATGGGTATTAGACTTGTTATAAAAATTATGACAACTGTACTTATTTATGTCTTTTCCTTTTTTAATGATTGCTGTAGGGCTATGGCAATAATGACAGGCACAGAATATACTGATAAGAGCAATTATGCTAACCGATAGAACTTACCTTATCAACTTGAAGAGATAGACAATAACTTTAGGATGAAAGTCCATATACCATGAATTAGCAGAACATTTAGATCCACAGCTCTTTATTTTGCAACCTCAGATTCAAAACAGCGATAAAAATATAGCCTATGTCATGAACTTCCATGAAGAGAGCAAATATATTTCTCTCAAAAATAATTGTTACTGTATCTAATGTGTTCAATATAACATAAGTACATTTTCATCAGCGATTATAATTGTAATTTAAATGTATTTGGTCCCACACGTTGTTACCAACCACATTGCAGATTTTAGACATTTGCAAGATGGACTTTGCAGTTTAATCTTGATCTCGGATATCCTTTTTCTTGAACCAAGCACTGTTGTACACAGAATTAACGAAAATTCCCCTCTGGTGAATAGAAGGGAAAGAGATACCTTAGCTGGTATAAAACAAACACAGCAGCTTACATTATGCTCATTAAGGTTTGTTCAATCACATCTTTATACATTAATTGATGCCCTGTTCTTTGCACAAAATTTATCACAGTCTAGCTGATCTAGTAGTTTATCTATGATTTAGACCTTTCATGGTCGACACCCCCTCACATGGAATTATCAGTTTGTGATCTTACATAGAAAATGTAATAACATTCAGTAACCCTTGAATTATAATTATGTGAAAATCAAGATTACACACTCAACAACAAATTAGTAATTTATACTTTTGTAGGTACACAAGGAAAACAAACAAGCTTACCTTTTTTTAAATGCTGGTGTTCCAATTTTGCTAAAAAGATCACGTCACAAGGCCGCTTAGCACAGTAGGATCTACCTTAGACCGAAAGCTTCAGTCTCTGATATCGACGGTCATTCCGCTGAGACTACATCGTACTCCATTTACCACCTACATACAGAGACTGAAGTACATCGTATGGGGTAGTGAGTGGAAGGAATGGGTCAGTTCGGCCGGACCGAGATGAATGAGATGCTACGAATTTGTTTACTCTTTACGTCTTCATATATCCACTTTGGCTGCAATATGACAATGTTATTGTAAAATAATATAGAAAAAACTTTTACTAACGATAGCTTGCTCATTTAGCTCCTAAATCAATTTTTTATTCGAGAAAAACTTGTCGTCAACATGATTCGGTATCAGCCATCTTGATTTGAATATAATGAATATTCATTTAAAACAAAATTGAACGTCCAATAGCTACGTACCAGACCAGCCCGGCTGACCCATTGATATTTCAATATTCATACACCCAATATCAACGAAGGATCTGATTGGCCATCGGCTTTGTTTTGGTACATTGACCCGAAAATGAATCGCCCGGGTCATGTCCTAGATTACAGTGTGAATACATTTAACGGTACAACTCATTAGTTCTGAGATGAAATTGGATAGATTCGTGCAAAGTAAGCCCATACATTTCACCATTGGAATTACGTAATTAAAAAATCACTAGTATACCCCTTCCCTTTTTGCGAGCCGTAAGGAGTACCGTCTGTGTATGGGGAAGGTTGACAAATGAAATGACAGTTGTATTAAAGAATTACCCATACTAGACGGTCATTTCTGTCTTGATCTAGCTGTACACCTAGACATTGATATTGCATTCTGCAGACCCAAACCCTTTCTTCGGGGCCGAGGTAGGATGAGATCTAAGTCCAAGACGGTGGAGATATGGCGGGAGAGCACTCTTGGACTTAATGTCTATTTGGTGGATACAACTCGATGTCCATTCCATCTCCGAGTCTGTCAGAAGAAAAAGAAGAAAAGGTAAGAAATAAATTATGACAAAGAGCTTGATACATGTATCTTCTACATAAAATTCCACATCTAGTCTAGAATCTAACTTGTTACTGTTATGCGTAGATTAGACCTAACAATTTTTATTTTTATCTTACAAAATACAATAGTCTAGGTATAGATTCTAGGACCAGATCTAGGACAAGTCCTGTACAATACTACCAAGGCTTCAGTAGAGTTTAGGTCTACATGGGGTCTACATCTACCCTAAATCTATATGTAGACTAAATCTACATCTAGATCTAAATCAAGATCTTACTTGGTATAACACTTAAGAGTCCAAGTTTCTTCCACAAAATGTAAACGTTAAAGCAATGATCCTGTTGATTGTTACTATCAACACAAACAAGGCAATATCAAGGGCTATACCGTACTGCCTACCGGCAGAAATCAAAGTAGACCTAGAAATAATCTAAGCCTTATTTTCTAAATCGATAACTACATAAGCACAAGACCCATCGGTAACTATACAGCATGATGATTCCTCAAGTCGTGGTGGATCTACATTGTTATCAACTGCAATAATAAATTCGAATAATGAATTTGTATCTGTCCAAACCGAATATCAAACGGCTAGACATTTACGGTTGGACATGCATTAATTTATATTGAATGGGACTAAAATGCATGAATCGGCGCATTTTGTCCATCTTGAGCCCAGTGGGGGAGTGATATTAGGTGATATTTATTTAAAATATCGTTAGGTAAAAAAAAAAAGTTCTTTGCCACAAAATGAGAGGAAAATTGAAATTTACTTACTTTTCCAGGACCCCTCTGGCAGTAGTTTAGCGACGCCATTTCATGGTTGATTGACCCAAAAATTGACAAGCCTTGATTGCAGAGCCCTTCACATTTATGAAAAATGTATCGTAACAATTTTAGCTTAAAATCGATTTGATGAAACAGCTCACAAATATCAGTTATAAGCTCAAACTGATTCGTACGTAAAACAATTTTTTTAAATAAATCAAAATCAACTTTAGTTGACGAAACACCCCTGGTGAACGTTCTGCCCTAGCGTACTGTTTAATGCACAGCACCATACCTTGGTCAACTTGCCAACAGTGCCCAACCTATTGGGCGCCAAGTGTTACACATGTGATTCTGTCACGGAAGCAATATCACCTATTGAATTTGTCACGAAAGCGATATCACCTATTGATTTTGTCACGAAAGCAATATCACCTATTGATTTTGTCACGAAAGCAATCTGATACATTGATTTTGTCACGAAAGCAATCTGACAAATTGATTTCGTCACGAAATCTCTCTCAAGACCGATTCCGTGGACAAAATTTGCTTTAACAGATTCTTCAAAAGTTGGGATACCACTCCTTCTTAGCATTAGAAGATGCCATTAGTATTTGATTTGATTTTGTATTTATTTATTTTTCTTCATGGTATTTTTCCAAATTTACAAACTAATTACAACATCAATCATGATGATAAAAAAATTCTTAAATGAATACATCATCAACGTTAAATACTTACATTGTTATACTAACATTACAATATCATGAATAAGGATTGCCACAAAAGCTGCTAGGCTGGAAGGCGTGGTAATTAATCGTATTACGGGTTGGGTATGAATGAATATGTCTATTAAGCATAAACCTATCACTAAGGGGTGATGGAACCTGATGTAATGATACGTTAAACATAACTAAGGCTGTTTGCAGAGTATTTATGTCAGAGACTTTAAGGGCATTAAGTTTATGGAACAACGGGTCAGAGTTTGCTCTATAGTGTGAGCCCGTGCAAATACACAATGCTTTCTTCTGCAAAAGAAGAAATTTGATTAGTCTTGTATTTTGCAGAATTAGCCAAAAAATATTGCAATATGATATGTGGGGGATGAATGCATTTTTATATTATAATTTGAGTAAGGAAATCCTTTGAAATTTAAAAACTTTTAGGTTTTGCACACCTCGGGTTGAAAAAATTGCACGTGTCATTCGTTTGGACTGCAGATCACTGTAAAGCTTGGGATTTTTTCAAAAAGTTGTTTGAAATCTCGAAATGAAATATAAAAACTCAAAATAGTTCCTGAAAGAGGATGGCAACGGATATCGGTACTTGTACTGTTGAGCAAATGTACACTCTTCAAATTGAGAATAATAAAATAAGCGATACCTTCAGCATGTATAAAAGAATGGTTCCGCGAGAGAAAATGTCTGTACTGGTCTATGGGATTTCTTCTCGCAACGTTTTCACCGATAACTGAAATAAGCAACAATTTCATAGTACCGTTGCGTTCGCTGGTGCCTTCATCTACGTGGAAAGCGAATACGAAAGCTGTGATTGTTTACGCGCGCTCAATCTATGTATTTGGTTAATCTACTTTTTCGTTCGCGTTGATCTGATCATGTGAAAATTATATACAGTTGTGAAAATTCCCAGTTGTGAACATTAGTGAAATTACAAATATATTTTGATTTTCTGGGACAGGATAAGATTTTGTTACATCTGTAGTGACCATACGACCTTGGTATTTGTGTGGTTCATCTATATTAAATCGTTGATATTAATTATATAATCTTATTGTTTGATAGTGTGGTTTGTTCCTCGTGAGATCGTCAAGTTAAAAAGTACGACCCCCGCCCTGGGAGTTCTACACATCAGTTGATCAGTGTCCTCTTAACTTCTTTATTAAGCAGAGTCTCGTACTGTATTGCAAATTTGGTAGTTCTATATTTCTTAGGTGCTGAATGTACGTGAAAAATGAAGTAACATGATTAATGATGAGAACCACGTCAACAAATAGGACAAAAGTTTAAAATGAAAGGCACATAAAACAATTTCAGTTTCTCTATTTGTCTTCCTTTTTAATTTAATCATGGTTTCAAGATAACATGAACAAATAGTCGTATACCAATTAATATCTATCAACAAATTCATAATTTTCCAAAGTTATGCCATAATTATTATTGAGACATATTTTTGACAGCTCAAAATGATGTAATATCTAATTGTATAAGAACATTTCCATTTGAGTAATAGTGGATGGAATCATTAACTGAAATGTAAGATTCTATGAATGCTGTATCTATACGATACGGCCGGACTAAAATTAAGAAACCAAATTACATTCCAAAAAGTAGCCCCCGTCATGAAAAGAACCCCCATGAGAAACCTCAAGGGCGCTTTTTTGTAAATTAAAAAGAGTCCCCTTGGAAGAAAAAAATTAATGGTTGATTGTCACAAAAAGTAACTACACTCCTAAACAATTGCTCATAATTTTATAACGTAGAATCGTTTCAAGATTTTGTCTTGCAAAGAAATTTCTATGGTAGTTAGGAAAACAATGTGTAACAATAAGAGGTTATCATTGTTCCATGGTTGAATAAGCATACATTAATGAATTTTTATTTTCATATTTAAAAATTCGCAAAAGTAATATTATCATTGCAGTTTACAGAGTATTAAACAATTTCAAAATGCACTGTTTTACAATTGCAAATAATGCATTTAACCACATGTGACATTTACAAATAAATATGGATGGAATATCAAAAAGCATTGTTTCATAATCAATGCATTCAGGCATGTGCTGTTTCACAACAATGTACAAGCACGCACAGTGTCCAGTGACTTTTCAATTGGGCCATTTTGTATTTAATCTGTGCTCATTCAGCCATACAGTGATGGATATCTCTGATTTTCACACAACCTGTACCTAATGGCTCTACCAATATTGTGGTAAGATGACATTGTGATACATTTTAAGGGTTTCGAAATTATGAGCAATTCTTCAGGGGGTAGTTAGTAGTTACTTCTTGTGTTCTGTTTACATGTACATGTATGTGTAAATGTAGTGTTACCACCTGCAAACAGATTGGCTCATTTAAATCATTTTTCTTTTAGGCAAATTTCAATTAAAAAAACCATGAAAATACAAAACAAATATCTGATATATTTTGTTCACTATTTATGTCTATTTTACTCCTTTTTGTGGGGGGAGGGGTAAATGCGCTACTTTTACTAGTATAGACGGCATCAAATCAACTAAAAATACGAATGGATTTATTATTGTACATGATTGTATTAGGTGCACACGATCTGGAAGCGTCATAGTGTAATGATTCTGACTCACGTCTTTCAATCATAAGGTCGTGAGTTCGAATCCCACTCCAGGACGTTGATTTCGTTAAGCAAGAAATTCATCCACATTGTGATCCACTCCACCCAGGTGAAGTAAATGGGGACCTAGCTGGTAGGAATTTATTCCTTGAAACGCAGAGCGCGTGACAGCTGCTCTGCTAAAGCCATGCAGGGTAATTATGCAAAAGTAAGTGTTAGGCGCTATACTGTATAAGCACATATCATTATTATTATTATTCTGTATAGGATAGCATTCACCAAGATCTTTTGTTTTGTTTTACCAATCCACCATTCAACATGTCAACTCTCAAGTACGTCCTTTCAACACCTTATATCGCTCACAGAACGCGCGCGAAAGGCCGCCGAAGGCGGCCCTTTCGCGAGTATAGCATAAAATATTCTTAAATTTCAATAAAATTTCGACTGCTCGTAGTTTAGTGGTTTTAATATTTTGTATATGTTGTTTCCAAGTTAGGTTCTCGTCTATACTGTAGTAACTCCGAAAAACTTTAATTTTGATTCTCTTGATAAAGGGAGTCCATCAACAAACAGATTGTTTGTAAAATGGATGCCTGCACGTATTCTACTAAAATGTATAAAAATTTGTCTTTTGTATATTTAGAGATAACCAAAATGAGACCTTTTGGAGTTCATTGTTAATGTTATTCACTATAATTATAGTGGATCGATCTCAGAATAAGAAAAAGAGAAGAAAAACAGTAGTGGCCAGGCGCCATTTTACAAGTAAACACTTGCTAATCCACCCACATTAACGTTCGCATTCTACCAGGTTCCCATTTAACCCTTGGGTGGAGAGTGCCAAATGTAGATTAATATCTTGCCAAAGGACATTGGCGCCTTGGAAGGACTCGAACAGCAAAGCATGTCATCTTCAGTCCAGTCACGTTTCTCTACATTACGACACCTGTACAAATTATATTATTTGTTTTGTTAATCTTATAATCATTAGTATCAATAATATTTCTATCATTATTATTTATCTCTAATTAATTAATTCATTATTTTTTTTTTTTTGGGGCACTTTCAATACATGTCAAATATGAACATGCAATGGAACTAACAAAATATGACTATATTCCATAGACGATGGTATACTGACCAGGCTGCCTGGGGAGGAATTTGTAAAATACGAACTTCCACTGAGAATTAAAATAAAGCAATTCTGAAAACAACAAGCAAATAATTAATGTATACACTGTAGAGATTCATTTACAATGGGGGATATAGTCTCTAGAAATCGTATTTGCTTGCTAGAAAGCCTATAGCTTAATTGTTGCTGCTATATCGACATCTAATTCTTAAAATAAGATTAACACGATTATATGATATCTTCATACCTACCCCCTCCCCACCCGACAACTACTACCTCCCGGAAAACCATCCCTATAATGACTAACCCCCAAACAAATACCCCTCGGACGATAACGTGTCACACCCCCCCCCCTACACACACACAACACACACACACATTCACACATGCATCCTCATTCCACTCTCCATAGCCAAGGTTTGAATACGCCCCTACCCAGCTCATTGTGGATTTATATCATGATTATTACCAAGTTTATTATTATTGTTGTTACAGTTATAATATTTTATTCGGCAAATTAATATACAATCAAGTAAAGAGTGAATATAGTGAAAAGTGAAAAGAGTCATATGGATGCCGGGCAAAGGAAAATATTAATTAAACAACTATAACCCGAAGGTCTTTTTTTAATATAAAAAACAGGTTCATTACATAACAATAAAGTATACCACCCAACACCAATCGATATAAGAACAAAATTAACAGCGATTGAGTCTAATCTCGTTCATTTAGGTCTTGTCAAAGAAAGGGCAAGACTCTTTGATACATGAAAGTATTAATGCTAAATATACTCATTGCGGATGTAGTATCGAAAATAATATCGCTAGTGATATTCGTTTGTCTCGCAATGTGGTCAATAAGGAATCTAAAAGATCGCGACGTTTCGTGCGCCGCTGCAACACTTCGTCAGGTGATAAAAATTAATGTAAGCAAGGGTGTTTTATACTCTACGGGAGGACCGGCGCGACGGTCAGTAATTCGATCGATAAATTGGAACAATAACGCACAAGGCCTATTGGCCGACGCACACGGTGCTCGACCAATCGGCAGGCCGCTGGTTCGGCTAATTATGCAAAGGCCTAAAGGTCGACGCACACGTTGCTCGACCAATCAGCAGGCCGCTGGTTCGGCTCGCCTGCTGGGCGGAAGCAAAAGCGAGCTCAACCAATCAACGGACCGATGGCTCGGCCCGTCTGCTGATTGGAATCGACCGGTGCTGGTCGGCTGGACGGGGAGTGTCATGGCGGCGTATCGTACGCATCCAAAACTCGGGGATATCGATCCCGATGTCTCTGTTGAAATTATTGGGATTGAGACGGATATTGATGGCTTCATTTTACCCTCCGTGTGTACCAATGCCGTTCCTGGGAAAGGCACTGAACCCCGTCCCAGTCTGGTTGATGCTGGTTTTCCCAAGCATGTTCGGCTACGGCTGGGTTGTCAGTTTGGCAGAGCCTGACGTCCCTCTTATGCTCAGTGATTCTTTCTTTTATCGGACGGGCAGTTTCACCGATGTAGGATCTATCACATCCTTTGCAAGGGATGTTGTACACAATGCCGCCCCGTCTTTGTGGAGGAATTGGATCCTTGGGGCGTGTAAGTTGCTGACGTAGGGTGGTATCAGATCTGAAAACCGTTCGAATGCCATGGCTCTCTAGGCGGCGCTTGAGTTGTTGGGAGACACCATCAATGTACGGCAAGACTGTAAATGTCTTGTATACCTTCTGACACTGGCGTACTGGGGGCTTGGGGGCGCTAGCCCCCAAATAAAATTAAACCATGACTTATTTTCAATTCCATACAAGTGATTTATAAATGTTCGTGATATATCACATGATTTTCAACAAAATGCGCGGTTCTCCATTTCTGTTGCAAACTGACACATTCCCAAATAGCCAGGAAGAGCAAAATGTTCTTTTTTTTTATATGGGCCTTGGTGTCCACTAACAGTAATACTAGTACTAGTAGATAACCGTATATCCAGTTTAGCGAAAAGTCTGGATACCCGTATGTCCGGCCTAGAGTAGAGCTTATATCGCGGCAGCTCTAGGCGGTACGCGGGGGAATGCGCAGTCGCCTGCGCTCAGGGTTTGTTTTGATGCGGCGAGGAGGGTCATTTCCGGAGGGAATGTTCCACAGGTGCGGATCCAGGGGCGAGCGGGCCTTGCCCCCGCAAAGAAAAAGAAAAAAAAGAGAGAGAGAGAGAGAAGGAAAAAAGGAAAAGAGGAGATAAAGGGAAGGAAAAAAAGAGAAAGAAAAAAAGAAAAGGGGGATATCAGTTGCAATTTTCCCGCCAACAAGTTGTGGATCGGCGGGGAGGGGGGCCAAAAGGCCCTTGCCTCTCTCCCCCCCCGCCGCCAAAAAAAAGAGAGAAGGGAAAAGGAAAGAGGAGAGCTAAAAGTGAACAAAAAAGAGGAAGAAGAAAAGAAAGGGTGAAAAAAAGGGGAGATCAGTTGCGTTTATTCCCGCCAACAACATGTGGATCGGGGCGAAAGGCCCTTGCCTCCCTAGCAAACCTAAAAGAGAGAGAAGGAAGGGAAGGAAAGGGAAGGGGAGGAAAAGGTAAGGAAAGAAAGAGAGAAAGAAGATAGGTAGGGAGGTCATTTGCGATTTTCCCGCCAACAAGGTGTAGTTTGGGGGCACAGGCGTACTGATGGGGGCAATTAGTGTCCTGCCAGTGTCACAATAAAATTCAAACGTGGATCATTTCTAATTCGATACCGGTGATTTACAAATGTTGCTGAAATGACATAATAATCCGAGATTTTTCCTCACTTTTTATTAAATTATACTTTTTATGCGTTTGTTGGAAAATTACAAATTCCTAAATTTACAGTCAGGCAAGAAATATGCTTATTTAGAGGCTTACATAGCAGGGCCCGCAGAACGACGGGGCTCCGCCCCCACTTTTTGGAAAACAGTATACTAAACAGGCGCGGATCTACGGGGGTTTAGGGGTTAACCCCTTGGGCCGCCCAAAAAGGGAAAAAAAGAAAGAACGCACACTGGAGAGAAACCTTTCAAGTGCAAATATTGTGAGAAGATATTCAACTCATCTGGGAACTTAACCAAACACATGATAACTCTGGATATAACTGTGTATTAAACTGTTACTTGATTTAACAAGACGTTATCATGCACTGCTTTTATGGTCTCCAATGTGTTAGTAGATGCCAGGAAAACATCACTTACGGGCCAGGGGTTCAAAATAGCCCCAAAAATCGCCTCGCCGCTGGGCGGCTCGTAAACGATGCTCTGCATCGTCATTGGGTCAAACTGTTTAAACTGTTACTTGATTTTCAAAGACGTTATCGTGCACTGCTTTATGGTCTCCATTGTGTTAGTAGATGCCAGGAAAACATCACTTACGAGGGTTCAAAATAGCCCCCAATCGCCTCGCCGCTACGCGGCTCGCGGATGATGCTCCGCATCACTTATGGTGTTCGAAATAGCCCCCCAAAATCGCCTCGCCGCTACGCGGCTTGTAGACGATGCTCCGCATCGTCATTGGGTCAAATTGTTTTAGCTGTTACTTGATTTAAAAGACGTTATCAAGCACTGCTTTTGTGGTCTCCATTGTGTTAGTAGATGCCAGGAAAACATCACTTACGAGGGTTCAAAATAGCCCCCCCAAAAAAAAAAATCGCCTCGCCGCTACGCGGCTCGTGGACGATGCTCCGCATCGTCATTGGGTCAAATTGTTTTAGCTGTTACTTGATTTAAAAAGACGTTATCAAGCACTGCTTTTTGTGGTCTCCATTGTGTTAGTAGATGCCAGGAAAACATCGCTTACGGGCCGGGGTTCAAAATAGCCCCAAAATCGCCTCGCCGCTACGCGGCTCGTGGACGATGCTCCGCATTGTCATTTGGTCAAACCGCCCCCTGCCTTAGCAAAAGCTAGATCCGCCCCTGCTAAAGAGAAATAGAAAGAAAGAGAGAAAGAAAGAAAGAATAGTGACCTGCCAGTGACACAAAATAATGAGGTATCAAAATATGCTCATCTGACCGTAATTAAATGCCTAAAACCCCAGAACTTCCCGTGGCTCAGCCCCCTCGAACCCACCAGGGCCTTAAGGCGGGCCCCTGAATGCTTATCTGACCGTTATAAAATGCCTAAAACCCTGAGCTTCCGGGGCTCTGTCCCTGGATTCCACCTAGGGCCCTAAGGCAGGCCCCTGGATGCTCATCTGACGGTAATTTAATGCCTAAAACCCCTGAGCTTCTGGGGCTCCGCAACTGGACCCCACGCCAATTAGTGTCCTGCCAGTGTCACAAATAAGGTATCAAAAATGCTCATCTGACCGTAATTAAATGCCTAACACCCTGAACTTCCGGGGCTCTGCCCCTCGAACCCACTAGGGGCCTTAAGGCGGGCCCCTGAATGCTTATCTGACCGTTATAAAATGCCTAAAACCCCTGAGCTTCTAGGGGCTCCGCCCCTGGACCCCACGCCAATTAGTGTCCTGCCAGTGTCCCAAATAAGATATCAAAATATGCTCATCTGACCGTAATTAAACGCCTAAAACCCCTGAGCCTCCGGGGCTCTGCCCTCTGACCCCACCTAGGGCCCTAAGGCGGGCCCCTGAATGCTTATCTGACCGTTATAAAATGCCTTAAACCCCTGAGCTTCTGGGGCTCCGCCCCTGGACCCCGCCCCCTGGACCCACGCCAATTAGTGTCCTGCCAGTGTCACAAATAAGGTATCAAAATATGATAATCTGACCGTAATTAAACGCCTAAAACCCCTGAGCTTCCAGGGCTCTGCCCCTGGACCCAACCAATGGCCCTAAGTCAGGTCCCTGGATACTCATCTGACAGTAATTTATTGCCTAAAACCCTGAGCTTCCGGGGCTCCGCCCCTGGACCCCACGCCAATTAGTGACCTGCCAGTGTCACAAATAAGGTATCAAAATATGCTCATCTGACCGTAATTAAATGCCTAAAACCCTGAGCTTCCGGAGGCTCCGCCCCTCGACCCCACCAGGGGCCTAAGCCCCTAAACCCTGAGCTTCGGGGCTCCGCCCCCTGGACCCAACGCCAATTAGTGACCTGCCAGTGTCACAAATAGGGTATCAAAATATGCTCATCTGACCGTTATAAAATGCCTCAAATCCCTGAGTTTCAGGGGGCTCAGCCCCCTGGACCCCACGCCAATTAGTGACCTGCCAGTGTCATGAAAAAGGTATCAAAATATGCTCATCTGACCGTAACTAAATGCCCCTAGACCCCACGCCAATTTACACTACGCTCTACCTGGATGATCGTAAATACTTTACCCCCATCCCCTTTGAAAAACGTTCAGCGGGGCCTAGCTGCATGTAAGATTGGGTGATGCGGATTTTTTTTGTGCCAGCCCCCCCCAAACTTTTTTGTTCATTACGCCACTGCCTTCTGATCCCTGGGTTCCGACGATCTCTTCTTGGTATTGTGTACAAAACGGCGTGGGTAACCGTTGAGACTCAGGGCACTGTGGACACGGGTCCGTTCTTTGCATGGCTGTTGTGGGCTTGTCACAATACGTGAAGCTCTGTCAAATAGACATTTCACTAGACCTCTCTTCACCGATATGGGATGGTGAGAGTCAAACGCTATGTACTGGTCTGTGTGGGTAGGCTTCCTATAGACTGAGGTGGATAGCTTATGGTTGTCATGTCTATGAACTAAAGTGTCTAAGAATGCTATCTTCCCTTCACACTCTATCTCTGATGTGAAATGGATGGTTGGTTCGAGGCTGTTCATGTGTTTAAGCAGATTATCTGTTTCAGAGATGGGAACTATGATGAAGGTGTCATCTACATATCTCTTCCAAACACGAGGCATGCAAGAGAGGGTACATGACTGTGTCCAACGCTTCTTCTTCGAAACTCTCCATTTGAAGAGCTTAATTCCAAAAGGAGCTAAATCCATATTTTATCAAAATTGAGTTTTTTGTGTTAAAATAATGATTTCCTACATGGAGATAAAATGCACTATATCACATTCTAAAATTTCACCAGGAAGTATGAAAATTTTTAGGTACAATATCATGTTTCATTCCAAAAGGAGCTAAATCCAAATCGGTTTCATTCCAAAAGGAGCTAAATCCACTTTGGGTACTTATGAGTAAATCACCTTTTGTATTTCTCCACTTTCTCTTTAGCCATGTACCTTCATGTTGTTATATATATTATTAAAGGTGTCGACCTGGGCAAATAATATATGAGAAGAAAAAAAATCTACCAGTTATTTCTGAATTTTACTAATTTTTTTAGATTGTTTGGATTTAGCTCCTTTTGGAATGAAACATGGATTTAGCTCCTTTTGGAATGAAACGGATTGAGCTCCTTTTGGAATGAAACTCGGATATGTTGTTTACTTTCTTTTCAAAAGGTATTTTTAGTTGTGATTTCACTATTATTATTTAAAAGGAAAGGTTTGCTACTAATTTCGATAAATTTTAGTGATTTTATTTAGAAAAAATGACAAATTTTCGGTACAAAATCATGTTTCATTCCAAAAGGAGCTAAATCCACGAAAAATAAAAATCTAAAAATTTAGTAAAAAAATCAGAAAAAACTGGTAGATTTTTTCTAATCATATATTATTGGTCCAGGGTGACACCTTTAACATATGTAACAACATCAAGGTACATTACTTATATAAGTGGAGAAGAAGAAAAAAAGGTGATTTACTCAGAAGTACCCAAAGTGGATTTAGCTCCTTTTGGAATGAAACTCTTCATGTATAGGTTGGCCACGACAGCCGAAACCGGACTGCCCATGGCTGCCCCTTCTGTCTGTTCATAGTATGAACCTTTATACAGAAAATATGTGGATCGAAGGACAAACCCGAGGAGTTGAGTGAGTTGTTCCGGTGAGAGTGTGGTACGGGTAGACAAATTGCTGTCTGATTGTAAGCGTTGCAATGTAGCATTGCATGCGCCCTCAATCGGTACATTGGTGAAAAGTGAAACTACGTCAAACGAGACCATGCGTTCTTGAGCACCGATGGTTTGCTCTGCTATGAACTCTGCAAAACCACTCGAATTGGGAATCGTATATTCAGTCAAACCGGTGAGCGGAGAAAGAATCTCTGCTAGGTACTTTGAGAGGTTATAGGCAAAGGAGCCTATGCATGACACTATAGGTCGTAATGGTACTGTGGGTTTGTGTATCTTGGGTAACCCGTATATTCTAGGAGGTTCTGTTCTGTGTGGGTTTCAGCCTACGATAGGTCGGTTCATCCAACACATTGTCTTTCTTTAGGTTCTGCAGGGTGCTGAAAAGCTTGCGAGCCAAGCGATCTGTGGGATCCTTCTTTAATATCATGTACGTCAGCAACTTACACGCCCCAAGGATCCAATTCCTCCACAAAGACGGGCGGCATTGTGTACAACACCCCTTGCAAAGGATGTGATAGATCCTACATCGGTGAAACTGCCCGTCCGATAAAAGAAAGAATCACTGAGCATAAGAGGGACGTCAGGCTCCGCCGAACTGACAACTCAGCCGTAGCCGAACATGCTTGGGATAACCAGCATCAACCAGACTGGGACGTGGTTCAGTGCCTTTCCCAGGAACGGCATTGGTACACACGGAGGGTAAAAGAAGCTATCAATATCCGTCTCAATCCCAATAATAGGGACTTTTAGATTTGCACGTCGACGTAGTGGACTGCAACGTGTGCCATTCTTTCAAGGCACTGGCCCGTGCCCGGCAGTGCCTTAAAAGGACGTCGCAGTCCACGTTCATGTCGTGTAAAATCTAAAAGTCCCTAATAGGGACTTTTAGATTGTACACGACGAGAACGTGGACTGCCACGGTGACATCCTGTTAAGGTAATGTGACGTCCTTTTAAAGATACTATGTCCCTTTTGCAGCCAACATCAAATTCTGTAGAACTTTGCAGAAACTATAAATATGTCATGTATGTCCTATCTGTGAAATTTAAACGTTAGCAGTGTCCTAATATTCAAATTATGCAAGGAAACCCGTTTACTTGCTAGACTTCACTGTCAGACACTATTGAGTGACTGACTGGCTTTTTTCATCTTTGGTAATAACATACATAAAATGAGCTGTAAAGGGTACATGAGCATTTGTCTACATCAATAACCCACTTCTTGTAATGGCCAAAATTAAACTGATTGAATCTTTGCGCAGCATAAAACGTACGACCATTCGGTACAATGGTCTGAAAAATCAGACTATTACTTACTGGCTCTATAGCTCCTAAGTCGATTCGACAACTAATAGTCGTTATTTTCCCACTTAAAGACATTTTCAAGCCCCCTTTTTTTTAGGGAAGTTCTAAATTAGTATTATCTTTCAAATGCCGTTGGAATTTAACCTTTTCATTTTTTTGGCCTGCAAATGGGACATAGTACCTTTAAGGCACTGCCGGGCACGGGCCAGTGCCTTGAAAGAATGGCACACGTTGCAGTCCACTACGTCGACGTGCAAATCTAAGTCCCTAATAGCGACTTTTAGATTTACACGACGAGAGCGTGGACTGCCGCGTGTGACATTGTGTTAAGGCACTGGGCCGTGCCCGGCAGTGCTTTAAAAGGACATGACAGTGCCTTATAAGGACGTCACACGTTGCAGTCCACTATGTCGACGTGCAAATCTAAAAGTCCCTATTTTCAACAGAGACAACGGGATCGATATCCCCGAGTTTTGGATGCGTACGATACGCCGCCATGACACTCCCCGTCCAGCCGGCTAGCACCGGTCGATTCCAATCAGCAGACGGGCCGAGCCATCGGCCCGTTGATTGGTTGAGCTCGCTTTTGCTTCCGCCCAGCAGGCGAGCCGAACCAGCGGCCTGCTGATTGGTCGAGCACCGTGTGCGTCGACCTTTAGGCCTTTGCATAATTAGCCGAACCAGCGCACAGTGGGCCAGGGAGGAACCAAAGTGCGCCAAAACTCATTTTTGGTGATTTATTTTTTCAATTTTTTCTTGCCCAGTTGAAAGGTAATACATTGAGGAATACCTCAGTAAAATATTTAATTCCGGTATGCACAATAAGGGTATAAATTTACTCTTTCAAACAGCAAAATCCTACATATTCACAGTTTTAGTGCAAAAGTGACTTATTTTATAAATCTTTCAATTTAACATGAAGTTTTTAAGTTCTTGATATAAAATTGCTCCCATATATTCCTAATAGTTCATTTCGTTGCATGAATGGGTTAAAATTAATAGAAACACAATCTTCAAGATATATTATAGGGTAATTCACTGAAAAATGGACTAATTATCCATGTTTTTTATAAATCCAGAGGAAATGTTTAGATTTCCGCGGAGTTCCGCTTAAATTTTAATACCACCATTTTCTCTGATGTCTAAGCTTTAAGTTGATACCAAATGTGGCTGCCCGATCTTGCCCGTTGATATGTTAGAGCCGATTTCCCTTGCCACATTGCCCCGAAAAATGTGTTTTTGGGGGGTCCGCGGCTGAATCATGAAGGATTCGCGGTCATAAATCACGGCGCGTGAGGGCGTGTGACACTAGTTCTGACACCGCGGACCAAAATAGACACATTTTTCGGGGCAATGTTGCAAGGAAAACGGCTCTAACATAATAACGGGCAGAATCGGGCAGCCAAATCTGGTATCAACTTAAAGCTTAGACATCAGCGAAAATGTTGGTAATAAAATTTAAGTGGAAATCCCTGGAAATCCAAACATTTCCTCTGGATTTATAAAAAATAAATCTCCAAAAATGAGTTTTGGCGCACTTTGGTTCCTCCCTGGCCCACTGTGCAGCGGCCTGCCGATTGGTCGAGCACCGTGTGCGGCGGCCAATAGGCCTTGTGCGTTATTGTTCCAATTTATCGATCGAATTACTGACCGTCGCGCCGGTCCTCCCGTAGAGTATAAAACACCCTTGCTAGGCGTTGTGGCGTGCGCCTGTAATCCAGCTAACAGTGGAAGTTACAAACTGATTCAGCCGAGGACGCAGGTTCGAAACTGAGTCACGTCTTTCGGATGGTGACGTTAAAGGTCGGTCCCCAGACGTAAATAATCATATCTGATTGATACACGTCTGTAAAAACCCAATACACACACACTAATTTTTATCACCTGACGAAGTGTTGCAGCGGCGCACGAAACGTCGCGATCTTTTAGATTCCTTATTGACCACATTGCGAGACAGACGAATATCACTAGCGATATTATTTTCGATGAAAGTATTACTTCACAAACAGTATTCATACCTTATCAAGGATTCTCAAATCTGCCAACGTAGTCCAAAATGCAATCCCACTGCAATGTCACCCTGCTGTTGATTGAACATTTCAATTTTTCCTCTGCTCTTGAATTCTCATTCTCGACAGTAATTTTGTATACATTGACCTCATATAATAACTAAGTATATATATATATATATATATATATATCAAGATAACGAAAGAAGCCAGAATTTCGGTAATCTTACCTTGTAAATATTGACTTTTAACAATAACTTTATGACAGAATAGCGAAAAAATGTTAATGGTAACAATGGCTTTACATGCACAGTTGATCAGCATATTTCCCGCGCATGCGCAATTGCAAAGTGGGTATAAATTCCGGTTTAACTATATAATTAAGCCCTTCACGTACATAAGCGGCGACTCCTCCTGAACGGTTTCAATCTCGACGTTCACAGGTGTTAAACGAAGATAAATTTATCCTCGTTGGGCTGTTAAACGAAGATAAATTTATCCTCGTAGGGCTGTTAAACGAAGATAAATTTATCCTCGTTTGGCTGTTAAGCGAAGATAAATTTATCCTCGTTGGGCTGTTAAACGAAGATAAATTTATCTTCGTTGGGCTGTTAAACGAAGATAAATTTATCCTCGTTGGGCTGTTAAACGAAAATAAATTTATCTTCGTTGGGCTGTTAAACGAAGATAAATTTATCCTCGTTGGGCTGTTAAACGAAGATAAATTTATCCTCTTTGGGCTGTTAAACGAAGATAAATTTATCCTCTTTGGGCTGTTAAACGAAGATAAATTTATCCTCGTTGGGCTGTTAAACGAAGATAAATTTATCCTCGTTGGGCTGTTAAACGAAGATAAATTTATCCTCGTTGGGCTGTTAAACGAAGATAAATTTATCCTCGTTTGGCTGTTAAACGAAGATAAATTTATCCTCGTTTGGCTGTTAAACGAAGATAAATTTATCCTCGTTTGGCTGTTAAATGAAGATAAATTTTTCCTTATTAAGCTGTAATAGTAATAGATTTGTACACAGTCGTATTTATTTGTATTCAGTGGTACATATTAAATTGTATAGTACATTTGCATATCTTGTTTTCATTTGTTTCAATTATTTGTCTAGAGTGACCGACATTCCTTTATGTTCAAATGATAATTGAGTGAAGAGACTTGAGGGCGTGTGTAGAACAGAGATCGATAAGTCAGATATGTGGGTGGTAGTGTGCGGAGATGTGAAAGAAAAATCAAGGAATCAGTTTGATGAAATTTTGAGGAAAAGTGAACAAAAATTCGTTCATTTTGAAAAGATATACTGTTTTATTGCAATTTCTTCGTCACATATGGATTCGTCTAAATGGGTTTCACTTAATGTAATTACATCAATAGGACATTTACTTATTAGTATTTTTAATTCATCTAGGTATTTCAGTAAAGAAGCAATATTCAAGTGAACAATTTTGCGACCTTTTTTAGATGCCAAGGCTGCCAATTGGAGCTCAACATCACATGTCTCCTGTGTTTCAGTTGCTCCGTTTCGTTGAATTCGCTCTCCTGTCTTGTCTGAGTCAACGAGATGCACATCTTCTGGAGGAAACGGTAATTCTCGAAAAATGCAGATCTCACATATCCAATCACATGGTAATCGAAACACATTTTCACTCGATGGCGTACATTTGAGATGACACCACAGTTCACACGTCACACACAAGAGGGCGTTTTGGTTTTTCTTGACTGGTTGACGGCATTTAAGGCACGGGTATCGTGCTGGCATGAGTTAAGATCATTTCTACTTTATTAACTGCCTTGTTACATAATTAGAAATTCACACATCTACCATAATGGCAGATTTTACAGTCTTCACCTTAAATCGGAATATTGACCCCGACGCAGTCTTCTGATCAAAAATGGATTCATTGTACATTTGTAGAATTAGGTCTCAGCTACAACATAATAAAATATGGGAGACATCAGCGTAGGGATAGACGAGATATATTCCAAACAACAACGGCAAATATTACCTAATCGAATCAAATTACATTATTTTCCTTTAAGTGGCACTATGTTGACGTTAAAAGCATTATAATAGCAAACGTGATACATGAAATCGCATCTCCAATTCATAACCTATCAGAACATGAACAAGACAATTACGGGTCACCAGCCATTCTGGAGAGTTATAGCGGATTCAAAATAGGTAATATTTTGTCCACTTTTGGCAATTTTCGCAAAAGCGCGCGTGCGTCAATTTTAAGGTTAAATTAACGTCTATGAACTGAATTAAGGTTAAAAAAGGCTCAAAGAGATTTCAAATTGCTAAGAATAGTATCAGCAACACAATACAAGTGAAAAAAATAAATTAATACATTCAGTACGGACGGCACATGAAAAAAATGCGCGCGCAAATTAAAATTTCCAAAAGTCTGTAACGTGTAGTTTCAAGTTTCAAGTTTATTTTGTTTCACATTTCACAAAATAGAATTCACATAATTGACAAAATTAGAACATAATATGAAATATACTAAAAGTATCACATTATATAATCAATTCTTTGTAAAGACGTCGAAATTAATTGTATTGAATAGTAGGTTAAACAGGGTGAATGTGAGGAACCTATTAAAAAGCTCAGCTTGTAGATAATAGGTTCCCCTTAATAAAACATTTGATTGAAGTGGTTGCAATGATGAAGGACGTAACAATAATAATAGGTGGGCAAGAAGTTAATTGGTCCAATAAGCATTCTGACTAAGTTTAAATTTTGACGTACGCGTTCGCCGTGACGCGCGCACGGACATGTGTGTGACCGAAAGTTTACCCATGACGTCCAGTTTATGCATATCAAATATCATTCAGAAATGACAATGCGTGACGAAAATATGGTCAATATTAGAAATTAACAAAATGGGGCCTAGATGACGTCACGCATCTGTAATAAAAAAAAATCTCGTCGTTAGGATTTATAATCATGCATATGCCACATGCCATGAAAGTGTCATGGTCATTCACATTCATGAGATATCCACAACACAAAATTCATACAGAAAAAATAGAAGAAAAAAAGAAAAAAAAAGAAAGATTCTGACGAAATGGATAGGTGTTCTGCTACGCTTTACCGCAGATCACCTGAACAGAAAGATTTTTGACGAAATCAATAGGTGCTCTGCCATGCTTCGCGGCAGATCACCTAATTAATGAAAACAAATGTTTTAGTCTTACCGATAATTTCGTTAATATTTTTGCACCGTCGGATTTCGAGTCCAAGGAACTTGTCAAGCCCTTCTACCTCATAGTAATCTCTACAGTCTTCTAGTTGAATGTACACGTAGCAAAAGACATTTTGAAATTTGTAAAAGCATGCATCTGGCTCTACTGTTTGCATATTCCCATATAGTTTTAAGGAAAGGTGTTTAATGGTTCTACTTCTTTTCCAATAATTGAAGTGTATCCTTCGAGCAGCATGACGAGCAATATAAATCTAGATGTATTATCGGAGTAAAGGGATATTTTCTTTCATTTAGATTTAAAAGGTTTTGTTGTACATAGGCATGTAATGGTAATGATGAAATATAAGCAGGAAAATCACACAGGGTAACCTCCATACTGTATAATGTAGTTTCTATCGAATTGTGGCAATTAGATTATCCAAAGTCATCTCTTTCCATATGTCTTGTAGGCGTCTTCGCTGATTTATTTGCTAGAAGGATGGTTGTATACAAATTCAGCTCACATTGCCGCTTGGATATCTTCGGTCCCAAAAGAAGCGTTGCTCCAAATCTTCTTTGTCGCAGATGCGACATTTATTGGGGCAGACCTCATCACACAGACCGATGCAAGGGTGACCGCATTTCCATATCTTTGAACAAGGCTCGTTGCATTGGGGTCCGTCACAAGACTCGGAACACAACTTCTTGCACTCATAATTCTCACATTTCCTGTTGCAACGTTTCATACAAACATCACATGGCTCACTGCACGGATGCTTGCACTGCGAGTGACGACAACTCCGAGGACATTTATTTTCAGTCCCAGGAAAGACATGGTGCACCGCACTTGAGGGTGCATTCGTGTCCGCACACCAACTTCCTCTTACATGTCTCAATGCAGGGGTGATGATAACGACCTTGTGAGCATTTTCCACAGGTCTATTTGCACTTGTGCTCACATATCAAGATCTTCTCACAAGCGATGTAGCATGCGTCGCTTTCATCGCAGCATTTAACGGTTACCTTATGACCGCATGGCCAGTCATCTCCGGTGATCATCTCTGTGCAGTTCTCAGTCCAATCCACCCCGCACCTTTTCTTGCAAATGTGGTCACATGGAAGCTGATTACTGCACCTTGCTTTGCATACTACTGTTTCTACTACTTTCTACAAATCATCTTCAATTTATGACCACAAGGCAAGGTACTCTCTACAAGTTCGAAACGTTTACTATGATGACAGCACATCTCTATGATTTCGTGTCCACATGAATGACTTTTACGGGTAATCGTGTTGCACCGAACATTGTCAATAATTTCTCAATACGCGTTTACAAACCTCATTCACTCAGAAAATGAACGACGACCATGATTATGATAGCATTTACTATATACCTCTCTTTAGCAATCTAGCCATCTGATTGGTCGAAATTGATGTCGTGATTTTAGCCATGCACGCCTACCAGTCAAAAGACTTTTAAAAATGCCCGCATGCCCGCATACCGGTCAATAGTCTTTTTAAAAAATGCCCGCATGCCCGCCTACCGGTCAAATTGTCTTTGTGCGAGCGCGGATACCATACATTGTGTGTGCGATTTGGTCGCTTAGTGTGTGCGATTCCCGAATGATCGTGACATTCAGGCAACTTTCCAGCGAAGATTAACAGACAGTGTCTCAGATTTTTTGTGATGCTTTAACCAGTCCATACTCAAGAAAAGGATAAGGCAAGAATTCGTTTTAGATTTGTTTTGTAGATTCGGTATATACAAGATATATGGACTGCTTTAATTTTCGGCGCGCCGCGCACCTCGGGGTCATGGCAGGATGCAACGTCCCCTTGAGCCTATAGAAACAGCCATGCCTCTCATAGCAGTCAATATTTCTATATTATTTCGACGGTATAAGCACACGATTTATACTCGCCTCTTTGGCAGGATAAAGTGAGTGACTCTCCATCGGAGAACTGCGCATTCTAAAACCGTACAAATGTGGCAAATCAGCCCAAGAAAGGCCGTTCACAATCAAAATGTACGTGCAAACATCTGCGCATTACGTAACTGCGTCTTTAAAGCACAAATTAAAGGTCAAGTGGATAGGCCATTTTCGTAATGTATTCAAATTTAATTAAAAAAACTTTGTTGAGTGCCTCGTTACAAATGCTTTCATTGACTTGTTACAAATAGTTGTATTTCAATGGTGAGAATGCGAATTGCATACATTACATGTTGTAAGTTGGACAATCCATAATGTTTGTCCTACCTAGCAATAAGTAAGTAATGTATGCAATTCACATTCTGGCTATCGAAATACAATTGTTTGTTACAGGTGTATGCAATAATTTGTAACATGGCACTTAACAAAGGTGTATGCATTAAATAGTATTCATTACGAACATGGTCTATTGGAAATCTGTTTATTCATTATATAAAGACCTAGGGATTTTTCTTCTTCTCCTTCCTCTTCTACTCCTCATTCTTCTTTTTCTTCTTCTAATCATCCTCTTTTTTTTATACTTCTCCTCCTCCTCGTTCTTCTTCTTAGAACTACTTCTTCTTTCTCATTCTTCTTCTCCACCTAAGCCTCTTCTGTTTCTCTTTCTGTTTTTTCTTCTTTCTTCATCATCTTCTTCTTCTTTTCATGCTTCTTCTCCTTCTTCTTCTTCTTAGAACTTCGTCTACTTCTTCTTCTTTCCCAGTTCACCTTCTCCTTCTTCTTTTTCTTTTCACCTCCTTCTTCTTCTTCTTAGAACTTCTTCTTTCAAAGTGGAATGGGGGCGATTTCTCCCCCTCTCTCTCTCTCTCTCTTTCGCTTTCCAGAGGGCATCCTTGCGGTTAGGCTCAATATTGTATTTTCTCATTCTCTTTCACATTTTCTTCGGCTTTTCTTATTGTTTTTTGTGACTGGCAAGAATATTTAAAATATTTTAATCACCTTTTGTTTGGATATAACTGTGTTTAGTCATTAAACATTAAATGGTTAAGATTCAGGCGTTACGTTTCCAGATCAAAGTATTGAAGAAAAGAAAATCAAACTACACTAATTCATCTGATTCATTTTATCACGTTTCTATACATTTTGAAACGTTATTGCCTTGCTGTGTATACACAATGATATTCTAAGAGAGAACCGAACAAAGGGTAATGGTGGGTTCCCACTGCCGATCAAACCAACCCGACCAAGCCCAATCAAGCCCGATCATCCATTTTTCCCCGACCAATCCCGACCACATGCCTAAACACAAGCTCTTCCCGACCGCTATTCGACCATTGACGACCCACATTCGACCATTAGGGACTTTTAGATTTTGCACGACGTGAACGTGTGACACCCTTTTAAGGCAATGTGACGTCGTTTTAAGGCACTTCCGGGCACTGCCAGTGCCTTAAAGGACGTCGCATTGCCTTAAATGGATGTCACACATAGCAGTCCACATTCTCGTCGTGCAAATCTAAAAGTCCCTATTAACGACTCCTGCACGACGTATAGTCGACCACAACTTCGATCTCTTCTCGATCATTCCGATCTACATACAATCCAACGCGATCCCTACTAGACCAACTAGACGTACACACGATCTCTACACAATCTCGATCCGAGCAGATCGACCTGTTCGAACAGGGATCCAAGATGACTCGTGAATTGAGTGGTTGCACAAAATATTATCGTCAGCTGATGGTACAGTACTCATTTTTTTTATCAGCGTTCAGCAAGCGCGGATCCAGGATTTCTTGGGGGGGGTGGCCCAAATTTGAAATTATGCGAGCCAAATATTGGTACGTAATGGTGACCAGCAGTGGCGTAATGAGCAAAAATGTTTTTTGGGGGCAGAAAAACCCCGCATCAACCCACTTTTACATGCAAGCCCCTCTGAACGTTTTTTTCAAAATGGGTGGGGGGAGGCTAAAGTATTTACGATCAGGTAGAGCGTATCATAAATTGGCGTGGGGTCTAGGGCAAAGCCCCGGCGGGGGGTCAAGAGATAGAGCCCCCAGAAGCTCAAGGGGTATGGGATATAATTACGGTCAGATGAGCATATTTTGATACCTTATATTCATGACGCTGGCAGGTCACTAATTGGCGTGGGGTCCAGGGGGCTGAGCCCCCTGAAGCTCAGGGGTTTTAGGCATTAAATAACCGTCAAATGAGCATCTAGGGGCCCACCTTAGGGCCCTAGGTGGGGTCCAGGGGGCAGAGCCCCCGGAAGCTCAGGGGTTTTAGGCATTTAATTACAGTCAGATGAACATATTTTGATACCTTATTTGTGACACTGGCAGGACACTAATTGGCGTGGGGTCCATGGGGCGGAGCCCCCAGAAGCTCAGGGGTTTTAGGCATTAAATAATCGTCAAATGAACATCTAGGGGCCCACCTTAGGGCCCTAGGTGGGGTCCAGGGGGCAGAGCCCCCGGAAGCGCAGGGGTTTTAGGCATTTAATTACACTCAGATGAGCATATTTTGATACCTTATTTGTGACACTGGCAGGAAATTAATTGGCGTGGGGTCCAGGGGGCGGAGCCCCCAGAAGCTCAGGGGTCTTAGGCATTTAATTACGGTCAGATGAACATATTTTGATACCTTATTTGTGACACTGGCAGGACACTAATTATTGGCGTGAGGTCCAGGGGGCGGAGCCCCCAAAAGCTCAGGGGTTTTAGGCATTAAATTACCGTCAAATTAGTATCCAGAGGTCCGCCTTAGGGCCCTAGGTGGGGTCCAGGGGCCAGAGCCCCCAGAAGCTCAGGGGTTTTAGGCGTTTAATTACGGTCAGATGAGCATTTTTTTGATACCTCATTATTTTGTGACACTGACAGGTCACTATTCTTTCTTTCTTTCTCTCTTTCTTTCTATTTCTCTTTAATATACTTTTTCAAAAAAGTGTGGGGGAGCTCGAGGCCCCCGAGCCCCGCCGTTCCGCGGGCCCTGACATGTAGGCCTCTAAATAAGCATATTTCTTGCCTGACTGTAAATTTGTCATTTTCCAACAAACGCATAAAAAAGTATAATTTACTAAAAAGGGAGGACAAATTTCGGAAAATTACGTCATTTCAGTAACATTTGTAAATCACCGGTATCGAATTTTTTTTTGGGGGATCCCCCCCCGATCCACACCTTGTTGGCGGAAAAAAAATCGCAACTGATCTCCCCTACCTTTCTTCTTTCTCTTTTTTTCTTTCCCTTTCTCTCCTCTTTCCCTTTCCCTTCCCTTCTCTCTCTTTTAGGTTTGCTGGGGGAAGGCAAGGGCCTTTTGGCCCCTTGATCCACACGTTGTTGGCGGCATTAATCGCAACTGATCTCCCCTTCTTTTCACCCTTTTCTTTTCTTCTTCCTATTTTTTGTTCCCTTTTAGCTCTCCTCTTTCCCTTTCCCTTCCTTCTCTCTTTTTTGGCGGGGGAGGCAAGGGCCTTTTGGCCCCCCGATCCACAACTTGTTGTCGGGAAAATTGCAACTTATATCCCCCTTCTTTTCTTTTCTTCTTCATCTTATTTCCTTCCCTATATCTTCTCTTTTCCTTTTTTCTTTCTCTTTCCTTCCTTCTCTCTTATTTTTTTGATTGGGGGAGGCAAGGCCCTTTCGGCCCCCGATCTCCTTCTTCCCCCTTTTCTTTTCTTATTCCTCTTCTTTCTTTCCCTTTCTCTCCTCTTTCCCTTCCCCTTTCCCTTCTTTTTCTTCTCTCTCTCTCTTTTTTTTTTGCGGGGGTAAGGCCTGCCTCCCCCCTGGATCCGCGCCTGGCGTTCAGTTCATCTCAGACACTCAAGAGATGGAAATCGAACAGTTACAGTTGTGGGCTAGGTGGTTGGCAACACGATATGGTTTAGTTCACTACAGTGACTCCTTGCTCTAGTCATTATATACATAGTGATATATAATTCTTGTATGAAGAGTTCTCTTCCAAAAGGTGTATTTGCGTGTTGTTTAGAAACTCAGGACTATGAAATCACACTTAAGAAGAAAAAAATATGGGTCTCCTCAATGTTTTTTTTTTTTTTGGACGATTTTTTTTTCTTTCTTAATTCATGGATTTAGACCCTTTTTTGAACAAAACTAATTTTCTTGCCTGATTTTGAAGCCTTTTAATCTGAATTTCAGTAGTATCAATATACCGGTACGAAGAAAATGTGATTAGATCAGCACGTAATTGTGTCCTTGGTTGAGTTGCGATCGGAAAGATCGAGTGCGGTCGAGAAGTGCTCGGGATGTGATCGAGAAGCAGTCGAGAAGTGAGCGAGTTCGGTCGAGTGACTGTTTCGGGCAGACATGTATGACAGTTGTTGATCGAGTTGATCGGGAACCAGTCGTGTAGAAGTTGTGTATAAATCGAGATGATCGGGTAGTGATCGGCGGGAAAAATCCACCCCGACCAAACTAGACCTCTATACGATCGATTCCCGATCAGCTCGACCTCTACTCGACCAATACACGATCGCTGTACGATCGCTTGCCTTCTCGACCCCTACACGATATTTTTTGACATGCCAAAAATTGTCGTGTAGGAAGCCAGATCGATACCGATCAAGGTAGACCGACCACGATCGCCCTTGCCGACCGAGCCAGACCAGGCCAAAATAGCTTGATCGGGCTTGGTCGGGTTGGTTTGATCGGCAGTGGGAACCCACCATAAGTAATAGCAAGAGTGAAGTCTTGGGAGAGTGCGGTAGAGAAAGAAAAAGTAGGTGGAAAAGGGGAGAGAGAGACAGTGGCAGATACAGAGAGGGGGAAAGAAACAATGAAAACCAAAAAAAAAAAAAAAAAACAGTTATAAAGTGTGCTGGTATATGTCCGTGTGTAAGAAAGGCTGTGGAAGAGCCTACATTGCATAGAGAAAGAAGAGTAAGTGATAGAGGGACAGAGAGAGGGGAAGATAGAAAGGAAGGAAGGAAGAAAGCAAACATTTCATCTGTGTCCATGTGTAAGAAAGGATGTGAAAATGTATATATGGCATGTAAATAGAAGCGCACTGTGAAGAAATGTTATGAGACAAGAATAAAACTGTTTTATAGATAAGAGTGACGCATCCCAAATTTTCGGGGGAGGGGGGCAAACATTTGATCATTATCAGACTAGTAAAGTAGAGGGTCAAAATTAGCCTCCTTGGGCACAAAGGGGGCATATTTTCTCTGAATATCCTGGATACGCCATTGTATATAATCATGCATGGACAGAAAATCATAATCGGACACTAAAATCCATACAAATAATAGATTAAATACCATCCGAGCAGTTCAAGATGAACCAATGTCCAATGTAAAGTACCTTTATTTATCGACAGTCAAAATATAACGCATATTTTTTCAATAACTAAAGAAAACTCGATTCATGAAATACAGATACATGTAGAAGGCTATAGATGGCGCTATTATTGTTTGACTTTTTTCCAAGAGACACTTGTTATAAAAATCTCATATTAGAATTTTGATAACGTGCGCTGTTCTAAAATTGACGATTGGTATTTTTTAAATATATATTTCATAATCACTCTAAAGTCAAGGCCATATTAGCCTAAGGTATATTTTTCATGGCTAGAGTCCTATACATCACAATTCACACGTTGCTGTGAGAAGACAAACACATAACGATAAACTGATGTTCTTTGTTGATATCAATAGTAGGTCTAAATTTGATCTGTCTTTCATAGAAAATCATTCATTGACCATTACCTTTCTTGATATCTATGGTAAAATTAACAATCATTTCAAATTCTTCAGTATTCAGTCAAAATACAACAATAGAACGTGGCGACATGAAAATGACATGAACAAAAATCAATAATAACATTTGAATCCGTCATTACAGACTATAATACTAAAATGTAAACATGGTGAGATCAATTAATTGTTTTTAAAGCTAATGCTCATTGCACAAATCGTTCGGTCTTCACTTTCTTAAAAACAGAGAAAATAAGGTATAGTGACCCTTTTTCTTGGAAAACATGTAACACATGTAAATTTCATCATCATAATAACCATTAAATGTCATAGCCTATACTACTCGAGCCGATTCTAGATCTTTGAAACGTGAATTGTATGACGTATCAAGTGGCTCTGTCTTACAAAGCATCCATAATCTATTACACAATCTTAACACATATAAACTAAGACTTGGATATTACATATCAAGATCACCTCAGTACCATCCTCAATAACGACAATTGAAGACAAAAGTATTCAAAATTTTGATCATCCTATTAACAGCTTTTTATACATCAGCAGCAGCAACGGGTTCATAAAAACTTTTTTTTTAAATAATGGTGACCCTTATGATGTATATTGCTGTTCATTCACTACTAATGTAGTAAGTGTTAATACCAATGGCGGATCCAGGCCCCACATTTGTCAGATAATTAACACAAATATTCAGTTAAATATTTCCTCGTTGATATCTACACCGCTACGGTTTTACGATCATGCACTTGTGTTGGAAGTTTGCAGTGTATGATTCTAACCCAATTCCGCTACAATGAATATTACGTTTCTAAGACTACAAAACTTGGATATCATAATTTCAACAGTTGTACAAATCAATGTTTTCTTAATATTTAAGTTTCCTGGTCTTGTTGATACGTCATGGCATCTCATTTCAGAATATATCCTTGATAACGAGATGAGACCCCAAAAGAACAATTAAACCAAGGGACATGGCACAGTGTTATTTCGAAATGCAAATGTATCTCTGGCAGGTTGCACAGGACAAAATATAAGGTATACAAAAAAAGGAACATCTCATTGACATTTGAACAAAATTAAGAAAGATAAATATTAGAAGCTTTCGAAGGTTACAAGAAAGCCGAATAATTTGCGTACTACATGTATTTAACCAAAATATATTTGCCAATTTAAGAACAAAAATAGAAGAAGTGTTATCATACATACTTATCGTGCAATTGTGCTGTTTTGTGTAAAATTGAACGATTTAAACTTTCTCACTTCTCTAAGGTTATATTTAGAAGGGATACATGATTATAGATTTAAAGGGTGAAAACAAAGACATTTTCGAGTGCCATATTTTGTTATTCAGTTTGTTCACAACAAAACCTATGTGTAATTATAATATTGATTTCCACATTATGCAATCTATTTCGCTGTGTACTCTTAGATTCTATAAACAGATATTCTTAAACCGAATAATTCAGTAACATAACAGTAGGCCTATGAATTGGTCCAAGCACGTTGACAAAGTAACAAAAGTACCGCCCACAAATAGTGTAATAAAACGAGCTAAAGCCTATTTACCAATAACATCTTTAAAGTTGCTGTCTAATGTACTCTTATTGCATCACTTTGATTATTGTTCTTCTGTGCGGTCAAATTGGTATTAAGAACAAACGGATAAACTCAATGAAGTTAAAAAAACGAGCGAAAATCCATGAGATCTAGGTAAGATATCAGCTCCTCATTTTTTTTTGTTCACGGGGGGTCTGTTTCCCTATATTGTTTCGTCCATGTCACAGATATCTCATTAAATAATCCAAGCCGTATCAAAAGTATATACAAGTTATTCTGAACTGATCGTTGTTAACATACATTATTCTTATATTTAGTTGGGTTTTTTTTATTTGGGGAGCTAATGAAGAACAAAAATATTGAATTGAAGCTTTCTTAAAACACAGTCAAACCTATCTACAGCGATCGCCCTACGGAAACTGTGGGCAGGTTCCTTTAGTACATGTTTCATGGAGACACAATTTCCAAGGGAAACAAAAAAAGTGTTTTTTTGTAGACAGGTGGTCACTCAAGCAGGACTGTATGCACTCATTCATTTTCATTACACCTTTTCCTACGGTTTCTTCGACGGGAATTCGAACTGTCATGTTCCCTGTACCACTTCGTTCTTGAGCATCATCAGACCTTCCAGGCCTACTCTCTTGATCATCAACCTGGCTGTTTCCACCGCCTCTCCCACGTCCTCGTCCACGGTTTCGCATGTGAGAGGTTCCATGCTGGCCCTGGTCAGCTATGACGCCAGTACCTGTTGACTTGGGAGTCTTAGCCTTTCCTTGTGACTTTCCCTTGTTCTTTGGGATGCTTTCTGATTTCCTTGGTGTTCTTTGACTTGCTCCGCGAGTTTTAGATGTGTCCCGAAAAGCAGTTGGACCAGTCTGCGGTGCCCCACCTCGCGATGAACTCTTCACTTTTCCTGAACTTCTGTAGAAAGACCTGTGGTCAGTTGAATTCATCGGAGAATTCTTAACACTTCGCTTGTTGTCGTACGGCATTTGCCCCGGTCCCCGTCGTATCCCACAGCTTGGAACGGCAATCGCCAGACGACGAAATCCACCCTCTTTCTGGTCCTCAGTAGCAGGGAAGCACTTGTATGCCTTGGTGGGCTTTCTTGAAACACTCTTCTAGGACTTTCTCTTGCTTTGAAACGCAAGCATATCTCACAGTCCATTGTAAGAATGCTATATTCATCCTCTTGAATCATGAACGTGTGTCCCTTGGGGCATCGACACCATCTGTCACGGGCAAAGGTCATCTCACGTCGTGGGCGAAATTCCGGGATGTTCTCTGGCCTTTTACTGCTTGTAGCTTGGTAGTAGTTATTGAGTTCCGATCGTATCTGTTCCAAGCATTCATTTCGGAGGGAGACCTTTCTCCCGAATGCTTTGATAGAATCTTCAAAAAGCTGGATACCTCGGACACCCTTAATCTTTACAACCCGGATCAGTAGGAGTACCGTGAACATGGTCCTGCACATTTCTCTGTGTAGGTCATGAGCCTCTTGATACGAAAAGCTGGTAGCGTCTCTAATAATTGCATTACCCAGCTCTGCCATCTGTTCTTGCGTCTCATGAATGTGTTCTTTCCATACAGAATGTCGGGTTTTGCGAATCGACTTATCCCGACGTGACTCACCGGGCAATTGGGTATCCTCGGTTCCCTCGCTGAGTGTTGTTTGCAGTTCCATCAACGTACGTATTAGTTGCAGTCGAGACATGATAGCTGGTTCATATTCCATTCTAATTTCCTGGTGTATACGTAGCCATCTCCCTATTGCCTGTTCTCCGATCCCTAGGGGTCCTAGATTCCTACGGGTAAGAGTGCTCTTCATCCTCTGTTGTATATCACACTTTCCTGCCACTACCTGCATCTTCTTCGCTTCCAGTTTCCTCTTGACATGCAACACATGTCTCTTCGCCAGCTTCATGACGTTTCCATAGCGTCTACTGTGACGTAATGGCGTGTTGCATTTCGGGCAATTCTTCAACTGGGTGGAAAATAAGAAAGATGTATTGGTCTAGGTAAAAATATTGCAATATCACAATAGTCTGGGAGTGAGATAATTATTTACCCTCGCTCTCCAGTGCAAGTTGATTTTCAAACAAATTTCAATTGGAACTAAGAGTCTTACATTGAGTTAACATTTGTCTGTCCCTCCCAGATTCGCTCTTTTTTCCCCATATATTCAAAGTCATTTGGAAGAATTTATATCATAATGTTATATGTACTAACATACAATTATTGAACAATGGTAATAATAATAAGTATTATTAGGTGATCTGCCGCGTAGCGTGGCAGAGCACCTATTGAATTCATCAGAATTTATTTTCCCCCTATTCTTTCTGTATGGATTTTGTTTGCTTCATAACCCATAATTGACATGGTAAATGACAATGAAATGTTAATGACATGTGCCATATGCATGATTATGGATCCTAACGAAAATATTATTTGTATTACTTATGCGTGACGTCATTTAGGCGCCATTTTGTTAATTTTTGACCAAGATACACAAGCATCAAGGGCCCGTCTATGAAGCATGAAGGCCGGGCAGTGAACCGAGGGGAGATTTATATAATTGTGCATTATTTAGGCAGATACTTGCTCTGTGCTGCTAGTATGTCCTTGATTCAGGGATGATCTTAGAAAGTTCTCTAGAAACTGTTTGCCCTTTTCACCCTTGCTTAAAAGTGGTATTTAGGGTGGGAATGAAAGAGTATGTTTTGGGAAATAAAAAATGTTTAGACCAGAGCAGAGTCAGGGCCCAATTACAAAATGAGAAGACAAGGAAGTTCGTTTGTGGAATGCGCTTGTTGAGAAACTAATTGTTACACTGTCTAGTAGTGAGCAAGTGTGGGATTGATTGATGTAATATTGTAATTGAAGACTTGCATAATCAAGTTATTATTTGTTATGAAATGGTAAATCAGGCTTAATGTTATTGGGAATTCCTCTCTCTCTCTCTCTCTCTTTAAATCTCCCCTCCCCCTTCTCTCTCTCTCTCTCTGTATTGTTTACCCCTTCTCTTTCACTCCCAGATTACTTTAAATGTTACCATGGAATGAATACATTTAGTAAACTATTGTTAGATAGAATATGAACTCTATGTGCATGTATATGTAGAAGAGATCCCAGTAACAGGAAATCATAATATTTTTTGTAAGTGTACTAGTGCTATATAATAAGTGCAGACTATTAAAGACAACTTGCTAGTTCTGTGAATATTGTAAGGAGTTCAGAATATAATTTGTTATAGATGTTTATTTTCAAGCTCTGTAATTTCGCTGAAAAGGAAGTATGGGATCAACTTAAAGTGATGCAGGTGACTATTGATAATTACATGAATAATTTAGGAAGTGTTATGAGTTTTTCAGTATTAATGTGAATACCTGAGACAAGAAATAACTTGCTAATTTATGGATTAGTGAAGGCTGACAGTAGAATAACGTTCTAATTGTCTATGTGCACAAATGATCCTTAGTCTCGGGGCGTAAAGTGTAGGACGCTCATTGGGCAATAGTATAGGCAGGTGATGCTGACATTCTTGTATCATGTCTATATGATTTCTTAAGGGGGACGCTCAGTGACGAGTTATATTATTATAAGCTATCGTAGATTGACTGATATCTCAATGTTATAGACATTCGTTGGTTAAGTTATTAGTATCCAAGTAATTGTTATGAGATCAATGAAGAGTGATATTGCGTTTGTAAATAAAAAAAAAACGGCAGTAAGGAAAGTCTTCCAGATGATGTTTTTAGTGATATATTTGAGACAGAAAACCCCGGAGAGCTTTTTAAAGCTTTGAGGTCAGCATAGTGCCACTTATACAAATTGAGGATGGGATTTTTGTTTTCAAAGTCCGAATTTCTCATTGACTCTGTGTTATTAGGTGATCGGCCGCGTAGTGTAGCAAAGCTCACAATGAGCTGGTACATAGGCGTGTTATACATGTATGAGTGGAGGGTGGGATTTTGTTTAAAGACCAAATGTCCCATTGAGTTTTTACATGTGTTATGTTTCGATCAAAGCGGCAGATCACCTAATTCGTCTCCGTAACAAAATGAATGTCTAGTTATTATTGTTATTATTATCATTATTGTTATTATCATCATCATCATTACTATTATTTTTAGTTATCATAATCATTTTTATTATTTGACATTACTTTAAATGAATTAACTACAATTGCCTTTCAAGAAAATTTTCTAGTCAGATTGCTATATGGCTAGATGCATGTCTTTACAAAACACAGTGAATCTAATGTTTCAAGTATGTAAGTTTTATTTTACCGAAATCAGTGTATTGGTGGTTTCCGGCTGGTTGAGTCCAATGTGCCTATCAAGACCAGTAACTTCGAAGACGTGATCGCATTCCTCCAATTGCATGTATCTAAATGACAAAAAATGACAAAAGCTTTACCTTGATTTCAAAATTAATATAAGCGTATAATGTCATCATACATTTAAGAAGACTGTGTTTAATTTTCCCCTGTTATTTTCATTGAAATATCTACGGTCTTTCCGTCATAGCGTACTTCTTCAAGTTGATTCTTGAATACATTTTCGAAATGATTAAACAAAACCGGGAAGAAACAGTAAGTTATACAAGAGTGAGAGATATAGTTTTATTTTGAAAGTAAAAGTCATAAAGAAATAGAGATGTTCAATTACCTCGATGCCTCTGTATCCTGTGATCCAAATGAGGTTTCTTTCAGCTTCACCTTTTCGCAGATACGGCACAGTTTGGGGCAGATCTCTCCACATAGACCAGGACAGGGATGGCCGCACGTCGTCAGCTTCTTCGAACACGGTTCATCACAAGGGGGTCTGGAGCATGTTTCACAGCAGAGCATTATGCACGTGTGATGCAGACATTTCCAGTTGCATTGTTTCGTACAAGGAGGGCACGCTTCTCCGCATGGGTGATTGCATTTCGTGTGGTCACAGAAGTTTTCACAGCTCTTAGAACAAGGAAGACATGGACTGACACAACTGAGGGTGCACTTATGTCCACAGACAAGAGTACGATCGCATTTGTCTTGGCATGGCACGTGGTAACGCCCTCCCATACATTTTCCACATGTCCCCTTGCATATGTGTCCACATTCAAGTTCCGCCTGACATCTGACCTTGCAAGTATCCGGTGTATCGCTACACCTCGCTGTAACTTTGTGGCCACATGGCCAGTCTCCTCGGGTTACGGACACATTACACTTTGTAATGCAGGTGTCTCCACATATTCCTGGACACCTGTGGCCGCAAGGAAGGTCCTTCTTACATTTTTCTTCGCAGAATACTTTATGCACGTCTTTACAGCATTCCACATCCTTTTGATGACCACACGGCAGACTCCTGCAGACAATGTCGAAACAATCACTTTTTGCTGAGCATTCCTCCGTCACGAGGTGACCACATGACTGACGTGTCTTTATCACAACTTTAAGGCAACGAACTTTGTCTGGCTCAACGTTGCATTGAAGTCCTTCTGTATGAGAACATGGAAGAGTCTTCTGAACTATTTCGGTACAGACAATGTCGGGCTGTTTCGTATAGGAGCACTTCATCTTCTTAATGTGCCCACATGATAAGTTCTTGCTCACAATGACTGAGCACATTCCATGCTCACTGCATTTCTCAAATTTAGTGTGACCACACTGAAGGCGTCTTGCAACTATTGTTGGACAGTCGAACCTGTCGATATCCAGATGGCACGGTAGGGTGTGTATGTGTTTACAAGGAAGCTTTGTTTTTCAACCATCTCATTGCATTTGACCGATGTGGGGTCCCTAGAACACGCCATCATACAAAGGTGTCCACAAGTCAGTTGCTTTTCCATCGTTTTACGACATGGTGGACATTTGTTTCCACAGATGTCAGAACATGCATGACCTCTTTTACATTTCTTGGTGCAGGGGTAAGGGCAGATGTACTTTTGATGCTGCTGATCCGCCGGGTGGCACAATTTGTCACACACATGCCCGCAATTGAGTAAGGTGTCACAAGGAATTCCACAGCCTCCATCAGGCACTTTCTGAAAGTCAGCTGCTCTTGCCACTTCTGTCTTGTTGTGTGGATGGTTGCAACATTGCAACATCATCGTGTTTCCTACACGACAATTTGCTTTCAAGTCGCCATAGATCCCTTTCCACAGATTGCATTTTTCAGAGTAGAGGGTGAAATTTCCTATGCAATACAGCCCTTGCTTTGCTCTGGACAGCGACACGCACACTCTGTTTGCGATGTTCAGGAAACCTATCTTCCCATTCTGACTGCTTCTTACAAAGGACAGAAGAATGATGTCATTCTCTTCCCTTGGTAGTTGTCGACTGAAGCAACTGTGACTCCTTCAAATGTAGCTCTTTCCATTTTCTCTTTGAATTTCAGTAGTTGTCCAGTGTAAGCAGTGAGTATGGTAATCTGCTGGGGCTCGTAACCCTGGTTCAGAAGGTACTTACACAATGCCACCGTGAAGTTAACTTCATGGAGATTGTAATGACTCATTGTCTCGCCCACGTGTCCCTCTTCTTCGGTGTGATTGAGGAAGAATACGTTTTTCTCCACTCCTTTTACGTCTCTGTACGAATACACTGATTCGTGGTCTTCCAGCTCCGGGTAGAAGTGTTCTCTCATCAAAGATGATATTTCAGGCCTCATACGATGCTGCTGCTTGAGTTTCTTGTATGGGAATCCGTTATTTACCAGTCGTTCAAACATGGACACATCGAGGTGAAATTTGGTTGCTAGTTGGTAAACATTTGGCTTTGGGCGAAGTTGCTGATGATCACCAATCAGGATAAGTTGCTCACAGGAAGAATGTAGCGATGTGATGATGTGCGACTCTAGCACTTCTGCGGCTTCCTCAACAATGATGATCTTCGGTTTGACTCTTTGCAGGACTTCGCGCTCACTAGCAGCCCTAGTAGTAGTCATACCAACTATTGTAGCTTGCTGTAGTACCAAGCATTTCTCATGATCATTAGTTTCTTGCAGCTCGGCACATAATTGAGTGTACTCATTCTGGAGTACTGGGATCCCTGCTTCGAGTAGCGCCATATACTCGCTTAACCAGTAATGGTACAAGGCCCAACGTTGGTGAATGTCAAGGCGCCAAACGTCCCTAACGTTTGAAACTTGATTCGCTTGCATTTTCTTTTGCATGGAAATCTTTTCCATCACAAAGCTCTTCGCTCCCATGTTCATGTCGCCTGATGACATGAGATCGTCGAAATAAACTAGCGGAAAGTGATTCTTGACTTCCTCCACTTCAGGAATTTCATCCTCTTCTAGATCATCATCGAAAAGTCGCTGTGCCTCAATCAATTCTCTTTCATTCTCCACGTCGATATTTTCTACCTTTGTTTCATCTTCCTGGATGTCGTTTGCCTTCCTTTCCTCGTTTTTGTTGTTACATGCGATCTCTTCATTTCGATTTTGAGCAAAGTCCTTCACACTCTCATCATCAGGAACAAGCCATTCTATCATCCATGAATCGGCATGCCCGAGTTTCTTCATCCTCGTCATACTGTTGAAGTGTTCATCAGACATAATATGAAAGCGCTTGAACTCGGTCTCTCTCAGAATACCCTGGGAACTCAACTGGATTCTGGTTTGAAAGCCCTCAAGAGCCTTCTTTGCCAAAGTGGTTTCTTGTCTGACGTTTCCAGCACGGCGTTTGATGTACTTGTTGCTCATATCCTTCTTGAAACGCTGCTCTCGAATGACTTTCTTCAGATTGTGCTCTTCCAGTTCTATGCATTTGCTCCGACTTCCAACTCTAATGATGCCTGTATCCTGAAATTTCATGATACCGAGTAGAAATTGATCCAAAGCATGGTTCGTGTAGCATACCAATAGGATGGGACCTGTTTCCTCATCTGACCAACAATGCATGTTCTTGAGGAGTGTTTCCACAATTTTCAATCCGATGTACGTTTTTCCTGTCCCAGGAGGTCCTTGAATCAGGGACATTTCTTGTGTGAGTGCTACTTTTACTGCTTCTAGCTGAGATGGGTTCAGATTTGTTTTCTCCGCTGCAGGCCAGGCAGTTCTATTCAGAACTGATATGGGAAAGGAGGTGTCGATTTTGTGTTGTTTCGGAATACGTTTGTGCTGGGACCGGATTGGAGATACAGCCTTCTGAGGTTTGGTCATAAAGATGTCACAAGCGTTGTTCCTCGGATTTTTGTCAACCATTAGATTTGACACGTCAAGTTTGGGATGGCTCTGTTGCATTAGGTAGGTTGGGGTTTAATGTCGGACTTAAGGTCAATAATATGCCTTGCCATTGGAAAAGCTGCAGGGCTTACCCGTTGTAGGCCGACCAATACATGTCGATATGCCTCGAAGAAGACTGTCGATTCCACCATGACAAATGTTTTGTCGACAATAGATGACATTCCTGTATCTATAGGGCGTAGGTCAACCAACCCACGTGCAAGTTGCTTTGCGTCACTATTTGCTACAGTGGCTGGAATGTAGGTCTTGAATTCATCTTCCGACAATAGGACTAGTGAGCCATAAATCAAACGCTTCGACATTTCCCATCTGACATGAGGTAGCCTTTTGAATGACATCAAATACGAAACACCTGAATTGTCCGTGTTGGGTCGGACCAGTTTCACGTACTCATAGATCCGGATATCATTGACCTTAATCCTTTTCTCTGGACGAACTTGCTTGTTGTGGAGGTATTCCCCCAAACCCCTTCTGAGAGGCTGGATGAAATCCTCTTTCATGAGCCTGAAGTGCACGTCAAAGTAATGATCCGCGTTCGGGTAAGCTCCATTGACTATTTGAGGCCTCAAGTATGGGTGGTAAGATGGTTTCAGCTCTTGATAAGTTGGAAGAATACTTTGTTGTCGGAAGTCAACTGGCGGTGGTTTAGATGAAGCATTCCGCTGCTTCTGGCGCGTGAACTCTTTCTCCGCTTCAATAGCCTCAATATACTGCAATAGGGCAACGACAGATGGCTTGACGTCCCGTGTCGATTCTTCATCCATGGCGTTAATGAGATCTGTCAAGAGTACCAATGGTACCTCGATTTCTGCAGCCCGGCTGGGTATGCAGGAGATCATCGATTCAAATACTGTGACGAGTACAGCAATAAAACCTACACAATCACGTGTACCTCTTTGGTGTGCACTCTCCCTTAGATGGATCAGACGAAGTGGTAGGTGTGTGTTAAGGAGTCTAGAGCCAACAGCCACCGTAAGCAGCATAACGACAGTACTGGCTACACCAACATGGTCAGAAATATGGGCGAGAACATCCCAAAATAAGCGCTGTTTCTTTGCATCCATGTTCTCCTCTTCAAGTCCTGCCGTAAAGCTTCCCTTCATTGAACCAAGTTGAATTGCTGCCTCTGAAGGGTTCATCAGAAGGAGGTGGTTTAAGTACTTTGAGCTGATAGGTTGAAAGGTGCGCTTGTCCTGAGATCCTGGGGTAAATGCCCTAGTAAATGGATTTAAAATTGGGGGGGGGGGTTAATAGAAAAGGAAATTAATAATGCAAGTGGAGAACTCATGCAGTTTGTTTTGCTGGGAAAAAAAGGTCACCACAATTTTGTCTATGTCTAAAAGTTAGTTGGACACATACTTGTAGACAATAACAAGAAAAATAGTAGAATACATAATTATACAAATTCAAGAACCAAAGAATAGACTGATAATGGAAAAGTAATAAGACTTTTGATCAAGATACAAAATTTAGCTAAATGCTAAAAAATTCATTTATATTAATATAGATAAAATACCACAAGTGGTCAGTATTTCGTGACCTATTCCCTTCGGCGTTAGTTTTTTTTTCATGTAGTCCTCTTTCTATAACTTGTATAATATTCAGAGATGTATATTTGTCAGAACGATATGTATCTATTCAGAGATGTATATTTGTCAGAACGATATGTATCTATTCATCTACTGTCCTGAGCAGAAAATATGATTTTTATGATATCATAACTATTATCGTTATGATGATTTCTTTAGTTCAAGAATATGTGATGGTGACAGTTTAACTTTATAGCTGCATATTTCCTGAAATATTAAAGCTTCTATTAAATCACTGTCTATTCAGTCCTTGATGTCGTCTGTACATAAAAGTCTTCTGTAAAGATAAATCTGACATCACTGCTTGAAAGATCAAACACCAGTTGCAAAGACAATTTTATTAAAAATAATAATAATAATAATACATAAGATTTGTAAGGCGCCAAATCCACTTGACAATCAAATGCTCAAGGCGCAGCTTGTGCAAAAGATGAAATACATGATAGATATATACAAAAGTGCAATAGGGAAGGTACAGACATAAAGGTAGTGGAAATCAGTTATAGGCTAAATTAAACAGATACTTCTTAAGATTGTTTTTTAACGCTTCACCAGAACTGCTATTTTTAATCCATTGAGGGGAGTATTCCATAATGAAGGCCCAGCATGAGCGAAGGTTCGCTCCCCACTTTGTTTTAACCCTAGGAATAACCAGTAAATCGGAGTTTTGAGAACGTAGCTGTCTAGAGGGAATGTAATGCTTGATCAAGCCGATGTTGTACTGCGGAGCAGAGCCATGTATACAGTGAAATAATAACAAAATAATCTTGAAAACAACACGTTCTTCTACGGGCAACCAATGGAGTGATTTGAGGACTGGTGTGATGTGACTGTACTTGTTGGAGAGGGTCACGACACGAGCAGCAGCATTCTGTAATTTCTGTAATTTTGCAAGTAGGTTGTGAGGCGAACCAAACAAAAGGCCATTACCAAAATCCAAGCGAGATGAGATTAACGCATGGGTAATTTTCTCAGTGGCACTACGGTTAAGATATTTACGAATAAAACCTAAATTGCGTAACTGATAGCGTACTGATTTCGAGACATATTGAATTTGTGTAGCCATTGTCATATTTGAGTCGAAAAACACACCAAGGTTGCGACATACATTGGATAAGGTAGTTTCATGTCCAGCAAGAGTAATTGAAGTGATGGAAATCTTCTCTAACTGAGTCTTAGAACCATACATTACAAATTCGCATTTGGCGAGATTTAATTTTAGTGAATGTGAGTTCAACCAATTATGAACATCTTGTACACAATTCTCAATGTTGTGGATAGCGCTGGCTGCAATGCTCTGATTGGGTTTGAAAGAAGTATATATTTGAATATCATCAGCATATACATGATAAGAAAGAGAATGCTGATGAAAAATATTCTTCAAACCAGTTAAATATAAAGAGAACATGGTGGGCCCGCCCACAGAGCCTTGCGGAACTCCGCATGTAAGTGGTATAAAATCTGAAAGGCAGCCGTTTATCGAGACAGCTTGAGAATGGCATGACAGGTATGATTTAAACCATTCCAGGGCTTGATCTTTAACACCGAGTGACATGAGGGTATTAATCAAAACAGTGTGGTTAACAGTGTCAAAGGCGGAAGACCAATCAAGGAGTATCATAGCAGTTACTTTTCCACCATCCATCTCCCGAAGTATAAAGTTGGATACATTAACAAGGAGGGTTTCTACACTGTGGTGGGGACGGTATGCAGATTGAAATGGGTCAAGGAGGTCATTATCGAGACAATAATCATTTAATCTGGAGAACACCACCCTCTCAAGTATTTTAAACAAAAACGGGAGATTAGAAACTGGACGGTAATTACTGAGTAATTCCGAATCAAGATTAGGTTTCTTCAGTAAAGGAAGAATGTGTGCCGTTTTAAGGACAGAAGGTACGCATGCCTGATCGATACTTAAGTTGACAATCTGTGAGATAACAGAGGCAAATGAGGAGGAACAATCCTTGACGAGAACAGTATAGACAGGGTCTAGTTTACATGACTTAGCTGGCAATCTACGAAGCAGTGATTGTATCTCATCGGAGGTGGTGGGTTGAATCGTCTCGAGGGATGCTGATGTGACAGGATCAGGTGGAGTTAAGTCAGGGGTGAGACTGTCCTGAATCTTGTGAACCTTTGAGCGGAAGAACTGAATAAATCTTTGAGCCAGTTCTTTGCTATCAGCATGTCTTGGAAGTGGAGAGTTCTGTTTCCGGTTCAAGAGACGATTGGCCGTAGAGAAGAGTTTCTTAGAGTCATGTCCACAGTTATCGATTAGCCCGACAAAGTAGGAACGTTTGGCTCGTTCGACGAGAGAGTTCGTGAAATCTCGTTGCGCACGGAACATCTCTCTGTCAATGTGAAGCTTTCCGTTAGATCGCCATCTCCGCTCAAGCTGCCTACGCTTGCGTTTCTCAGCAGTGATCTTGCCGTTGTACCAGGGATTGTCCTGACGGTCTCTAACCTTGCGAATCTTGGCAGGAGCGTGAATATTGAGGAGCGAAGAAAGAATGGTGTTGTAGCGGCTAGTAGCTGTGTTGACACTCTCCGACGTTAAAGGCATGATGTCGCTCTCAGCAACATCCTTCGCGAAGGCTATCCTGTTTATGTCTTTAATATTACGGGAAGCAAATGTTCTGTCGCTGCGTGCGGGTTTAGTGAAGCGAAGTACACAAGTGATAGCAGCATGATCTGATATACCTTGAACGATACTTGGCTTCGAAATTGACAAATTGTCTGAATTTCGCACCAGAACGACGTCCAGAATGTGACCTTTGTCGTGAGTCGGAGATGTAACCAACTGGGATAGGCCATGACTGTTAATAAGGTCCACAAACTTGAGAGTGTGCTGGGATGAAGTGTTATCTAGATGAATGTTAAGATCTCCAGTGATCAAAAGTGGAGATGGTTTGCACAACCTCTCGTCGAGAAGCGCAGAGAAGTCGTTAAGAAACTGAGTGAAAGACTGATATCCTGGTGGTCTGTATACGACTATAATGTCGAGCTGTGTAGAGCCGCTAGATACTGTTCCAGACATTGATTCGAAGCTTTCGAATTGGCCTGTTGGATTAATATCGACGTGGAGACTGTCCCTGTAGAAAGCCGACTCCGCCGCCACGTTTGGCAGCTCTGGGGTGGTGCTTGAACAGATAACCACGAGGGCAAAGATCAGCAATCACTGCATCGTCTGATACAGTTAACCAAGTTTCACAAACACATGTAAAATCTAATCTGTGGTCAATAACAAATTCCTCTAATAAGGTAGATTTATTACGAACAGAACGGCAATTAAGCATGCCAAGCTTGAGGTTGTCATTAAAACGATCACGGCCACCCTTCATACCTCGATGTGTCTTCCGCCCTCTGTCATGTCTGTTAATACCTAAAGATATAATCTTATTACATAATTCCTCATTCTGTTCACGCCACAGTAGTGAGAATGAACGAGAATTAAAAGAGTGAAGTGTATTACTGTCATACTTGTATGATGTAGAATACCTTGTACTGTTATCGTCATCCGAGGCCAAGTTATGTGTGACAGGGCCTGGGTTCGGATTCACATCGCCAGATAACAATATCAAAATCTGAAAAGTGGATACACTGTTAGCGTATAACTGTACAGGAGCACAAAACTGTTTTCCTTTCAATTTCAACTTTAACGGCTGTGCATCAGGTCTAGCTTCTAAATACATGTAGGCAACATTTTGTACATGTTGGTCAGAAACGAGATCAGATGCATGACACCATTGTTGCATTACATGACACCTACAGTACAACATGACCACACAGCACACAAAAGCTACTGAAATGGTGAGATTCATTGTGATAGCACAGGCCTATTCAAACTAAACAAAGAGAGAAAGGCAGCATAGACTTTAGGCATGAGTGCACAAACCAACTGCACTATGACATGCATGTGTATAGCATGGCTTCTACTGTGTACTGTATCTGTGGGTACAACCTCAAGCAAGTTCAAAACTTCACGAAATAAGTATATCAAAAATACTGACCTAAATGCTTCCAAATTTGTCTAGTAATGTCCAGGATATAAGTACAATGAAATATCAAAAATAGAAATAGAGATGACTCATGAAAACAACAAAATCAGAGATAAATCAGAGAGCAGTGCAGTGTGGGCGGGCAGCCACCAGCGCGCGCATCCCATCCCATCATGAGTTAATTGAGGGTCAAATCTATTCTCCCGAAGAGAGTCGTTTTTAAAAGAGACATTTAAGATTGTAATGTGTAATGTTTTGGACTTAAAATCAACCCGTCCTTGGTCACAGAGGTCACCGACGGTGGTGTGAATGAGAAACTTACAAGCGACTGCCACGTTGAGAAGGCTGAGGATTGGTACTGTCGCGACGCAGCAGCGTTCCGCAACCTTCAACCTCTACCGCCCTTCCTCTTGCACCAGTCTTGGATGATGATTTTGAAGAGTGGTGCCTTCCTCCTGCCCTGCTTCCACTTTGCTGCCTTTGGCCTCCCTGCCCATGTTGATGTTTTCCGTCTTGCCTTTTTCCAAAATGGCTAGCAATGTCTTTCGGACCAATGTGAGGGGTCTTTCCGGGTGAACTGCTCTTCGAAGTCTTCATGCTGTTCAACTTCACCTTAGGTCGCACGCTTTTATCCTCTTGACCTTTGGACACACTCCTGGCATTTGATTTTCTCGTGGGACCCGTTGCACGGTTGTTGTCATCACCCTGGTATGTACCTGTAGATTGGAGGTTGGTTTTATCGTTCAAAGCCTTCTCCGCCATTGTTCATGTCATGCAATATCACATTGCAACAAAGGGAAGCATCTGTAAAGTGTCCGAAAATGGAAAGATTGAATTTAATTATAGTTCAAGTGAAGAGAATGAAATAAATGAATCTAAAATAAGAATATTTTTCTTAATTTGGGTTTTGCATAAGATGAAATTGATCGTATTCAAGTTTAATAACAACTGTAGAAATATAGCCAATATTTCACTAGTTATTTGTAAGTCAGATAAAAGAGAACAGTTCTTAGAGGTCGCCCAATCTGATGTGTAGGTTTTGTTGAACGTAAGAAACGTAGTCATGAGGTACACGAGAGCGGCATGTAGGTTTCGCAAGCCGTTTGTCTCGAGAACCCTCAAATATGTAGTCAGAAAGCCCACAAAGCCAACGTTTTAGGTTTCTTGAGCTTTTGGTCTCATGGGTCTTCGATTTTGTGTTATGTCGGTTTCACCAGCCGTCGGTCAACTGGTTGCTTGCTTGCTTATGGCAACAGATGAATGCACATGCAAATTCTGTTTCTTGAAATACAGTTAAAGTTATTTAATGTAAACTAAACCAAATTGAAAAATCTCTTTTCGATGTCAATTCATTTATGTCTATTTCAGAAGGCGAGAGGTTAAAACAACCAAATAACGTTATCTTTAAAGCCTGTCTCCACTGGATTGGCCAGGAGGGATTAGGCCTCCCAGCGTGGTCACTGACAGGTGGTTATCATCAACTCAGCTCTCAATTAACATAAGAAAAAGAGGATCTTGGGGGACCAACGGGCACCGCTTAAGCTTTGTTTTCTATATTGAGGGAGCAAGTAGCTACAAGTAGTGCAGTGGGGCTTTCAATCATACAATTTTGTCGTTATTCATTGCTTTTTTTATAACTTTTTTTAAACTCTAATCTGTTATGTATATGGTTTACGACGTACCATAAAGTCACTTACACTGTTGATACAACATCCCCTCGCACAATTTCGTAAACACCCTAGTTTCATATATATATATCACAACAAAGTTGTATATTCGAGTTTATGACAGGCATAAATGACATGGCATAAAAAATGGCATAAAAATGGCATAAATGACGAATTGTAACCGCTTAGAAAATATCAAATTAACCAGGTCAAATCAAACAAATTATTCCTTGTTAAACGAAGACATAAAAAACATTTAAGAATGATGGCCATGGCTATAATCATGATCATAATTACAGTAGTAGTTATAAAATTAACAATAATAATAATAATAAATAAACAGCCCACCTGATAATAAAAGGAATTATGATAGGGACAATGACAATAATAAGAGCATTAGGAAGTTATTTTCATGAAGCGCAAAAGAAGAAAATCTCTATGTACTTTGACATTCAATTTTAAAAACAAAAGTACAAGAACGCCATGAATTGCATGCTGCTTACAACGCACAGTGGGCCAGGGAAGAACCAAAGTGCGCCAAAAGTAATTTCTGTGATTTATTTTTAATATTTTTTTCTTGCCCAGTTGAAAGAAAATAATACATTGAAGAATACCTCAGTAAAATATCTAATTCCGGTATGCACAATAAGGGTATAAATTTACTCCTTCAAACAGCAAAATCCTACATATTCACAGCATTAGTGCAAAAGTGACTTATTTTATAAATCTTTCAATTTAACATGAAGTTGTTTAGTTATTGATATGAAATTGCTCTCACATATTCCTGATAGTTCAATTTACTGCATGAATCGGTTAAAATGGAAAGAAGCACAATCTTATAGGGTAATTCGGTGGAAAATAGATTAATTATCCATGTTTTTTAAAAATCTAGAGGAAATGTTTAGATTTCCAGGGATTTCCACTTTAATGTTATTACCCCCTTTTTTCTGATGTCTAAGCTTTAAGTTGATACCAGGCTGCAATCTTTTGCCTGTTTTTATGTTAGAGCCGATTTTCCTTGCCACATTGCCCCGGAAAATGTGTTTATTTTGTTCCGCGGCTGAAGGATTCGCGGTTACGGCGCGTGGGGGCGCTTGGCATTGCTCGGATACCGCGGACCAAAATAAACACAAGTATTATCTTTCAACTGGGCGAGAACAAGAAATCACAAAAATGTCTTTTGGCGCACTTTGGTTCCAGACCTTCCTGACTCACTGTGCAACTATACAACTATACAACCATCGAAAGATGTATAGATTTAACCAATCAGAAAGCAGGAAACTATGCAACCATACAACTATACATCCATCGAAGCGCTCATAAATGCATGAATAGTTTTAGCGTGTATCGCGGGCTGTAGATGCCATAATTATGCACAACCATTTAATTGTATTGAATTTAATTTATTAACCATATATACATGTTAAAGCAAAACAAACAATTGAAAATAGAATATATAAAAAATACAAAATACAAAGCAAAAATATGGTCAGGACCACCAATAAGCAAATTGCTTATAAATAGGGCCCCCACAAATTAAACTAAATATAATTCAGTCACAATACCTACACATGCACACACACACACACATACCTACACGAAATACTGTATTGTTACAAATGTTCAATTAGGTATTTTCGACAAAGCTTATTAAAACAGGATAAAGTTGAACTTAATTTTATAGAAGCGAGTAATTGGTCCCATTTCCTTACGCCAGCAGCATTTAATGAATTAAGTGAAGAATTAAGTCTTAATTTGGGTTGATGAAAATGGTCTTTTTGACGAGTGGCATATCAATGGATACTAACATTTTTGAATAAACATGTCAGTATAATTCACATAAAAAATTAGAGTATTGAATGTAATCAAATCGTATAAAGGCAAGATTTGCATTTTGGAGGGCGCCCTTGATGGATTTGTAAATAGTACACAGAGGAGAGCAGGGACAACATAAAAACTCAGTTTTTGTGCGTACATCATTATTTTTGACGATTTGACAACTTGGATCTTACTTTCTGAACTATGCTGAGTTTTAAAAGGCTACGAACCTCTTCAACAGAAGAGAAACAAGCAGATATGAGCAACTTTAAATCTACGAGTGCCACTCCCAACAGAGAACAGAACATGGAGGTAGGTAGATCCTACGGATAAAATCCTACGTGAGATATTGATGAAGGTGTCTGGAATTGAGGAAATGCATAAGAAAGTGGATATCATTGGGAAAAAAGTAAATATTATCGAGCAGAAATTTGAGGCATTGAATACCAGAGTTGTGGATTTGGAGCACGGAGTTGGATACCTAGAAACAGAATTTGCAGAATTAAAGGAAAAACTCAAAGAAATTCGGGGAAAAAGTCGACATAAATTATGTTAATGAGTTGCGCAGGAATGTGGTGGATATGGTTAATCAGCAAGCGGAATAATGTCGTGCTACACGGAATTCCAGAAGGAGAGGAAGGAAACACCTACGACTGTGCTACCTACGCCAAGACATTCTTCGCTGAGCATCTCAATGTCCCGGATACAGAGATTGAGCGTGCCCACAGAACACCGAGCGAGAAACGTTCACGCCAACAACAGGATGGACCGGTACGGCCACGCACAATCCACGTCAGGCTTCTACGATTTACGGACCGAGAATACGTACTGAAACGTAGCTCTTAGCTAAAGGATGTCCGCATCAAAGGTCAACAGGTCGGCATAAGCGATGACGTGCATAGCGACACGCGAGAAGAACACAAGAAATTGATGACGAAAGTGAGAAAACTACGACAAGAAAACAAATTTGGATTCATTCCGAATTCTGTTCCTAGGGTGATTAAATACAAAGACGGTTCAAAGGACGCTCCTGGTGCACTGAAACCACTACGAATGTCGGATTTATAGGAATTGAAATGCTATGTCAACCTGTTTACATGGAAATAATTACTATTTTGTTCACATCTCTAATATCTTATTGAATTAGTCATCAGACAAGCACAATGACAGTAAAATCTGCATTGATAACATAATTGTTCTTGTTTGTTGTATTTGACAAGTTTTAGTAGGCCAAATACGTTACTCTGATAAACTGTCCCTGCTCTCTTTTGAACCTGAAAGGAACAAGGTTAACCCCCTCTTTTGGATATTTTTTTATAGCGAGCAGTTGTACAAATCTACAATGTTCGTTTTTTTATCACGTTTTTCTTATATTATCCTATAAGTCTAGGATACAAACTCAACTCATTTTGCTAAGAGATACTGTAAGTGCATTAGTATGCTCCCCCATGCATAAAGACATTTATTATGGAAATTTAAACGCACAAAATACTATGTTACATGTATATGATGAATAGTGTAATTGATATAAAAATTTGTTCACTCAATGTGAGAGGGTTAGGAAATTCCTTTAAACGACGATGTATATTTAGTTTGATTAGAAATTCTGACTATAATCTTATTTTGTTGCAAGAAACACATGGTACCCATAGTACTGAAAAAAAACTGGTGTCAAGAATGGGGTTTTAAAATTCTATTCAGTCTAGTAGATCGGACAGCGCTGGAGTTTGTATATTGTTTAAACCTTCCGCCTCTTTTGATATTTTGAATGTTATACACGACGATTCGGGAAGAATTCTTCAAGTAATTTTGAAAGTGAATGACACTCCAATTACGGTGGCCAATGTATACGGTCCGAATAATGATGATGCTGCATTTATGTTAAGACTACATTCTATGTTAAACGAGAAAGGGGAAGAACCATTCATTATTGGTGGAGATTTTAACACTGTTTTAGATGCTACAATGGATAGATTCCCCAATTTAATTCAAAACCATCCAAAATGTAATGAAACACTAAAAAATATGATACTGGATATAGAATTAATAGATATTTGGAGATTATTAAACAAATATGAATACAAATATACAAGGACTTCACCAGATTTCGGAAAAAAGTGGATTAGATTATTTTCTAATATCCAGAAGACTAATATCGGCCGTTGAAAATTCGAATATATCTTTCGGATACAAGACCGATCATTCTCTCATATATCTTTCGTTTGTAAAATCAGTACCAAAGAGGGGGCCAGGTTATTGGAAACTAAACACCTCCTTACTTTCTAAATAAGAGAATGTTGAGACCATCAAAAATGAAATCTAGTATACTATTCGTGAATTTACTTAACTTTCTCCTATAAAACTATGGGAATACCTGAAATTCAAAGTAAAACAAAGTTCATCCAAATTTCCACAAATGACACAAAGAAGCTAAAAAGCAAGTTGACTTTGTTAGAACAAGATTTTAACCATTTGAACAATATGTTAATAGGAAAGTCGGATTTAAACTTGTTGCAAACCTTAGAAAAAGAGGAAAGGGAATTTGAGGAATTGCGAGAAGAGCAAGTTAGTGGAATTATTATAAGAACGAGAGCAAAATGGGTAGCTGAAGGAGAGCGCAATTCAACATACTTCTTTAATTAAAAAACGAAATTTTCAAAGGAAATGCATTATGAAATTGCAGACAGGAGATGGGCTTGTTACAAGTATGAACAAAATATTGGAAGAAGAACGACTGTTCTTTGGTAAGCTTTATTCATCAGAAGATAATGCAGGAAATTTCCATTTTCTTGATGACTTAAATATGCCGAACCTAAATGACAATGATGGATATATGTTGGATCAGTTAATAGCAGAAAAAGAGTGTTTTGATACAATATGTACAAAACAACCGGTTCAGACGGTCTCCCAATCGAATTTTATAGGATAATTTGGGGTGATATTAAAACTATAATGTGTACCTTTTTTAATGAATATTATGCAATTAATAATCTTTGCACTTCATTACAAAGAGGAATTATTACTCTGATTCCCAAACAAGACAAAGATTTACTCCTTTTGAAAAACTGGCGTCCCATTTCGCTTTTGAATAATGATTATAAAATTGTAGCTAAGATTATCTCTTTCAGGATTAAAAAGGTTTTAGATTCACTTATTCATGAAGATCATTGTGGTTTTTTGAAGGGTCGTTATATTGGTGAGAATATACGTCTGTTTATGGACACCATTGACAAGTGTAAATGTAATAATATCCCTGGCATTGCATTATGCATAGATTTCGAAAAAGCATTTGACAGAGTAGAATGGAAGTTTTTGTATACAGTGTTACGTAATTCTGGTTTCGATGACTGCTTTGTCCGTTGGGTTCAACTGTTATACACAAATATTGAAGGGTACGTCATCAATAATGGATTTTCATCAAACCCGTTTTCGATACGAGGTGTAAGACAAGGCTGACCCTCTCTCCATATCTTTTTCTATTAGTTGTAGAAAATTTTGGTATAATGGCACGTCAACATAAAAATATTAAAGTAATCCAAATAGAAAACATTGAACTAAAGTTAAATCAATACGCAGACGATACTGTTCTATTTCTTCATCCCACTAAATCAAACCTGAAGCTGTGTTTGAAAGTTTTAAACGATTTTAATTCTATGTCACGATTAAAAATTAACATTGACAAATGTAATGTTGTTAAACTTGGCAATTTTGAAGGTTTTCTTTGCCGTGACATTCCTTTCACGTGGCCCAACCCAACGATAGTATCATGTACCTAGGTATAAAAATCCCACTTGATAACTATAATAACTTCTTTGAACTCAATTACAAACCGAAATTAGAAGAAGTAAAGACGACATTGCGTATTTGGAATCTTAGAAATCTCACTTTGTATTTTAATCATAAAAACTCTAATTATCCCTAAATCTATATACGCGTTTGGTATAATACCCGACTCACCAAATTCCTTTTTTACTGATTTGCAACGTATCTTATTCCACTTCCTCTGGAGTAATAAACCAGACAAACTGAAAATACCGCTATTATACAATGATCATCAAGAAGGCGGCCTCAAAATGCCGCACGTGTTGTATTTTAAATTTGACATTATATTTTGGAAAGGTGTACTTCAAGCATGGACGCTTTATAAATACTACAATCCTGTGAAATTTAAAGAAAAAGTTTTTCAAACTCTATGGCTGAACTGACATATCAAAGTTGATAAATTGTAATCTTATACAGGAACTGGTTTCAATCTGGTATGCGATATCTCAAAGACATTTTAAATGTTGATGGCTCGTTCATGTCATATGAGCAAATATGTTGTAAGTTTGGAAATGAACCAGTTTTATGTTATTTTTCTCTTATACATGCTTAACCACAAGAATGGAAGAAGGTAATAAAAACGTCCATGTAATCGATCATGCTGATCAACCAATAGATGAACGATTAATTTGCTTTTTATAAAGTAGAAAGGTCACAAAATCATGCTATAATACATTGTTGGAAAAAAATATGTCTCTTTCAGACACAAACCAGCAATCCAAATGACAAGCTGATCTGAGTGATAATTTTACCGATTCATCTGGAATTCTCGCTTCCCACTCTTATATAAATCATTCATCGATAATAGACTACGGAATTTTCAATTTATTTACAGAATTGCAACGCAAGACTTCATCTTTAAAGTTTAAAAAAAAGATACACCCACTTGTAATTTCTGTGAAACTCACATCCAAACCCTCGTTCATCTATTTCTAAGATGTGAATATATTGTTGCTTTTTGGAATGAAGTATATGATTGGTTGCGGTCTAAAAATATAACGAAACAAAATTTTAGTGATATCGAGATTTCATTAACACCATCTTGTTATTTGCAAAATACTTTATATACTCATGCAAATATAAAAATCTAATACCTACATTTGCTCATTTTAAACTTGGTTTAAAACATGTTGAAAAAAACTGACAGAATAATTGCTTTTAAACGTAATTTGATGAATTTACATAGAAAAAATGGAACGTTTTGTGTCAAGAACAATAAGGAAATTGATATACATGTAGGTTATAAAGGGTTTTGAAAGTGTTGTGTAATTATTTTAATTTTATGTATTTTTTATGCATGTGCTACCATGTATTATAATCTATGAGTTGAGAAATAAAACAAATCTTGAAAAAAAAATATTTGCATCTCAGTGTTTTATAAAGAGCGGTTATCTTGGACTTTGCATTTGTGACTTTTGTTATATTTCGTAGAGACTTTTTCTGTAAAATATATAATTCTTTTAGATGTGATTTATAAGTATTTCCCCAAATATAGTTTTAGTAGTTTAGATGTGGTTAAACAAAGCTATTGTATAGAATATATAAAACATTACTAGGCAATATAAATTTTAATTTAGAAAGGATACCATCATACTTAGTGATTTCTAATATATGCACATTCCAATCCACAGACTCAATAATTGTAACACCAAGAAATTTAACATTTTTCAAATTGGATATAACAAGATTATCAATAACATCAGGTTATAAATTTCTGGGCACCTCCCTATTCCTTGACCTAATTATGACATAATTTGTTTTAGTAATATTCAAAGGTAACTTGTTTACTTTAAACCATAAAGAAACTTTTGAAATTTCCCTGTTTATTGATGAAACAAGCATGTGTATATTACTGTTACTTATAAGAGCACATGTATCATCAGCAAACAGGGAAAACTTTATAAATGAAGAGGATCATATCAAAACGTTTGGGTCACTAAACAGTGCTTGTTTTATTACTTTAAAAAGTTCTATGGAGAATGACGTGACAAACACGTACATCCATCATCACTCTGCTAAAAGTACCACACATTTGCCTAGTTTGACTAGTATATATACGACAAAGACTATGTTCTTTCTAGTAAAGCAAACCAATTCCAATGTCATTATGATTGACTATTGTGTTTTATTTGTTGAAGTAGTCAATTTACTGTTATTTTCAGCTCGTTTTCAATATAAAATCAACGGCTCGGGCGACAGAGCTTCATCAACATGTCACAACTTGGCATACAGCCCTCTTCTAATTCTTAGTTTGAGAAAGTCATTTTTCTATGCAATTGTATCTTTCCAACAATATAAAACTCGTTTTGATTGGTCTATGTTATCCCTCGCGTCTCCAAGATGTAAGACCATCACATCTTTGCCGAGCGAAACCTTTGGGTGAGATGAACCAGTTTGAGAACTGTGTCGCCTATAGTCTCTGTCACGGTCCACACACTTAATACAATGCACAGTGGTGGAACGATACCAGCTGCACAGAGATACGGGATATGTAATCTCTTGTATGCACAGAGCATGTCTGATGCATTCTCCACAATTCCAATAGGGTCCATTTAGCTGCAGACGTTTTGATATTTTAATCATATCGTTTATAGATAAGAAATAAAAGAGGGCCCAGTACAGAACATTGGGGAACACCACAATAACTCTGTTGTATAGAAGACTTGACACCATTGACTACCACATACTGTTTTCTTTCAGACAAGTTTAATTTAATGCAAGACCTGTAACACCATACAAATAAAGCTTTCTGAACTATATGTGGTGGTCAATGGTGTCAAATGCTTTTGATAACTGAAGTCCATAAAAAGTCCAATGCAAAAATTATCCTTTTCAATTTCTTTTTGTATGTATTTAAAACAGCCAAAGCAGTTGACATTTTTTTTCTAAAACCAAATTGTTCATCAATCAAATATTTTTTAACTGTAAAAAAACTATGAAAACGTTAATGAACGATTTGTTCTAGAATTTTTGAAAACAAAGAAAGAATAGAAATGGGCCTTTAATTGGTCAAGTCATTTGAGTAAACTTGTTTATAGACTGGTACAATCTTAGCTAATTTAAAACCATTAGGGATAGTTCTTGTACAAATTGACCCATTACATATGTTGCATAATAGTTCAACAAAATAAAGATGTAGAACTCTTAATCACTTTAGGTTCTATACCATCTGGTCCATTTGATTTAGAAGCATTTAAAGAAGAAATGATTTTTAATATTTCATAAACTGAAGTAGGTTTTAAAAATAAGTAGTTTGGAGATTTATTTTCAATGAAGAATGATTCATATGATACATTATCAGGTGGAATATTTTGGGTAATATTCCTACCAGTGTTTAAAAAATATTAATTAAGTTTTTCTGCAATATCTTTTAATGAGTGTAGTTCAACATTATCATAATACATAACAGCAGGTAATTTCCTACATGTTTTATTACCAAGTATAGTATTTATGATATTCCAAATTCTTTTTGTGTCACCCTTTATTTCATTAAAAACAAGAGAATAATATTCAGATTTTGCTATACGTAATCAACTCGTTAACTTATTCTTAAATCCAATGTACTTTTTCTTATATTTATCACTATAGTTTTTCAGAAACATTTTATACATTCAATGTTTTTTTCTGGATATACTTTATTTGATTTGTGACATTTGTTTTATTTCGGGAAAACATTTATCAAATATTAAATGAAAAATTGACATAAAAATGTCATAACAATTATTGACGTCATTGTTGCATAAACACAACTCCAATCTACTCCACTTATTTTTCTTTTAAATCTAAGTAATTGTTCATCGTTAATTCGTCTTTGATGGAATCATGACTGACTTCCAACGATGAGCTTGTTTTCTATTTTGATTCAAAATATAGGAAAATGATCAGAAAAGTTAGCTATAAACAAACTAGAATCAATCTCATTATCAAAATAATTGAAAAATATAGTATCAATCAAATGTACAGATGTTGATGATATTCTTGTTGGTTTGATAATCAAAGGGTACAAATTATGAGAAAACATAGTTTCCAAATATCTATTTGAAGAGTTTCATTCCAAAAGGAGCTAAATCCACTTTGGGTACTTCTGAGTAAATCGCCTTTTTTAATTTCTCCACTTTCCATTTAGTAATGTACCTTGGTGTTGTTATATATGTTAAAGGTGCCACCCTGGACCAATTATATATGATTAGAAAAAATCTACCAGTTATTTCTGATTTTTACTAAATTTTTAGATTTTTATTTTTCGTGGATTTAGCTCCTTTTGGAATGAAACATGATTTTGTACCGAAAATTTGTCATATTTTCTCAATAAAATCACTGAAATTTATTAAAATTAGTAGCAAACCTTTCCTTTTAAATAATAATAGTGAAATCACAACTAAAAATACCCTTTGAAAAGAAAGTAAACAACATATCCGAGTTTCATTCCAAAAGGAGCTAAATCCGTTTCATTCCAAAAGGAGCTAAATCCATGTTTCATTCCAAAGGAGCTAAATCCACAAAATCTAAAAATTTAGTAAAAATCAGAAATAAATGGTAGATTTTTTTTCTTCTCATATATTATTGGTCCAGGGCGACACCTTTAACATATATAACAACATGAAGGTACATGGCTAAAGGGAAAGTGGAGAAATAAAAACGTGAAAGTACCCAAAGTGGATTTAGCTCCTTTTGGAATGAAACCGAATTGGATTTAGCTCCTTTTGGAATGAAACATGATATTGTACCTAAAAATTTTCATACTTCCTGGTGAAATTTTAGAATGTGATATAGTGCATTTTGTCCCCATGTAGGAAATCATCATTTTAAGACAAAAAACTCAATTTTGATAAAATATGGATTTAGCTCCTTTTGGAATCAAGCTCTTCATTTGTCTTTTCAAGAGTATAAGCATTTAACAAATTTATATTATAATCAACCAAAATATAATTATCGGTATTATGTTTATTGATAACATAATTCAAGCATTCATTCAATAAATCCAGAAAATAATCATTGTTTGTGTTTGGGACTCTATAACATATGGAAACGTTGTATCATCCGCTCAATCTGACTTGCGTGCATAATAAAAATATATGCATGTTTGCATGAAAAAGTGAAGTTTTCTAAAAACGTGCGTTTCTTTCCAGCATTGGGGTGCCCGGAAGTCACGTGGGTAACCTTTCAAAAAGTATAATGTACAAAAAATAATATGCAATTTCTCTGTACATTTGTCGGAGAAAACATAGAAATCCAACACAATGTCGTCTCTTTTTGCGTTGGAGAAGAGCAAAAATAGCGAGTTTCAATCACACTTCGGCCGCTCTCGCAAGCTCTCACTCGTTCCATTGTGGTCAGGCGGCTTTGGGGTGAGCGGCTAATGAATATACTAATCATTAGCTTTCTTCTGGTACTAAATTTGTTTTGATTGATTGTATAGTTTTGTCGGAATAAAGGAAACCTAAACGCTTGACCAAAAACCTTCAGCGTCTGAATTGACTTTTTGACCGGGAAGTCCCGGATGCACGCGCACATATTAAACAGGTTTTAATTACGTCATCATCGCTAAATCGGCGTCTTGTATCGTTAAATGCTAAACTTTCACAATGTTTATACATCTTTTTATGTTTTAGTAAAATATAACATTATTTTGTCTTATACCACTAAAGTTTTGGGTTTTATTTAATGAGTAATATTAAAATAAGAGCCATTTTACTGTTTTAATTTACTGGATCGTACCATTAAAATCGCAGGGTAGAAAGACGCATTTTCCGACCGCGCCCAGTTTCATTTACGTACCGACATTCTGCTAAATGAGTTGTTGTTTTTCAAGAATCCACTGCTTTCTGCTCCACTAGACGTGCATATGCGGAGCCATTTATCAACTAAATTTATTACAAATGGATTTATTTTCATATTTTTAAACTGATCAAAGTTAACATTACTATTCGAGTGAAAGTAAGCATGCATATTTAATATATAGTCATCATCATATTCGTAATGGAAGGGGAACATATTAATACAAGTAGAACATATTGCATTACGCCTAGGGTTTAAACATCTCATACATTCACCGCAAATATCACATACCATATACATTATCATGCATCAAAATTTCAAAGCAACGGTAAGCAAAATTGAGAGAGAAAAAAGAGAATCGACAAAATAATACAAACCACAACAAAGTATCTACAAAAATATGATATGTGTATATATTGCAATATAAATAAATAACGAGCAGAAAGCAAGTAAAAAAAAAATCTGGATATTAGAGTAAAACTGATGTGATGTCTAGAGATAAAAATATTTTAAAATATTCATTTCAAACGGAATAAGTTATAGTTCAGCTTCAGGTAGAAGAAGCAGTCCAAATTTATTGCACATGTTCATAGTCTATTGATTTCTTTTTTGTCATGAATCTGTTTCCTCGTCGTCTTTTCATTTGTCGCCTTAACTGAGAGGATGGTACGTCCGTCTGAGGACCATGCTGCCAAAACTTTACCTTTTTCCTGTATATGTTATATGCATCATTCAGAAGACTACGGTTTCCTTCTGTCAAATCCGCACAAACGCTGATACCAGTATCCTTCAGTTTTTTTCTGTTTGTAAAGAGTTTTTGTCGATGTAGGTACGAGGTCAACTTCACGATAATCGTTCGCGGCTTGGTGTCCTTTGGTTTGGGTTTTGATGTTGCGTCTATGTGTTCGGGACGTCGCTTCACACGTTGACGTCGGTCTATGTCTTCCGGCTTCAAATCAACCCCCAGCCTCTCTCTGGCGATCTGACGGACAGTTGTGGCGGCGGTGGCAATTTCTGCGGGAACACTGATCGTTCAGGGCCGTCTGGAGACTCTTTATGCGGTCATTTTGAATCTCCACATGAGCTTTAAGATTGTTTATTCATGCTCTACTTTATCTACTTTGATTTCTAATACATGGATCTTGCCTTCCTGTTTTTGTATTTTTTTCAAATAACCCCTGGAATTCCTGAAACTTAGCATTCATCGTCTCAATGACTACATCTTTCACACCAGCAAGGAAGTCTTCGTCTCGAACAGTATCCTTAACACGAGGCTCTGAACTCCTGGTTTCAGGCATTGTACGAGTACTGAAAGGTTGTTCAGCTTTGCAATAGAATAGTCTAGGATGGTATCAATAGGCAGATTAATTGCAAGATGAATAGACTTACTGATAAAGTTAACATGTAGACTGTACTGTAGAGGGTGTATGTCCAGATAGAAAAACGACTTACAAGTGCATTAAAAGAGAGCTGTGCATGGGACTGTAGGTAAAAATGGCTTCCTAGAGTCGCTATACCCACAACAGGTCAACAAAAATTGCACAAATTAGGCAGTAAAGCACAGCATGATCCTCAAGAATATATCTCTAGACATAGTATCCAAAAGTGAAGATATTACATATTAAAAAATGAAAATTGTATAACCGTGCAATTATGCAAACACGTGTTTTCGTTTTTGCAGTAGTAAAAGTCATTCGAGGCAAAATGTGCGTGCAAACATGTTCCAGACAAAGCCGCCCGCCGGTGTCACGGGCCAGAGTGTCCGGGTGGCGATCTGTGTCCGCAGACACAGATTGCGCAAAATTGGCTGGCGAGACGCGTTTTACTTCGGCGATATGTGTCTTAGGTCGGACGCATGTCGCCGTGTCAGTCACGGCGAGATGTGACCACTCGCGAAATGCGTCCTGAACCCTATAACTTAAAAATCGACTTATGTATATACCTCCACTTTGCTCTACTTGATTGTATCTTACCAATAATATTTATTTTTCTGTAACATAAGACAAGAGAGATGTACTGTTTACTCCAAAATCGTTTGTTGGCTACAATTTATATCAAATTAATAACACCATAAAAATGGCTAAACGTACGAGTCTAGCCGCAAGCGGAACATTACTTCACCATACAAATGGCTGTACGTACGAGACTAGCCCTTGACACTAGCGACCAATAAGCCTGCGACCAATACGTTGGAAGCCCACTATGTTAGAGTTCAATGAGGAAGCCAGCCACCAAAGGGGGTCGTAGTGTCTCCAAATCGTCTAATCGAAAATGAAAAAAAATGCTGGTTCGGGCCCTAACTTCAATCTGAAACGGTAAAACCCGGACAAAAACTGTCGGCATGTGACACATGTATGACAGAAAAGAACAACGTTACAGCTTTTACATGTTGTGGATCAATATGTAACTAAGATAGTTTTAAAAGACTTAAAACTTAAAGTCGAATTGTTGCCATTATTGTATGTATTGTGTGGATAAGGCCTTGATATGCTGATTTGAGCCCTAACTTCAATCTGCAAAAGAAAACCCAGACAAAAAAAAAAACAATTGGCATGTGACAAACATAGGAGTCCTAATTAGGAGTAATGATCAAAAACATTTGATTTGATAAGCTCTTTTGAAATAATATACAATACTTTTTATGGCCTTTAGAGCTAAATACTGTACTGTTAATTTGAGTTATATATTTACGTTATGCGTTAATGGCCGATTTCCATCTGAAGCTCTAATTATAAATTTGCAACTGTGAAAACCTGGCCAAAATAACTTGAAAATCAAGTATTTCACATTTTGTTTAGTTCAATCTATTTATTTAGCAATAGTCTGAAAATGCTTAAAATTTACCTATTTTTCCTATCTATTTGTTTAATTTTCTAAACTTAATGGAATTGCATGTTCCTATAAAAAGGGCGTATTATAATCTCAACTTGAAATTGAAATGTCGAAATTCAATAGAAATGCGTGTTCCTAAAACTAAAAGGGCATATTATAATCTCAAATTGAAAAATGAAATTGCAGGGCTCGAGATATACCAGCTAGTTTATTAAATATTTGTTCGGGGTCTGCTCGCTATTCGTAAGGACCGCTATTCATAACGCGGAACTTCCTATATCTGAAGGACCGCTATTCATGAAACGGAGAGGGGGTCACTATATTATATATTCATAAAGAAATAAGGATTGCTATTCATTAGGGCCGCTATTCATAATTCACTACTCCTGAGGATCACTTTTCATAATACTAAGTCGGGGTTGCTATTCATAAAAATGAAGAAGGGGCACTATTCATAAGATGAGAAGAGGGTCGCTATTCATAATACAAAATGAGGGTCGCTATTCATAAAAGGAGAAGAGGGTCATTTTTCATAATACGAAATGAGGGTCGCTATTCATAGTACGAAATCAGGGTCGATATTCATAACAGGAGAAGAGGGTTGCTATTCATAATAGGAGAAAAGGGCCGCTATTCATTATACGACGAGAGAATCGCTATTCATAATACGGAAAGAGGGTTGCTATTCATAATACAAAATGAGGGTCGCTATTACTAATACGGAATGAGGGTCGCAATTCATATAAATTAAATAAACAATAAACAAAATGATAATAACAAAGGGAAATATTGGATGGGGGACGCCCCCACGGCGGGGGGCAACACATGGCCCCGAATATTTGTCTTTTTTTAAAGTATATTTTTCCTTTTATCTTTGATAATTATATAGAGACATCCCCATAATCTAGCTAATATATTTCCCCCGCTCCTGCGGTGACGAAAAAAGTAGTAATACATATAATCCTATCATAATTTGTCCTCCTTGTGGGAAATTTTGCCCCACTACCCTGCTCTTATCCAGGTTACGCCACTGAGACATTAAGTAGAACAAGCAGGCCCACTATCATAGTTTTTTTAAGGACTGAGTTTGCTATTTCAGAAACTAGTAATTGTTTATATACGACAATAATGTTTTTGTAGCAAGTAGCTTTTAGTAAGACTTATGGGCTTACAAATCATATAGCCTTAGCCATATCCAGGCATCCAGAAGCTCTTCAATTTTAGCCAATGAAGAGTTTCAAGATTTTCGTTTTTCCAGGAATTATCATACCTCAGGATACGAGTAATCATATTGATTAACCTAACTTCATTTATCCATAATCTTGATTTCCTGAAACTTTCCAAACACCGAAACCAAACGGGTTTGGGCCGGACCATGAGCCTAGTTACTGCCCGGAGAGGGGTAAGGGGGCTTCAAAATTGTTTTTGTTGTTGGGGGATAAGGGGTTGAACACTTTTGGACCTTGAAGGTTTTTTCGCGTCATGAAGCGTAACAATTTGGGGTAGGATATCTATAGCCCTCGAAGCAACAAGGGGGCAGGATATAATGATAAATACATTACTAACACAGGGAAAATACGGAATGTAAATGCAAATATGCAGGCTCAGAAAAAGTTTAACATCAATTAATGCGAGACATAATTCAAAGAAAACACAGAAAATATACATGTAATGATGTAATAATTATTCAAGTCCTTGTATACGTGCATACAGGTTTACACACGAAATATAAGGGATCAATTACTTTAAATCTATAGCCAAACCAAAATATAAAATTACAATAAAGGGAACAAAACAAACGAGGAGTAAGGTTGACGTGAGATGTCATGAAACAAGTACGCTTGTAGTCATATCCGAATTTTGATAATATGCGCGAACAATTTTTACTTTCATTTCAGGTCTTTTATATCACCCATCATTCAGTAGAATTGAGCAATGATATTGCAGTACGACTGACATCTCAAATTCATATTTGTAGGAATCTTTTATAGATCATTGTGATTGGAATAAATGAAATAACGAAATAATTATAATCATACCGTATTAAGAATTGCTATAAGGGCTAAATATGTTTGTTCTGTATTTATCATTACATCCTGCCCTCGTGTTGCTACGAGGGTTACATCAGGCGCGGATCCAGGATTTCTTACGGGGGCCCAAATTTGAAATTATGCTAGCCAGATATTGGTACGTAATGGTGACCAGCAGTGGCGTAATGAGCAAAAACGTTTTTAGGGGGCAGACCAAAAATCCGCATCACCCCACTCTTACATGCAGGCCCCGCTGAACGTTTTTCAAAGTGGATGGGGGAGGCTAAAGTATTTACGATCATGTAGAGCGTAGCGTAAATTGGCGTGGGGTCTAGGGGCAAAGCCCCGGCGGGGGCGGAGCCCGCGGAAGCTCATGGGGTATGGGCATTTAATTACGGCCAGATGAGCATATTTTGATACCTTATTCATGACACTGGTAGGTCACTAATTGGCGTGGGGTCCAGGGGCTGAGCCCCTTGAAACTCTGGGATTTGAGATCTTTAATTACGGTCAGATAAGCATTCAGGGGCCGCTTTAGGTCCCCCGCAGGGATTTTAGGCATTTAATTACGGTTAGATGGGCATATTTTGATACCTTATTTGTGACACTGGCAGGTCACTAATTGGCGTGGGGTCCAGGGAGCGAAGCCCCCAAGAGCGTAGGGTTTTTAGGCATTACATTACCGTCAGATGAGCATCCAGGGGCCGCCTTAGGACCCTAGGTGGGGTCCAGGGGGCATAGCCCCGGAAGCTCAGGGGTAAGTTTGGCATTTAATTACGGTCAGATGATTTCTTTTCTTCTTATGATGCAATAAATGCCCTTGCATTTTACGGCTTTCAGGAACGTTATTAAATATATTTCTAGACAATATCATCATATCATGTAAAAAAAACAACATCTAGTTCCTTTAGATGGGACACGAAAGTAAACAAAATCGGCCAGTAGACACTTTTCGCCGATCGGCCAGTGGACACCTTTCGCCAATCGTAGACTCATCTCGCCGATCTAGGAGACAAATCTCGCCGGTGCATGCGGCGAGATGTGTCTGTAAGACGCAGCTCGCCAGGCGAGATGCGTCTGTACAGACGTGATTTCACTAAGACACACCCGCCACGACACCGGCGCTTATCTCATAACGGTGAGCCTTGATTGGGTTAAAACTATACATCCATTCGATGGATGCATGGTTGTATAGTTGAACAGAATAATGGCCTGCACAGCCCGTTATATACCTGTTACAATCTCCGAGTGCGCCTATGAATAAGACTTAATAATCATAAAAAATAATACCACGTTGATTATCACTATATCATAATGTTTCATGTGTAGCCTAAATATCAAATGCGAAGGATATTCTTTATATCCCCATTTTCTTCTCCATTATTTTAGATTGGATTTCACTTTTATAGGGTTCAGCAAAAAAAGAGATCCTTAATTAAAGCGATACGGAACTGGTGAACTTTCTGCCCTAGCGTACTATTTATTGCACAGCACCATCTCATGGTCGACTTTCCAACAGTGCGCAACCCAATACCTAATTTACACTTCGCAGACAGAGGACTCGATGCGGGAAAAAACAGCGCAGCTAGGGCTACCGAGCCATACTACTACAGCTGACCTGAGATGGCAATCGATGGGATTTTGCGTAGTGCGTCTAGTACAGTATGGCTTTTAATAAAAGATTCATCAAAAGATGGAATACCAATCCTCAGCATTAGGAGATTCCGTTAATATTTGATTTTATTTTGTATTTATTTATTTTTCTTCATGGTCTTTTCCCAAAGTCACAAACTAGTTACAACGTAAATCATGATGATAAACAAATTTTATAATTACTAAATCATCAACGCTAAATACTTACATTGTAAGGCATTTACTAAAAACTCGGGTCGCGGCGCCCTGGAAAACACTCGGGTCACGGCTCGCTGGGCCAATTTTTTTTCTTATGGTGTCTTTAAATCGGCTTCATAAGGGGGAAATTTATTGAAGAAGAGATTTGAAATACGAAAGTAAAAGGGTCTATGTATCGTTTATCATTTTAATCTTTCTTTAATCCTCTCGTCACATCTCTCGCATTTTCCTTCTTTCACCTCTTCTATCATCCTTTATTTATGTATATCTTTATCTTTGATTCTTCTACCATCCATTTATTGAGTTCCTTCTGTTATAAATTCTTAATCGTATTTCTACTCTCTGTCGTAGTTTCTCTGTTTTTATTAATTTTTGTCCTTTCATTTTTTGTTTAATTCCATCATGTAGTCTTTACGATAATCTTTGTTGGTTTACCCTATCATCTAATGTTTTCTTATGCCATTTTTTAAAAATCGCTCTTCTATATCTTTAATTCTTTCTCTCCCTTCATTTCCCCCTTAATCCTTTTTTTCCAATAGGCCTACAATGTAATTCTATATTTTCTGCAATTCATCTTCCCCAACTTTATGTTAATTCTTCTGGTGCATTCTACCACAATTTTCCATTAAGCCTATATAATAAACTGTGTCTGTATTCCTCTCTTTTCCCTCTTCTTCTATAATTTGTTCTTAATTTCCCGCAATTCATCTTCTCACTATTTCCATTCTTCCTTGTTTACATCCTATTAATAGGCCTATATCATATTCCCTTGTACTAAGCCCTATAACACTTTCTCTAAAATCCACTTTATCCACCAGGTATTTTGTCTTTCCAAATGTCAGCCTTAATTCTTGTCTTCTTATTTTTCTATCATAAAACAAAATCTCAACTTCAAACCTTTTTTAAAGTAAATTTCCCAACGCACCCCCGTTAAAAACGGTTAAAAACAGTCGCTAATTTAAGATAAGATTTTCCCAGCGTGTAGGGCCGATTTGAAGACAACATTACAATGGCCCAGCGAGCCGTGACCCGAGTGCTTTTTAGCGCGCCGCGACCCGAGTGTTTAGTAAAAGCCCACTGTAATACTAACATAAAATAATCGTGAAGAAGGATTGCCGCATAAGCTAGGATTGAGGGCGTGGTAATCCTTTGTAAAACTTAAAAATTCCTATATACAAAAATGATGTTGGGGATAGGAGTGAAAAAGATGATTGAGAAGATGACAGGAGGAGATGATGAATTGAGCGATAACAGATGAAGGCTGTGCTGAAGAGATAAGGAGAATTAGGAAGAAATTAGAAGTTAAGGGTGAAAGCGCAAGAAGTACAGATACAACTATGCAACTATACATCCATTGAATGAATGTGGAGTTCGATCCAATTAGAACACATGAAATTATAAAACCATACAACTATGCAACTATACAACAATTATACATTCATTGAATGGATCATTATGGATGTATAGTTTTATTGGTTGATTTGTTTGTTTGATTGGTTTTTATTTCTGCGTTCAAAAAGATACAAATTCAAACTCAAATTACAAAAATTCGAACAATAACAAATACAATGAATAACATGTTTAGAAAAGTAATTAAATAGAAGGTCATGTACAATTATACCATACAATAAACATGTACGAAGCATACACAAAAGATAACAAATACATAGTAAACATTTTTCAATAAATTAGAGAGGTAATTTAGAACGCAGGAGACCAACATCGTGAGCGGTTAGGCTGGAGATAGATGGTGGCCTCATAAAAAAGTGGGTGCAGTGCAAGTGCAGGTGTGGGTGCAGAAAGCAGTTGCATGCTAAAGTATAAAATAAGTCACGGATTTATACTAATTTAAAGAGTGGGGAGTGTATGATTGTATTATTTGTCGCTTAAGTATAGCTTTTAAGGAGTAGATAGTTGAACAGGACTTTATGTTGTCGGGAAAATTATTCCAAATGTCCGGACCAGAATGTCTAATAGATTTGTGATTTATTGATAATTTGGGATTTGTAAGGTAGAAGTTTCCAGATATGCGAGTACGGTACGAATGAACAGAACTATTAAACCTAAACATGTTATCAAAGGATGGTGGAAGTTGATTATTAATGTACTTAAACATAATGACTGCTACTTGAATAGTGTTCAAATCGACAATTTTTAGTGTTTTTAGTTTGTAAAATAAAGGATCAGTGTGAGCTAAGAAATGCGAACCTGTACAAATACGTATGGCCTTCCTTATGGATGTATAGTTTTATCCAATCCGAACACAAGAAACTGAACAACCATACAACCATGCAACTATGCAAACACGCATTTTCCTTTGTGTGGTAGTAAAAGTCATTCGTGGCAAAATGTGCGTGCAAATATGTACTTAATCCAGACAAAGCCGTCGCCCATCTCGCAGCGGTAAGCCCTGATTTGAGTAAAACTATTCATCCATTCGATTGATGTGTAATAGTTGTACAGTTGTACATAATAATGGCAAGTACAGCCTGTCGTACCTTCCCCGTCTCCACGTGCGCCTATAAATATGACCTATTTTATCAACATCAACTTCCCACGCAACCTTATTATCTTTTTTTCTTTTTAGCACACAATGCTAACCGCACAGACAATAGCAACAATGGCGATGTAATGATCAAAATACCTTCAGCATTCGTCATTTGTTTTTGTGAGTGTAATCATTTGCAATGCTACATTCGACGATAAAAAGAGTAGCCTTTTTACCTGGAGTACAATTACACATCTGTGAGTAAATTAAAACGTATCAAGATTTACAATTCGCTTTTTTTTAAACCAAGTAAATTGGTAACTTCCCATATTATCACGAAATGATATTCTAAACTGCTCAAATATAAATCCTCGTGCTATGTTCAAACAATACATTAATCAATTTTAATATACTTGCAATTTATTATTTCTTGTAACTTGTTATACTGTGCCATTTAGTTATGTAAAGTCACATGGATTGGAAGAGAATGCTTTTGGATAATTATTTAGTTGATCTTTTTCTTTTCCCGGCATCCATGTGACTTACTTCAAAGTTCAAATATTTGAACCATTGTTTTGTATTCACTTTTTATTGATTTTGTTTTTGCCGAACAAATAATAATAATATTCATTACACCATGTTGAGTATCACTACATCACGATGTTTCATGTGTAGACTAAAGATCAAATGCGAAGGATATTCTCAATATCCCCATTCCCTTCTCCACTATTTTGGATTGGGTTTCACTATAGAGTTCATCAAATGAAATGATCCTTAGTTAAAGCGATACGGATCTTATGGTCAACTTGCCAACAGTGCGCAACTCAATACCTAATTTCCACTTCGCAGGCAGAGGACTCGATGCAAGAACAAACAGCGCAACAGGGGTTGACGACGCACGGCCCGCGCATTGAAAAACGGAAAAATAAGGTCACTGCATCATTGTGCGCCCAACTTTTGACAGGATTTGGGAGAAGCTAGCGAGCTGACACCGAATGCATAGCGTGTTGCTAGCGCGCTGCGCGAATGATTCAAAACACACACAAACAAAAAAAATGTGCCACCACTGGGCCGATGGGCCTTGCCTGAATCATACGCGTATACAGGGCGCATATATACAGAGCGTATACAGACCGTAAACAGAGCGCACATGTTGAAACAAAATCCAACGAATGCACAGCGTGTTGCTAGCGCGCTGGACGATTGGTCCACGCATGCACCGCGTGCTCAACGCACAGCCAGCGCGCGAAGGCAGCGGTCACGTGAGTGTGCCAATAAAAAGCGACGGCTCGTCTTGCTTGCATTTGTCGACATATCAAAGTAGCGCAAGGACGAGTGTACAACTGAGCATTTCAAGATGCCACCCAAGAGAACTAACAAGACGTGCCCGAACCCCAATACGCTACGTACACGCCAGGTATACGCTAGTAACACGCAATAATAATGTTGGGTGCGCTATAGAGACACGTTCAGCACCCGTTCAGCACGCTCATTTCCGCTGCATGTTCGCTGGACATGCGTTTGAAGCGCGCTAGGTATGCGCTAGCTGTGTGCACTATGCGTTCGCTAGACCTCGGCCGCCGAACTTACAACGAATACACAGCGTGTGCTTCGCGTAAATCTGGCTTTGGTCTAGCGCGCTTTGCGCGTGTCTGGCGTCCTTTTGGCGTTTATATTCATGCGTCGAGCTCCGCGCAGAGTTTTTTAAGCATGCTCAAAAAATCTCGACTCACACAGCGAAATACGACGAATGCATAGCGTTGGTCCAGCGCGCTCAACGAACGAGTAATGAATGATGACGCACACCTAGCGAACGACATCGCATTGGCCAAAATTGCTAATTTTCAATGCGCGGGCCGTGCGTCCCCCGTGCGTCTCCTATGTGTGACCGCCCCATTACGGAACCACACTACTACAGCTGACCTGAGATGGCAATTTGAGTGTGATACAAGAAGACGGGTCTAATATTGTCTTAGCGAGAGCAATATTTTCTTGTATCACACGAAAACAAAGCCATACAATTATTATTATCATCTATTATTAGTCTGACTAGCAAAATAATAAAATTCTGACTTTAATACCTCGGTAAATATGGCTTTGGCCCGAATTCAGAAAGAAGGTTTAACTTAACCCATGGTTTAAACCCTCATTTACATAATCCATTGTTTAAAAATTATTGCAAAATAAGCGTACCCTGCCTTACGCGCGTCTAATATTGGACCTCTGATCTGTGTCGCGCTTATTTTGCGCTAATTTCGTGTGATATCGCCATGATATCGATATCCATAGTTGAAGTTTCCGGATGACTGAGCAATACGAAAACAATATTGGTCGGTCATCTGGGTACTGCGCTAAAGATATTGAATACACTGATTCATTGTACCCCTTGGAAGCCTCATATAGATAATAATTGACTTGATTTTGTATTCATTTATTTTTCTTCTTGGTCTTTTCTAAAGTTACAAACTAGTTACAACATAAATCATGATGACAAACATATTGTATAATTACTACATCATCAACGTTGAATACTGATGACAAACAAATTGTAATGCTTTTAAATTGTAAGGCTTTCACTAAACAATCGGGTATGAATGAATATGTCTATTTCATTTCATTTTTCATTTCATTTTTTTTTATTTAAACACGGTAACTCTCTCAACCTAAACGGTTGTTTTTCAGAAAGTCCGTGTTGACTGAATAAAAATACACAAATTATATTACAAACAAAAATCAGTAACAAAACATAACAAAACATAAACATATGCAAAATAAATGAGCCAAATTAAAACAAAGGAAAGCATAATTGGCATAGGTTACTATGAAGAATAAAGAAATTTAAAAAAAAAACATAAATTATCATAATTATCATAATGTACAAAATACAGACATCATGGAGAAAGTCAGAGAATCAAAGTGGAGATGGGCTGGGCATGTAGCAAGACTTCAGGACAATAGATGGACAAATCGTTTAACAGAATGGCAACCAAGGACGGGAAAGTGAAGAAGAGGAAGGCAGAAGAGAAGATGGAGAGATGACCTAACATCATACATGGGAACGGCCACTTGGACTAGGACAGCTAGAGACAGAAGAGAATGGAAATGTTATGAGGAGGGGTTTGTCCAACGTCTGGATGAACTATAGCCTGATAGATAGATAGATAGACAAAATACAAATTAACAATAATGAATACAAAGATAATTAACAGAGAAGTTTATTGTAAACCGGGAGTCTGATTGACTCTCCTCCCAAGGGTGAGCCCCCTCCCCCCCGCATCGTGTATTACCTAGGTGGTGACATGTGTGTTTTAAAAACATTTCTATTCTCTATGGCTTTCAGTTTCTGTAAAAGTGTGTTCCAGCATTTCGCCCCTCTATAACTTAAACTCCTTATTGTATAATTCGTTTGGCCCTTAGGTACTGCGAAATTATGAAAAGAGTGTCGGTATTATACACAGGGTTGCGCTTTTCAAAGAAACGTAGAATATGTTTTGGTGCATTATTATAAAATATCTGGTGCATCACTATTAGTGTCCTATTGTTAAATCTTTCTAAAATGTTATCTTAATTCAAAAGTAGGAACAGCTGATCTGTTGAGAATCTTGGGTCTTTCCTTGAGACAGTTTTTAGCGCTTTATTTTGTAAAGGTTGAAGTTTCCGTAAGTTCGTATTCCCTGTTTTTGCATAGACTATATCACAGTAATCAAAATGACTTTGTATCATGGATTTATAAAACAATTCTGCTTGGCGCTGTGTAATAATCGGACGAATTCTCCTTAGTATTTATAGTTTAAATAAAGCTTGTCTTTTTATTTGGTTGATATGTAGGTTCCATCTTACATTTCCGTATAGAATTACGCCAAGAAGATACGATGAAACTCTCGGAATGGGTTTACTCTCTACAAGTAAATGTATATTAGGGTCAAGTCTGTTTAACTTACTTCTGGTACCCACAACAAGAAACTCACATTTCTTAACATTTAATTTCAGTTTGTTGCATTTTAGATATTCACATACGGATTCTAGTTCTTTGTTTAACGTTGTTGTCAAATCTTGAACATTGTTACCATGAAATATAAACACGTATCGTCAGCATACATTAATACCTTAGAATGCTTCACTGCAGTTGGTATGTCATTCACGTATATTGAAAACAGCATATAGGTCCTACGATAGTACCTTGCGGTATTCCGCATGTAAGTTCTTTAGTATTCGAGCTTATACCATTCATTATAATAAATAGCTTTCTCCCTATAAGATAACATTCAAACCATTTGGTAACTTTTTCAGACATACCGATAAAACGTAACTTTTGCAGAAGGATGTGATGATCAATGCAGTCAAAGGCTTTTTGTAAATCGAGCATAACAATTCCTGTTGTGCACCCTTTGTCTATATTATCAAATAAATATCCTGTGATATTTAAAAGTGTAGTAGTCGTGGAGTGTTTTGGTCGAAAACCTGACTGATTATCACATAGTAAGTTGTTGTCATTTAAAAATTCTGCTTGAAAACAATTTTGTCTATCACTTTTGCTAGTACTGGAATAACCGATATTGGTCTGTAATTTTTTTTTTTCTTGTTTATCTCCCTTTTTATAAATGGGAGTTACACGTGACATTTTCCATTGAAGCGGTACAATTCCTTGAGTCAAGGACGTGTTTATAACATGACACATTGGTTTGGCAATATATGGTGAAATCATCTTTATAAACAATGCTGGTATCTCATCTGAACCTGTAGCTTTTTTGACAGAAATTTCTTTTAATTCCTTTAAAACAGTGCTTTCGGAATCATCGGCGAAATTGAATTCACCAGCGGAAACATCAGAACAATAATTTTTAATTTTTAAAACGTCATATTTGGAGAAAGGCAAGTTTGTTGGGCTTGTATATTTTACCTACTAAAACGAAATAGTCATTGAATTCATTCAAAATTTGTTTATGGTCATAGATAATTTCATCATTGATAAGTAACTGCGGAATATTATTGCAGACTTTCTTCTTAGTAGGTAAGAATTGCTGCATAGATGAAAGAAGAGTATTGCTATCAGAGCTGTTTTCAATACAATTTCCAATATACTCACGTTTTGCTTTTCTAATAACAGCCGTGACTTTATATCTTAAGGATTTGTAAATGCGCCAGTCAGCGTCATCTTTTGACTTTTTTGCAGTCTGTTTAGCAGCATTTTTCTCTTCAATCAAATCTAAGATGGTTTGATTAATCCATTTTGATGTTTTATTCTTAATTCTCATTCGTTTAATGGGTGCTATATCATCTAATATTGAATTCAATTTACTTCCAAATGCTCCATACGCCATTTGGGGGCAAACATATTCTTGTATACAATCAAAATTAATACTTTCAATATTAAGCATAAACCTATCACTAAGGGGAATGGAACCTGGTGTAATGATACTTTAAACATAACTAAGGCTGTTTGCAGAGTGTTTAATTATGTCAGAGAATTTAAGGGCATTAAGTTAATGGAAAAACGGGTCGGACTTTGCTCTATAGTGTGAGCCCGTGCAAATAGGTATTAAAGAATTGTATTTATTTTGCAGAATTTGCCCAAATCATATTGCAATATCATTATTGGGGGAGGATGGAAGCATAATAAAGCAATAAGCGTTTATCATTTAGTAAAATATTCCTAAATTCAAATAAAATGCCGACAGCTCGTGGTATGGTAGTTTTAATATTTGTATATGTTGTTTTCCAAGTTAGGATTTCGTCAAAAGTAACGAGAAACTTTAAATACGATTCTCTTGATAAGTCCATGAACAAATATATTTTTGTTTAAATCGATGCCTGCATGCATTTCATTAAAATGTATGAAATTTGTCTTTTGCATATTTAGAGACAATTTATTGTACTTAAACCCCAAAAAGACCTTTTGGAGTTCATTATTAGTTCTATTCACTAGTGGATCAATCTTAGAATGAGAACAAATGCGATTAGCGGACAAGCGCCATTTTACTAGCGCACACTTGCTCATCCAACCACATTAACGTTCGCATCCTACCAGGTTCACATTCGACCCTTGGGTCACTCCCTGCTTGGGTGGAGAGTAGGAAATGTAGATTAATGTCTTGCCAAAGGACATTAGTACCTTGGCGGGAATCGAACCGCGAACTTTTGGATGTACAGTCCGATGACGTATCTATTAGATTACTACTCTACAAATTATCATTTTTACTATTAAACTTATATAAATTATCATTATTACTATTACCATTGTCATATAGTTATCACTATTATTACTATCATTATCACTTATCCATTTACTAATTAAATCATTCATTAATTTGTTAATTTATTCCTCTGGCACTTTCAATACACGTCAAGTATGAACATGCAATGGAACTAACAACATATGACTATATTTCATAGACGATGGTGTACCAACCAGGCTGCCTGGGGAGGTATATGTAAGTTAAATAACCATGAACCACAGGCCTTCCTTCCGAACATCTCGCTATAAATACAGAATAATTTCATAACAATTTTTAATAGCACGACAAACTTTCAGTGAGAATAAAAATCAGTACTGAAGCAATTCTGAAAATCGTGCACATTATGCATTAATATGTAGCATCGAACTTGTTAGGGTGGGGGGAGGATCGTTGTAAACAATCAGCACAGATTAACGCAGCGGAAGATGTAGTAAATTGATTAATATATTGGCAGTAGAATTTAGTAAAGCTACTGCAACATTCCAATACAATCTTTATACAATCTCCACAAGTCAGGCTACGTTTCATTAAAGCAGTTTGTTTAATGTTATAAGTTTTTTTTCTCACTCGATCCAACACATCACCAGTCATACTCATCTACCATCACACTAAACACATTTCTCTAACTTAGGTACCTACAATATAGTAAACTAAATAAATAGTAAAAGGAGAGTTTATATCTAACTGAAATATTTGGCTCCCTTGATTATAAGAACAAAATCAAACACAACTAAAAGATATTTACAATATTACAACAAAGATCCTAATGCTTACATTATCTTATCAATCTCTTCCATTACTCAGAATAGACCACTACTGTATTCCCTATAAAATATACATTTTCATTATTCAATAACGGCACTCCCCTTCTCCTAAAACAATGGAATATGCCAAAATCTGTCTGCAATACTACCCATGCCACAGGATGGCTCATTACCACATCAACCCAGACATTGGATTCTAACGGACTTTAGACCAAAAGTTTTCATAACAAGTATCCACTCCTACACAGAGCGAGAGAGTGTGTGTATAGACTAGCTCACAATATCCATCCCAGTATGCGTGGGAGGATGCACATACACAAATATACTAATCATCCAATACACAGAGCAAGCATATAGGGAGTGAGTGGTAGCTCTGAATCTTGCTCACAGCTGACTATAATACACAGTGATTTATAATATAAGAAACAATAATGTTGCAAAAAACAGGGGCTAGATACTCACTGCAGAGACTCATTCACAATGGGGGAAAGTCTCAAGCTCAAAACTTTATTTTGGCTGCTATCGACGTCTTATCTTAAAATATTATTCTGAATAAGATTAGCACGATCATAGGATATAACCCCCCACCCAACTACTATCACCCTATGATAACTAACCCCCAAACAACTGACCCCTCGGACGATCACATGTCACCTCCCCCTCCCCCCACACACACACATATACACACACATGCACACTCTCTTATTCCCATCCCCAAAACCAATGTCTGAATACGCCACTGGTTAGCTTATTGTGGTCTAAAACTTCATTATTAACAGTTTTTATTATTATTATTGTTTTTATTATAATTGTTATTGTTAAAATCATTTTTTCGGCAAATTAATAAACAATCAAGTAAACAATGCATACATTGAAAAGAGTCATATGGATGCGGGGGAAATTAAAATATTAATTAAATAACTTGATCCCGAAGGTCTTTTTCTGATTTTGAAAAAAGAAACCGGTTTATGTACATAACAATACAGTATGCCACCCAAAGCCAAATAATGTAAGAACAAAATGAACACTCAGAGATGCATTCCAATCTAAATAATTTCTGTATTGGCAATGAAAAGGCCAGACTCGTTAATACATGAAAGTACTACTTCACATACAGTATTCATATCTTAGTTCAAACGTAGTTAAAAAATGCATTCCCCCTGCAATGTCGCCCGGCTGTTGATTGAACGTTTTTTGCCTCTGCTCTTAAAGTCTCATTCTCGACAGTCGTAATTTGTATGCATTGACCTCATTCAAGAACTAAGTTTATCACGATAACGACGGAAGTCCTAATTTCGGCAATCATACTTTGTAATTATTGACTTTTAACAATAACTGTAAGATAGAATCGAGAAAAAAATTAAATGGCAACGACGGCTTGACATGCACAGTTGATGAGCATATTTCCCGTGCATGCGCAATAGCAAGATGGGCAATTCTAAATATTTAAGGGCGTGTTTTCAGGGATTCACGAATTCAAATATGCCAAAGATATACATCATACATAACATATACATATACGGCGTGTTGGGGGCAGTCACCCCTCCTTTTCAATATCGTACTCTCGATTTAAAATGAAATGATATATATTTTTTGTAAACCACATAAAGCACCATTGACCCTCCCGCTCATTGTAATTTATTCAGTCTCTTGCATTTGACATATTTCCTGATAATATTAGACTGGCACATCTTTCCAAATTGTTTATCTTTTCGAAAAAAATGCATCATTTGGGAGAGGAGAGAAATTCCAAATGCCATTTGAATGCCTATCACGTTGCGATAACACAGGAAACTGAACAGCTATACAACCATGCAACTATGCAAACGCGTGCTTTCCTTTTGTGTAGTAGTAAAAGTCATTCGTGGCAAAATGATATGGTTAGAACTATACATCAATTCGATTGATGTATAATTGAATAGTTGTACAGAATAATGGCCTGTATGGCCCGTCATACCTTCCCCGTATCCGAGTGGGCCTATAAATATGACCTTCACATTTTAGCACAGGAACAAAAATCAACATCAACTTCTCCACGCAACCGGATTCTCTTTTTTCTTAGCGAATATTGCTAACCGCACAGACAATAGCAACAGCGGCGATGTAATGAGCAAAATACCTTTAGTATTCGTCATTTTTTTCGTGAGTGTAATCATTTACAATACTGCATTCGACAAATCGAAAGCGTAGCATTTTTAACGGGAATACGATTACACATTTGTAAGTAAAAAGAAAAAATCTAGATTTACAATTCGTCTTTCTTAACCAAGTAAATTGGTAACTTCTCATATTATGGAATGATATTCTAATTCGCTCAAATATAAATCCCTGTGCTATCTTCAAACAATGCATTAATAAATTTAATATACTTACAATTCATTATTTCTTGTAACTTGCTATACTGTGCTTTTTATTTATGTAAAGTTAAATGGATTGGAAAACAAGATTTTCGGGTAATAATTATTTGATCTTTTTCTTTTCCCGGCATCCATGTGACTTACTTCAAAGTTCAAATATTTGAACTGTTGTGTAGTATTCACTGTTTCTTGACTTCGTTTTTCCCGAATATTAATAATAATTCCATGTTCAGTATCACTATTACGGATGCACCTTTTTCCATCCTATACTTTTAGTAGATGTAATAATGCCTTCTTTTTCTTTTTCTTTTCTTTTTCAATGTATATATATCTATATTTCAATGTATTTTTCTTTGCTTATGTATTACAACAATGTATAATATCATTTTACTGTGATTGGAATCAAATAAAGTTCAATTCAATTCAATTCACTATATCATGGTTTCATCCGTAGCCTAAAGATCAAATGCAAAGGAACTTCTCAATACCCCCATTTCCTTCTGCATTATTCTCCACCCTAAAAAACATGCTCCAGATCTCATTCATCTTGTGACATCATCTGTCAATCATTAGTGAGCTAACAAGAGACAGTGGTATGTAACTTCCCCCAGCTCAGCACATGCTCACAAAAGAATTTAATTCTTTAATACAATACCTCCACATTAACTTTCTTTTCCTGGTGATGCTACAGCACGTCTGACAAAGCAACTCATATGTTGGTATTGTATGGTATATTGTAAACAGGTGGCCAGCAATGGTGAAGCTACATACCACTGTCTGTTGTTAGCTCACTAATGATTGACAGATGTCACAAAATGAATTTGATCTGGAGCATTTTTTTGCGTGAAGCTGAGCAGGTCTGAGAAAAAATTATTAAAAAAAACATTTAAAAATCTATGAAATATGCTTAGATATTTGAATGACAAAATTTGAGTTGTATGCAGCCCTGCCCATCAACAGGAATCAACTTATATGTCACCCGACCTTTAACATACAGTATTCATACCTTATCAATGATTCTCAAATCTGCCAACGTAGTTCAAAATGCATTCCAACTGCAATGTCCTCCGGCTGTTGCATGAACATGTCAATTTCTCACTGCTCTTGATGTCTTAATCTCGACAGTCGTAATTTGTAATCATTGACCTCGTTTAAGAACTAAATATGTCACGATATCGAATGAAGTCATTATTTCGGCAATCTTTCTTTGTTTTGATTGGCTTTTAACAATAACTTTATGACAGAATCGCGAAAAAATGTTAAATGCTAACGATTGCTTGACATGCATAGTTGATTAGCATATTTCCCGCGCATGCGCAATAGCAAGATGGGGGAATTCCAAAGATTAAAGGGCGTGTTTACAGAGATTCCCAAATTTAACTATGTCATTGAAATATAACTTTTACGACGTGTTGGGGGGGGGGGCAGTCACGACCCTCCCCTTTTAATATCGTACTCTCGATTGTAAATAAAATCATATTTGTTGTCTTTGAACCATACAAAGCACCATCGACCCTCCCCGCTCATTGTGTGTTATTCAGTCATTTGCATTTAACATATTTCCTGATGATATTCGATTGGCATATCTTTCCAAATTATGTCTTTTTTTAATGCAACATTTGGGGGAAAGGGAGAAAGTCCTACTGCCATTTGAATGCCTAGTAGGCGGCTTCCCCCTCCCCCAAATATATGTCTCTCTCTTTCTCTTTCTCTATCTATCTCTCTTAGGTGTATGGAACTAATGTGTATGTGAAACAGAGATTAGCCATTTCCGAAACTACTACGACAAAGTGCATAAATAGCATTTTAAGAGGTTGGTATCCGCAACAAATGGTTGCTTTGCTCCCGAGCATATATGTTTCAACAGGATCTCATCGGCTCTTGGTCTTGTGGGTAGACGCTCACGACAGCTATAACTGGCATAGATGCCATGTCTTACAAAATAGTTGTATGCGATTGGTAGGAATCATCACATTATTATTTTTTTAATTTCTTTTTGGTGGGGGGAGGGGTGGTGAGGGTCTTCTCACGTGCATCAGTTTGTTCCAGCCGTATTCACCCTCTTTTCATCGTCATGCAAAGACCACTATACGAGTGACTTCGTGAGGCATGTGTAATACAACCTCGCAGTGGCGTATCCAGACATTGGAAACAAGATGTATGAATTTTACCTTGGTTTCCCATGCTCCCGGAAGAAAAGTGAAATACGTGCACCATTGTCCTTCTCTTTCAGTCGTCCACTGCTATAAAGAATTTCAAACAAAATAACCCTCGTTTCTGTGATAAATCAAATATTTGATTATTGTCATGCTTCACACTCAAAATTACCATAGGATTGCCTGGGGCGCAGTAACACAATGTAGCTTTGTCCCGAAAGGTACAATTGGTAGTCCATGATGCAAATGAGAAAGAGACCACCTCACTTCGTGAATATGAGGTGACAGTTGAAAGAATATTTGGTAGTTTCCATGTTGGAATGAGCTGAATCCTCCAAGATCCCCCAAAAAAAAGACGCAGTCCTCGCACGCTGATGATTTGAAACGGGAAGTCCTAAGGCACAAGTAAACCACATGGTTACGTCGAAGAAAAGACGTGGATGGCGTTTGAAAGTCGGTCGGCCAATGCCAGTATAGCTGATCCCATTTACACTGCGAATTCCATTGAGGAGGACATGTGCTTGTCTCATATTCCTATTCATAATTTATATTGGGGGCCACTACTCTTAAGGACCGCTATTCATAATACGAAATGAGGGTCGCTATTCATAGTACGAGAAGAGGGTCGTTTTTTCATAAGCGAAATAGTGACCTTCTTCTCGTAATATGAATAGCGACCCTCTTCTCGTTTCATGAATAATGACCCTTTTCTCAAATTATAAATAGTGGTCCTTATGAAAAGCGAGCGGACCCCGAAAGGAACATGAAAAGAAGACGGTAAAGGAGCCCAAAGATTCCCTTCAATTAATGGCCTTGGTTTTCTGCATTTCATCCATCAAGTATTATATGAAATAATGACGCAATCACTGAATTCACAAAAGTCAGAAGGACATTTTTTTTTAAAAGAATTGATCAGTAGCAGCTCTAGAAGCGGTAAAGGGCTGAGCCCCCCGGCCCCGGAAAAAATTATATATATATATACACGGTCCCCAACAGAAAAAAATTATCTGTGTGGCAATGCCTTGAACCATAATGCAAGACCGCACAGAGGAATTTTTCCTGTTGGGGACCGGGGAAAAATGCAATGAATTATTGATAATTTATTGAATTTTCTTTGTTTTTTTAACCCGTTCCTTCCGACATTATTCAGCCCGGTAGCCGCCTCACAAACGAGAATAAAAATCAAAGACTCGACCAGTTCGCTGCCGTGCGTGCGTTCAGCGGGCCGTACAATGCGTGTGCGTTCAAGCCTGGCCAGCGGCTTCGACGAGCAGGAATATAGCGCATGCGCAGATCTGGGCCACCTATACAGCTAAGTTACGTAAGAGGAACAATGGACGTGGCCGAGGGTATAGGTCGTTGTCATGGTTATAAACTCCAACAATAGAAGAGCGGAAATGAGGTAATTGGATGCTGACATACAGCATTGATGATCCATGTATGTATACTACATGTATATCGGGTTAAAATAACCCTTTGGGGGTCTTGTTGTTTTGCAGTTGTCGTTTTCAAGCTTCATATTTCATAGTGATTTCTGTTCCGCGAATTTTAATGAGATCTCGTTTCCACGTACTCCTAAATAAAAAAAAGCTGATCATAATTATAACGTAGTACCGAATTTGACCCTATCTAAAATATTAATTCAAATATATAACAATGATATCAATGAAAGATAAAGGAATAATACAAATGTGATTTAGTAAAATGTCACTGACGAAAAGATGACATAAGAAATGATTGTTTCTCTCTCAGATTGTCTCTTTCTTTGTCTCTCTGTCTCCCTCTCGCTTTTTTTCTCTCTCTCTCTTTTTCTCTCCCTGTATTTCTCTTTCTCCTGCTCGCCTTCTCAGCGCCATTTTCCATCTTCATCTCTGGTACTGTTTTCCGTTCCGCTATTTGCTTTTATTCCGAAAGTATTCCTTTCGATCTTGAAATAAATTGTTATACCATAACCTCGACATGGAGAAGAAAAACACGGAACGAGCGCCTGATTATAATCGAAATAAGAAGAATATTACTGTACAATAATTATAAAGAGTAAAACTTTCGAATGTAAATCATGATAAAACAATGGAAACTAGAGAGGAATCCAGAGCGGGTGCGGTTGATCGGAGAGACAAAAAGCATATATAGCGGTAATAATAAATAACAATACGCCCAAATTTCTCTCTCTTTCGTTTTCTAAATGTCGTTTGCCATCTGCATCTCTCATAGTGTTTTCCGTTCCGCGATTTTTAATGAGATTGCGTTTCCACTTTCCACGTTCTCCTAAATAAAAATAGTTGATCATAATTGTAACGTAGAACCGAATTTGACCCTATCTGAAATATTCATTCAAATATATAACAATCATGGAGAGATAAAGGAATAATACAAATGTGATTTAGTAAAATGTCACAGACGAAAAGATGACATAACAAATGATTGTTTTTCTCTCTCTATCTGTCTCTTTCTTTCTCTTTCTCTCTCTTTCTCCCTATCTTTTTTCTCTCTCTCTTTCTCTCTCCTTTTCTCTCTGGGTATTTCTATCTCTTTCTTACTCGCTTTCTCAGCGCCTTTTTCCATCTTCATCTCTCGTATTGTTTTCCGTTCCGCTAATTTCTTTTATTCCGAAAGTATTCCTTTCGATCTTGAGATAAACTATTATCAGTAACCTCGATATGAAGAAGAAAAACACAGAACGAGCGCCTGATGATATCGAAATGAGAAGAATATTACTGTACAATAATTATAAAAAGTAAAATTGTTGAATGTAAATCATGATGAAAAAAGAAAGTAAAAAGTAATCCAGAGCGGGTGAGTTGGGGGTTGATTGGAGAGACAAATAGCATAATAATAAATAACAATACGTCCAACATTCTCTCCCTCTCTCTCTCGTTTTCTATCTTCATCTCTCATAGACATAGTGTTTTCTGTTCCGCGATTTTTAATGAGATCCCGTTTCGACGTACTCCTAAATAAAAAGAGCTGTTCATAATTATAACCTAAAACCAAATTTGACCCTATCTGAAATATTCATTCAAAATATATAACAGTCGTGGAAAGATAAAGGAATAATTAAAAAAATGATTTAATAAAATGTCACAGACGAAAAGATGACATGATAAATGATTGTTTCTCTCTCTGTATGTCTCTTTCTCTCTCTCTCTCTCTCTCTTTCTCTCTCGCTTTCTCAGCGCCATTTTCCATCTTCATCTTTGGTACTGTTTTCCGTTCCGCTATTTGCTTTTATTCTGAAAGTAATTATTTCGATCTTGAGATAAATTATCATACCATAACCTCGATATGGAGAAGGAAAACACAGAACAAGCGCATGATGATTTCAAAATGAGAAGAATATTACTGTACAATAATTATAAACAGTAAAACTGGTGAATGTAAATCTCTGTTGCATCAAAATGATATGAAGAAAAAAAAAAAAAAAAAGAAAGTAACTAAAGAAAACATCGGAGCTGGGGGGGGGGTGATTGGAGAGACAATTATCATAATAATAAATACAGTTAAGACTACGTCCAACTTTCTATCTCTCCCGCCCCCTCTCTCTATATCCCTCTCTCCCACTCTCTGTCTGTCTGTATGTCTGTCTTTCTATCTCTGTCTTTCTATCAATGTCGTTTTGCATCTTCATCTTTCATGTTGTTTTATATTCCGCCATTTGCTTGTATGCCGGCATCATCTCTTCCTTGAGATAAATTATTAATCATCATAAGTTATTTTAAAATAACATATCCCTAATGATGTAAACATTATACCTTATATTTATCATAGGGGACGAAAATAGAGAATGAGCGGCTGATAATGTCGAAATGAGAAGAATGTTACTGTACTCAAATTATAGAAAGTAAAAGTCTTGATTTGGTTTATAAATCTCTGTTGCATCAAAATAAAATAATACGTTCATTATGTTATTGACAGAAATAATATACATCGGACATTATATACTTTAGCACAAAAGGGTTATCTAAAAGAAGGTGGACAACATTAAAGAGAAAGAATAAAACTTTCTCTTTTATTTATAAAAAAATAGCATAAATTCCCTACACAAGCAGAAGAAATCTTGAAGAGGGAGACAAGAAAAAATATAAAAAGGACACAACAAATAAAAACAAAAAATAGGATTCTAGAGCGGAATGTGGAAACGTAATAGTTCCTACGAATTGGCAAATTTTGACCTATATAGAATATACGAAAAGAGTTATGCCCACCTACAGTAACGTAAGAGTTACGTAAGAGGAACAATGAACGTGGCCGAGGGTCAAGTTCGTTGTCATGGTTATAAACTCCAACAATAGAAGAGCGGAGGTAAGGTATTTGGGTGCGTGCCGTCATAAGCTTCTACAGGGCGAGCGCGGATTACGCTGCTCCCAATGAAGTACCAGCAGTATCAGTATTTGTGTATGGAAAGGTCTCAGCGAAAGTCAATATCTATGGGACAGACACCGCGGATCTGTATACGCTGCTATACGAATTTCTTGTGAGAGAAAACTTGACATGTTTATGAAAAAGTACAATTATAGTAAATAATATGAAAATACACAAAACAGGAGCAATGGATAATGATAGTATATAGTTTGGAAATACCCTCAAATCAACTAGTTTAGTGAATTAGTGGCAGGGAAAGGCAATTTTAGGCTTGTAAAGACGTCATTTACCTGCCTATAATGGGAACCTGGTATACCAGGTTCCCGTCTGTGAGTGCGCTCCACGGGAACCTGGTATACCAGGTTCCCGGAAGGAACGGGTTAATATTTGTGGGGGCTGCCCCCTACCCTAGCCCCCGCTGCGTACAATCATGATTCAGTGGCAAAGCAATGGTCTCGTAACTGTGAGGCCCCAGGATAAAAACCGTGTCGATGTGCTATTATTATTGCCCTTTTGTGAGGCATTAATCCTCATTTACTGTCAGTTATGACTTAAGGGCGTGGGACCCCAGTTGATTAGCATAGTAGCATACAGATGCTTAAGCAGTCACGCGAAACAAACACTTGCAAATTATTATTCAATAAAATCTGAGAATGTAAACTATTATCTAGATCTATTAGGAATAAATCATTGTCAAAATCATTCCATAAACTGGGGTAAAAAAAAATATTCCAACTTTATGAGCAACAGTGTATATATATATAGATATATATATATATTGGGAACACAAATTAACAACCCCACATCCTCCCAACAAATAACAAAAAATTAAAATTAAAAAATATATCCTAGATCTTCCCCTTGAATTAATATTACCTTGACAGCTTACTGAGATCATCGATAGGGATGGATCTGTATGCCTTCCTGCGTTTTTTTTTTTTTCAAAAAGGGTAAATTCATGCATGGTGATGGTGATGTATCCTATAGTGTTGCATTTTTTAATACGGGAGGACGCCAACAGTGATTTTTCCAGTCAACACACTCAAATAGACCCAAAACTTGACTTGTTCAACCATTCCCTATCCTTAACACACACACACACACGCACACACACGCACAACATACACACGCACACACACACGAACACACTCCCGTTTCCTATAGTCATGAAACCAGTTCAAAGGACTTAAAAGATCACTTACACTTACGAGGAAATAACGTTATCATAATTTCTATAACACGAAAACAAATTAAGACTTCGAAAAAATAGAATCTTATAGGCATATTCAATCAAATTCAATACCCTTTGGATTGGTAGTGCCTATACTATAGAGTATAGACATCATGTTCGGGATACGTAATATATCATTGTCATATAATAACAATAATGATACTAATAATATGTCTTGTTTACCCAGGGTAGCCTCATCAGTACTGTTCTTCTACAGGGTCCTGTAATCATAGTATTACCCTGGACATTTCGCTCCAAAGTTTTTTTTCCTGCTATTCCTATCCACTATTTCTGCAGTAAAAGAGGTGTCGTAGTCGAGTGGATACGTCACCTGACTGTCGATCACAAGGTCCGCGGTTCGAGTCCCGACGCGGCACTAAAGTCCTTTGACAAGACATTGATCTACGTTTGCCACACTCAACCCAGGTGATGTAAATGGGTACCTGGCAGGAATTAAAGCCAGGGTAACAATCTTCCTCTGCGCCTCAGAATACTAGATCGATGGCGCATAACAAATGCTGTAGTATTATTATTATTATTATAATATTCGAGAATATAACTGATTACTGACTAAAATCTGTTTTATTCATTTTCCAAATCGGTCTCAATCCTTAGAGAAATTAGTTAAAAGCAAATATCATACTCACAGATCACCGATACTCTGATGACATTAGGAGCATCCTCCTTCTGATTCCACACTGGTATCAGGGTGTCAAGCAACAGTTCAAGTGGCGATTTCCGTAGCGCCGTGATTCACAGTAAGGGCGATATAACTCTGAAAACCGATGTTACTCGCTCCTTATAACAGCTTTTTCGGTCAAACGAATATTCTGTAGTCACTGAATTAAAGATATTAGGAGCCTATGATTCAGAGTCAGTGAGTTATACGTACTCTTGGACATATAAAGAGACGTCAATCGACGAAATGGTGTGATATGAGAATGGGAGTGTAATAATTATACTTGCTTATATAGCGCCTAACACTTACTTTATCAGAAGTCTCTAAGCGCTCTACAATAATGCAGCATAATTACCCTGGCTTTAGCAGTGCAGCTGTCACGCGCTCTGCGTTTCAAGGAATAAATTCCTACCAGGTCCCCATTTACTTCACCTGGGTGGAGTGTGGCAAATGTAGATCAATGTCTTGCCAAAGGACATTAGTGCCGCGGCGGGACTCGAACCGCGGACCTTGTGATCGACAGTCCGGCGACGTATCCACTCGGCCAGACCCAGGGCATAATGGACTGCTTGGAGGGGGAAAAAAGAGGAAAAAAGAAGGGGGAAAAGGGGGAAAAGGGGGGAAAAGGAAGGGGGAGAGAAAGAAAAAAAAGAAAAAGAGAAAAAAATCCTTTAAACTTGGTCAGATTTGGCCCATATTCGAACTTGACCTGTGTCTTTGCAAGATGTGCCTATGGTGCAAATTTGATGATCCTGCTTCAAAGCAATTAAAAGTTATAGGAAATAATGGGTTTTTTGTTTTCAGTCTAAATTTATTGACCACTTGACCTTGGTAAGAGTTTGCTTATATTTGAATTTTACCTGCGCCTTTGCCAGATGTACCTATGGTGCAAATTTGATGGTCCCACCTCAAAGATATGGAAAGTTTTTGAAAGTAAAACATTTATTGTTAGCTATGCAGGCGCAACCAAACGAACCAAATATTCTGAATGTATACAAAGATTTTGTTTTCTTCTAGATAAACATACCTACGCACAACCAGGCACACAATCCCATGAACATTTCACTATCAACATAAAAAACACTTAAATAGAAAATGAAAACAAAATCATACTTGTATCTTGATTAAATGTTACCTGAACCTCAAGATTCAGATTATTTTATTCAAAACCATAACGAGCATAAAAAAAGTTTCATAAAATGTTTGCAAGGTTCATCAAGAAATAACATGGAAATTCACACACTGACAATAAGTACTGGAAGTGTTTTCTTAGTCAACTGGCACATACATACATGTATCTACCAAGTTACATTTAATGAATATCATAAAATGTTCCTGTTTAAATATCATGAAGTGTTTAAATGTTTAAATATCATGAAATCTTCCTATTTCCTGAGGCAACTAACTGGCACATATATCTACCACGTTTCATTTGATAAAATATCTTGAAATGTTCCTTATTTCCTGAGGCAACTAACTGGCACATACATATTTACTCATAAAATGTTCCCTATTTCCTGAGGCAACTAACTGGCACATACATACAAAAAAAATATATTATCTACCTCGTTTTATTTGATAAAATATCTTGAAATGTTCCCTATTTCCTGAGGTAACTAACTGGCACATATATCTACCTCGTTTCATTTGATAAAAATATCACGAAATCTTCCTTATTTCCTGAGGCAACTAACTGGCACATACATATTTACTCATAAAATGTTCCCTATTTCCTGAGGCAACTAACTGGCACATACATATTTACTCATAAAATGTTCCCTATTTCCTGAGGCAACTAACTGGCACATATATCTACCACATTTTCATTTGATAAAAATATCACGAAATGTTCCTTATTTCCTGAGGCAACTAACTGACACATACATATTTACTCAGAAAATGTTCCCTATTTCCTGAGGCAACTAACTGGCACATATATCTACCACATTTTCATTTGATAAAAATATCACGAAATGTTCCTTATTTCCTGAGGCAACTAACTGGCACATACATATTTACCCATAAAATGTTCCATATTTCCTGAGGCAACTAATTGGCACATACATAATTATCTACCTCGTTTTATTTGATAAAATATCATGAAATGTTCCCTATTTCCTGAGGCAACTAACTGGCACATATATCTACCACATTTCCATTGTTTCTTATTCCCTGAGGCAACTGTAGTTGCCTGCAGTTGCTACTGTACTTGCACGTATAATACTTTTAATTTATATCCAGTTGGTACATGTACTTTTGTATATATAATGTAACAAAAGTTCTGTTGAGGTGTCATTACCCTAGTTGTAGAATGTGTATTAAAATTCTTGCAATCTGATTGGCTGACGATAATGCATCAGTTTTTACTGGATTTAACATGATATAGATTTACTTGATGCATGGTGATGAAAAAAATAAACAATAATTTTCTACAAAAAAGAAAACATAAAACATAAAAAGAAAACAAAAGAACAATAACAATGACTAATTACTTACACACTGCTGCAGAAATAGGATAATATAAAGATGGTATAAAAAAAAAAAGACAACACAGGAAAGCACTTTCGATAAATATGTAACAAAATCAATAATTTTATCTATAAATATGATGAAAAAGAAACAAATTCAACTGCGTACAGTTAACAATTTATGCCTGTAACGCCATAACCCTTGATAAGTATGGACATGTATTCCACGTGCGACTTGCTTGCAAACTATTAATGTCCATAGTTTTACGGAACTGTGACTTTTGACGATAGACTTCCTAATCCCCTTTATCTTGTCAGTTTGTGGGATTTCCATCCTGCAGCTAGCTATAAAGTTTCATGAAAATCTGTCACACTGTCACAGACATCTTGCATTCACAAGCTACATTATGTCTATATAGTTTTATTGATCTCTTCCCTTTGACCTTGGACCTCATGACCCCAAAATCTAACCAATTTGTGGGCTCTCCATATTGCCCCTAGCTCTGAAGTTTCATGATTCATTGCATATTTTTTTGAGATATTGCATCTACAGGATATTTCCAAATACATTGCTATGACCTCCGACCTTATGACCCCAAAATGTTATCAGTACTGGGACTCTCCAAAAAGCATATATGAAGTTTCATGAAGATACTTGTATGATGATTCTTTAGATATTGCATTCATGAGTTTCACACAGACAGACAACCCAAAACATAATGCCTGAGGTGACTTTTGGGGCAGATGCATAACAAAAATACAGGCTTCTACAGAAAGAGGATAATAAAAGACTGTATAAAAACAGACAACACAGTAAAATAGATGCTTTCTAGCAAAAAGATAATAAACAATAAGCAAGTAGAGACTGCATGTGTAGAGTTTTCTGACTGCTTTTGCACAGTTCTGATCAACTTTGCATTAATTGAAGCATTTTGGCATATTTGGTGATAAAAGCTAAAGAACCGCTTTGGTTTATCAAATTAAATCGTTTTGTGTATCAATAATTATTGAAAATTGGAAAGTCGTAACATGTTAGAAATTTAAAGTAACAAATAATTTTGAATGGAATGAAAATATCATCAACCATATGTTTATATCTGGATCCAACACTGTTTAAATTCAATCTGATTGTGCTCTAAGCTTCAAAAGATGATTATCGTCCCGATCCATGTTCACCTCAACCAATCCGCTATTTCCGCACAGGGCCCACCTCAGTGGCTGTTAATTTGCCTGCACGTGGTAAGGACCATACGTCACAAGCAATTGGCTGCATCAAAAGGCACAATCTTTCGCGCATGCTACCTAGGGATGACTCATTGACCCCGGCAAGTCCAACAGTCAGCCTGTATTTCGCGATCTTAGAGAGAATGCATGCCACACCATGCCATTTCAAGCTTTAAGCAGATAAGGAAGTTAATTTTTGGTTCTGGTAGTTTACATTTTAGCAATAATGAATTTTCATGTAAAGTTCATTGACCTTTTGTCCTGTCACCTTTGAGCCATACTCGGACTTGACCCGAGTCTTCAACAGATGTACCACTGGTAGGAATTTGGCAATCCTAATTCAAAAGTATAGAAAGCTGTTGCGTGTACAATGCTTTTCATAGAAAGTTCATTGACCTTCTGACCTTTCACCTTTGTCGAATGTGACCTATATTCGAACTTGACCCGAGTCTTCAACAGATGTACCTGTGATATGAATTTGGTGATTCTACCTCAAATCCATACAAAGTTATAGTGATTACAGCATAACAGAAATAGTGGAGCTTATAGTCTCTCTTTAAAGAGAACTCCTCCAATCTTCTACAGTTAATCCCATCTCCGGACAGTACCAATTTCCTCTTACTTGTGTATGCCCATTTTCTTTGGTCTTTGGCTTCTTACAGCGCGAACATGAGTAGCCCTCCTTTCTTTTGGTGTACCTCTTCCGTGGTGGCTCACCGCGCAATGACCTCTCTTGGTCCTCTTGTGCGGCCTTCATCCGCCTCCAGTTGGCCTGGCGAGACATGGTCACGTTGTTGTCGGTTTCCTCAGATGATGAGGTAGCGGGCCATGGATGCATCGGAGGAGTGTACCACTGGGCTGGCTGCTGGGACTGAGGCAGTGGGTAAAAAGGGCTCGGATAAAAAGGGAAATACTGAGAAGGGTGCGGTTGTGAAGGAGGTGGTTGGAAGGGGGTGGTTTGAAGGGTGTCTGGCTGAGAGGCTGTTGTGTGGGATGTAGGCCTTTTCCTTGCTCGGGCGGAGCCTCTCCTTCTCTGTTTGGCGGCTCAACAAACTCCATCTCCTGATGGCCATGTTGAATTATCTCTGTTGGTCTCAAAAGAGGTTCGGGTAGGGGGTTCCTCGCCACTGTCACTGTGTCTGGTAGAGACGTGCCTTGCAACAATGTTGCGGTGTGTGTTTTGTTCTGACGTTTATGCAACCTGAAATTATTTCAAAAAAATAAAATAATTATTCTACATCAGACTATCAAAATCAGGTATTCAAAGTCTTAGAATTTCCTTTAGTTTGAAATGCAGGAGAATCTAATACTTGCTATCACTACGAGAGGCATGAAAAAACAAATACATAAATTGAGTATATAATTAACATTAACAAACTAAACTACCACGTACACTGCCCACTCAGCTACTCATGAGAGGCGATTTCACCATGACCACACTTGCTTCTTTTTTTTGGGGGAATTTTCTACACAAAAGCAGAATTTTGCATATATATCAAGTGTTCTGTGACACATGTCTATATCCAGTCTTAAAGGAAGACGTATCAACCATTTGAAGGATAAATATTTCCTCTCATAGAAAAGGGACAAAAGATATCAACACCATTAGTCCAATACCATTTTATAAGCAGACAAAAATCGTAAACTCTGTTGTTTTGAAAATGAGTCAATGAGCATGACAACCTTTTATTGATTTTTACACACTATAGTTGAAGTCTGACTCCCTAAAAGAGATATTGAACCCATCAGGTTTTCAGACAATCTTTCAAACTGTATTTCCTTCAATGTTCTGTAGAAACTGTTAAATTTGGCCTTGCAAAAGTTTAATGCTCCCTTATAAAGTTGAAATAAGTAACTCATAAGATTTAAGTGAAGATAACAAAGTCTTAATCCCTATTCATTGGAATACTCTACTCCTCAGCATGAAAACTACTTTTATTGCATTATCTATGTCAAATGAACTTTGAATGACATGAAAAATTGCTGATATGAAATATCTTGCCATACACTTTTCAATTGTTATTAATACTTAGAAAGGACTTGATCCCTCACCAGTCAGTGACAGTTTTGTTGTTTAGTGTGACAAGCACAAGGGTGCTATCTCTCTGTATTTGAGGATTGTCGATGATTTGTTGGATGTGCCTATACACATGGTTTATGGCCTGTGGGATGGGTAGGGTTTTGCCCTCTACATCCTTTGGTCTATTGCGTGCAGGGAAAAATTCCTTGTACAGTCGCAGACAAAGGCATTCTGTAATGCGGTTCGCATTTGGATGTTCTGCAGACACCCCTCCAGACAAGTATAGCCTAAGAAGAGAAAAAAGGAAACAAATAAAAAATGAGTACTGTCATTACCATTCAAACATGACATGTATATGCAGCATAGCAGTGCAATCAAAAAGGCAATAAACAGTGAAAGCTTTTCAATAACTAGTGGCTATTGCAGCCCTTCATGAAATGGGAAGCAAAACATCAATAAAATCTACACTCACATATGTTCCATATTCAGCATCCAAACACCATACAAATGTAATAACTGAATAAAAATGATATGAGTATTCACACATTTTGATATACATTAGATTAGTCATGTCGTTTTTTTAAGCCGGGTTAAAGTTGTTTCAATTAGGTTACCCGCCACAAGTCTGGGACAAATTGAATATGCATATTACTTTTTCTCATAATAGCCATTCACTGTAAAATTCAGAAAAAAAATATTTGGAATAGAAAGTTCACATACCTTGACAAATCATATCAGCCAGTTATATTCATGGGCAATGATACATAATTTGATAAAATTTGATAAACAATGATTTTCCAACACTATAAGCATGATACCTTGTCATTTCCAATTTTCCATACAAATTTGTTGAGCTATTGAAAAATGTCAGAATATACAAATGAAATGTAACAGTGTTGTGGATTTAAAACTTTTTTGTTTCAAATAACTTTCTTTTTTTAATAATTTTTATGTATGCATGCATGCGTTTATATAATGTCATATATATGCACACACAGATTCATATTTTACAGAGAACTAACAAGAAACGCCCTTATTCACCTTTCAGAAGCCTGGACACCTGGTGCAGAGCCACTACGCTTTCGGGATGCCCTCCAGCCTCCTGTGAGGGTCCTTTTTTTATTTTTGAGGGAATAGGTCACGGGGGTTTTGTCGGACTCGTCTAGCAGGTTGTAGAGTCGGGTGATTTCACATGCTTCGGCAGAGGATAGAGCCGTGATAGTTCGATTCAGCCCCAGCAGGTATGCTGCCAAGTTGTCAACAGCCTCCCAGCCTGGTCTACCTCTATTGTCACAGCGTATTTCCTGTAAAGGTTTTGCGTTAAAGCCCGTGTTAAACATTTGCAAAGAAATTCTGAAAACATCTAAGAAATACAATAATAAAGTTGCAAATTTAGCAATTGAAATATTTTTATCCAATAATTACTGAAGGTTTTGTCCCCTTTTTACTGACAAATGCATCATGTAAAAAAAGAAAGACTGTGTGCATTTTCACTCATAAAATTAACAATACTGATTTTTTTTTTACCTGAAATTTAAAAAATAGCTTACTTTTGTACCCTTTTTTGTATACAACTTGTAAATTTAAGATGATTATTAGAATTATACAGCTTTTCAACTACACCTTTGCCTTCCTGATGAATCAGTGAAACTCTCACATTTCATGCTTAGAACTCTTCACATCATGCAAGGTCATCATACATAAAAAAAAAAATTGTTTTTAAACATTTACTTAAGAATCTGATCAATATCTTTTTTAACATAAGTTTCTATTTAAAAGCCGGGCCCACATGATGTTATGTCTTCAATTACATTCCATAAACCATTTAAAATAGTAAAGACACAAATTAAAGTTTCAATTTGGATTTTTAATACTCGTATAATAATGACACCACTATAGCTGCACTTAAGGGAATGAAACCCTAGGAACAAGTTAGATTGTGTGAAAACAGACAAATCAAAGAAATAGATCAATTCAATTCAACTTGTTCCTAGGGTTTCATTCTCCTTTAAGGAATTCTAGAAAATTATGGAAAACTAGCATCAAGAAGGATTATAATTGACGGAAGGACTAAGGGACAACACAAAATTGTATATGGTGGAAGCATAAAATAGTCATTTACCTTTGTTGAAGATTGCTCAGGTAAGGGTTGAGGTAAGGATTGAGGTAAGGGTTGAGGTAAGGGTTGAGGTAAGGGCTGTGATGTAACTTGTGCCAAGTTCAAATTCACATCATTAGCACTACAGATGGTGTCATCTGATTCCACGTGACCCTGAATGTCCTCCGACTCATCCATTGGCTCATCTGGAATTCTGTCCCCAAGCTCATTAGTGTGGACAGAAGCAAGGAGGTCTCCTCGTCCAGACTGGTCAAAGAGGTATTCCATAGCTATCTTCTCATCTGCAAAATACAAAATTCATACATCATTCAAACATGCAGAGTTTTACATATATGTGACGTGCCGGCTCAAAACCACCAATAAGTTGCAAGAAATTCATTGTTTGGTTTTATGTGTTTTCTAAAAATTCCAAGCTTTCCAATGATATCAAATACTTGTAGTTTACTAAAGTATAACCAAGTTAGATATCACATCAAAGTAAGAGCTACAAATGTATCAATGATATCCAATGCAGAAACACCTGCTTCTCCCGCCATTTACTCTTTTGTTCTTATTTTTCTCAAAATATGTTTCTGTCGGTTGCAAAAATCGTTCTCTGGCCACTTCATGAAAACGATGACGATAAAAACAGTTTCTTTCAAAATTGTTTATTATTATCACTCACATTAAAAATATTATTAAAAAAATAACAAATTTCATGTCTCTTGTCACATGTATCTATTTATTTGTGATTTTGTTTGCCTATAGCTAGCCCAGGAGGGGGGGGGGGGCTTAACCCTTTGCATGCCACATTAATTTGTAGCACAACAATGTAGATTTTTCTCTACTTTTAATCTTTTAATCTAAAAAATAATATGAAAAAGTCTTGCGTTGAGCGAATACTGGAAATTACTCCATAGACATGACACGGCAGTATTGTTGTTTTTCAAATCCTCTAGCACCCGCATTAAAGAGATAATGAATTATTACGATGTATAGTTAATAAGTACAATTGTGACAAAAGTCGACTATGGCAGGCAAAGAGTTAATAATCCACCTCGACATTTTTTGCGATAATTTTTTAACGCGAGAAGCTCTTGCCGTGATGTTTCATGAATTTTTTTCTTTCGAGTCTTGCGCATCTTTTGAGACCAAACTCGGGAACCCAGTTCCACAGTTAAGCATTAAAAAAATAGCTAAAAAACGTGATTTCATGTATAATTTCAATACAAATAATGTTTTCAGCTAAAATTAATAAATGTGTGATTATTTTTGCTTTTATTGATTAAAATCAATTAATTTTATGCTGTTTATGATCGAAAAAATGTCACCGACAAATTTCATTGAAAAAACAATAAAAATAAAGAGGTCGAAAAACAAAGAAATACATAAGAAATTATGAAAACAATAAAATACATAAGGAATTAATTTTGATACCACAATTTTTTTCAAGTAAATTTGTTGAGAATACGAGTATCTAGACCTAAAATTAGCCTATTTGAAGCTTTATAATAGTGATTTAGAGCAACAACAACAACAACAACAACAACAACAAATCTGATTTCATGCATAAATTAGCATAACTAGCATAATCAAGGAAATGACATTGTTTTGGGAAAAATCAATGATACGACTTTAGAGATTACGTCATGGGCAACGTGCGTGCCAATTTTCATCGCAATTGCGCAGTCGACAGCCGAGATCTCAGGTTAGGCCACTATTTCTTAAACCCGATTATTGTCTGGCTGACCAATTTCAGTGATCAGTACCGTATCAGTATCAGTTTATACAGTATATAACAAATATATTACATATTACTCCAATATTAAACAGTGGAACCTCTCTGTAAAGACCACCAATGGAGACAGAAAAAACAATCTTTATTGGTAGGCGGTCTCTACAGAGATGTCACTTATAAATATTGTTAAAATAGTTGCATTTAACTATTGAAGAAAAAGGCAATAAATTACTTGTAGGTTTTCCAGGTGCCTGGAACTCGGGAATGAGCTGGAACCCAAGTACTCTTTGGGACATGGTGTTGATGTCACTCATAAGATGGATGTCATATAGTCGTGCTCTTGTCTGTCCAGCAATGTCACGTGCCTCCTTCGCTCTATCGATGTTCCATCGCGATCCACCTTCCAACATGTACATTTGCATGTGCATTGCATTACACCTCCAGCCTGCAAAAACAAAAACAAAACAAAACACCAGATTATAAGGGGCAAAAAAAACATGGAACTAAAAGTAAACGGCCAATAAACACACAAAGACTCTTCCTGACTTTAATATCTTATGTTCAGCTTGCTTAAAATTCTTATATATCTTTCTCTTGATCCTTATTCCTTTCTCCTTTGCTTACAATTTCTAGTTATAATTGCAGTGGTCAGCCTAACTTCTCTATATGAGATATTCATTTATTCATTAATTTGTTACTAAATGTTTAGATAACTGAATGACTTTTCATGAATATATTGCCCACAATAGTTGAAATCAGATAAAGAACACCATACAAAGAACTAAGGATGAAAGTGCACTGATGTTTGTTATCACTCAAGTAATTTCTTTATTTCTTGAACACTGAACAGTATGACATACTTATGTAATAGCACTTCCTCAGGCAATGCATTGTCTACCACCAGCTACTGTGCATTGATACACACACATGTGAATTTGGTTGTTTTATGAGGATATGAATCCCCTTTTGCCAGGGCATCCTGGGGATTTGGACTGATATTGTTGTCATACAGGCAGGTAAAGAGGTTAGTTTTTATGTTATTTCATGTATTTTTATGAAGTGTGAAATTATAAAGTAGAAAATAGTTGGTCAAATTTGGATTTCATACACATTTGATGTGAGTGTGCAATGTGTATGACCATGATGTACTGTACATGTAAGACATAAAAGTCTATGTTCAACTGTAGTACATGCATGTAGTTTATACATTTGACCTTGAATTAAGAACATGAAACATAATAATACCGGTAGTTGGGCAGGAGATATTGCTAAATATTTTGAAGGTTAACCCTATTCTGACTGGGCTTTTTGAGAGGAGATTTTGACCCCCCCCCCCTAAGATCTCGGCCGCGGAAGGTCCGATTGACGGGAAATTTTGCACGAACGTCAATGTACATGTAAAGAGTACCGCTGTTTTTTTTTTTTTTTGAAAAAGAATTAACAAATTTTCCCCTAATGGTAATTTATGCAAATTAGATGCTTATTTTAACATATTCATTAATATTTCATTAAAAAACATAGTTATGAAGCACAATCTTTTTTTTAAGTTGCTGAGTAGCATAGCTAACAATTTTGTACAGGGGGGAGGTCAAATTGACCCCCCAGTCAGAATAGGGTTAAATTTAAAGTGCTGAAGCACTAGAGAATTTACTATTGTTTACCTTTAGTTCATTCTGCATCAATTGTTCAGCTATACGTTATAGTCAAAAGTATATACCGGTAGTTGAATCCAGTTTAAATTGTAGTATTTGAGTTTGTAAATGTAAAGCCATAAGTCAGATAGATTACAATAGTATATAATTATAAAGGTCCTTTTAGGTTAGAACTTATAAAGAGATCATGATAAAGTGTACATTTATGATTCTCTTCAAGAAACTGTATTGTTGCTATGAATTTGACGATGCTTTGATGTACCGTACTTGTATTTATGATCCTTTATTTGTGTTATTATTTCAGTTTTCACGAAATCATTTCGAATCGTTTGGAATCATGATATTGGAATCATTTGGAATCGAATGGAACGAATAGAATGGAAAACCAGAAACTCCAAGTAAAAGCTACCGATTCCCGTAGAAACCTTAATTTGTCGAGTTTTCTTTGTTATTGTCGACCTTATTACAGCCACACATAACTTACCAGGGATGAAACTACACTGGTGTCGATGGAAGCTTTCGAGTGAAGAGGACCCTCTGGCACATCGGAGAACCTTCAGCTGTGTGCCACCCTTGTTCGTGCAGCCCACCTGGGTGTAGAGGTCAATTCCAGGTGGATCCTGGATGCATGGGAGATGTTTCTGTTGCACCTTCCACACTTTCGCCATGCTCTCCTGGTTGACAAGAGGGACACCTAATGTGTCCGTCAGGCTCCACATCGCATCCAGAACAGCTTGGATAAGCCTCCTGGATTCCTCCACCCCTCTTGTCTGACGTCGACAGTGTTTTGTCATCTCCGCAGATGTTATACTCGCTGTAACCTGGGCCTCTGTTGGAGCATGGTGCATCGCTCTCCTCATCTCTCCCCTCTTGGCCTCCCTTAGCTGCTGGACATCAACCTTGTCCCATTCGAAAATGGCGCTTGATAACTTGGTCAGGAAGGTGCCAAAGAGCGAATGATGCTCCGTTGTAAGGCCTGACACAAATCTTCTCATGAAATGGAAGATGTCAAGCCTTACACAGGATCTCCACGGACAAAACCAGGTCAGCACAGCTGGTTTGCCTGTAAATCATAGAAAGACATACATGTATCAAGCACATTTCCTAAAGGAAGAGAAGACGGAAGACAGGACAGGTGCTTGATAGTGGCATAAAATTTTTATAAACCAGATGTATGTTTGTGTTTACGTTACAATTTTAGGGTTTGTTTATGTTTTCTCTAATATAAATTTAGATGAATATTTGTTTCAGTATTTTAATCGTATCACAAAAACTGATAGTGTAAACTATATACAGGTGTTTCTGTTACAGGAAATTTTCACAAAAGTTTCATCGATAGAAAGAAACCTGTATTTACTACTAGTACAATGAGCTTTACTGCAAAACAAAATCAGCCCTGCAATTATCTAGAGATTTTGATGTTCTGTTTGGACACAAGTCTTTAAAGTCTGACCAATGGACAATTGACATTCCCTCAATTAACGCGAGTTGACTTGAGAAGGGAAATTTATATTCATAAATTCCTTCATTTCCAGGTTGGCTTGGAAGCCTACTATCAAATTGTCTTTATGCAAATGAAATGGGGGGGGGGGGAGGGGCGTTATTAGAGGGAACTCGTGTCAACCGGATCCACAGTAATTAACAGAAAGATATATACCTGTACATGGTATATTCATATAATTTTAGTTTCTGTGACCTCTGATACTGGGCTGACACTCCCCTAATATCTGTGCTTTACATGAACTTCTCTTACCTGACGCACTGCAACAATCTCTGTCGACATATATGACTTCTGGCTCGGGTTCAGAGGCATCCTGGTAGCGGCGGACAATGCCCTGACACAACGACTGCAGACCAGCACCCTCCCCGGTTGTCAAAACACAATTTAGGACTTCGCCTCTCTCATTGGTGACATTGGTCATCCACTGGGCTGTGTTGGCAACCCCACCTGCCAATTTCTTGGTGATCTGAAATGAACCATGCAAAAGACAATAGACATTTACAGTTTAAATCCAAATGTACATGAAAAAACTAAAGAAAAACAAAATTAAACAACGTCCTCAATATCATGTGTCCATGCATCTTACAACTATCATGTAGACATGATCGATAAAATATAGCCTATATTAAATCTAGGGGGAGCGCTAGCTATTTTCTTTGCTGTTACGCTAAACGTAAGCAATACGTCTGTTATGGCGAGACTAGCGCAAACCATGTCTGGCGTAGCCGCACACCGCCTATAATCACTCGCTCTACGTTAGTTGTTGTTTTCTTTATACGGACAATGAAAGTTTTAGTAGATTTCTTATGAAAAACCGTCATCGTCGTTTCGCGGTAATAAAAAAACGACTAACGTAGAGCGAGTGATTATAGGCGGTGTGCGGCTACGCCACACACGGTTTGCGCTAGTCTCTCCCCATAACAGACGTATTGCTTAAATTTAGCGTAACAGCAAAGAAAATAGCTAGCGCTCCGCCTAGATATTATAGGCTATATAAAATATAGTTACAGATATGTCACCAATTTCTTGACGGGCGTCAATGCGTTTAAGTGAAAGTGGATTTAGGAAAGGTATTTTTTTCTAAATATTCACAAGTGTACATGTATGATGTACATCATAGGTGGATGGATAGACAACTTATTACAATTTACATGTAGTTCCTCCCGAAATTTCAACATTACAGCATTTCCTGCTAAACATTCCTTGCACAATCATGTCCACTTATCACAATTTTATTTTGTTAATATATAGACTTACCCTCTTTGTCGAGTCAATCTTGAGTATTTTGCCATATGTGGAGGTGATGATGCCCTTGTGCTCATCCAGGCGAGTCAAAATGGAGTTTGAATGAACAGACTCAAACCACTGAGCAAGGGGTAGGGGGGTGTATGGAGGTGGTGGCTCATACTCCGTTGTAGACTGCGTGAAGGCTGTTCCCCTTTTGTGCAGCTCACATGCAGCCAGGTATTCTATTACCCTCCTGCCCCACTCTTCACTATGAATCTCCTCCAACGCCTTTTGGTTGTAGCTGGTGCTATTTCCCTCAGTCCGAGGCTTCATTAGAGTGACGCACTTTCTGTCAAGAGCCAGTCTGGTGGTCAGGACTGCAGGGAATCTACTGCGCTGGCTAGGGTGGAGTTGCCTCAACAGTTCGTCACTCCAGGGACAAACTGGAAGCTTGCATTTGCTGCAACGAGGGTATTCTCCACCGACAAGGTAGTAGGTTGTGTCGAGGTCAATAACCTGCCGCACCTTGGGGTATATGCCGGCGTGATGCATTTTTACCTTGCATGTGGGGCACTTGAACGGGATGCCAAACATCCTCATTGGCGCCCATACAAACATCCGCTGGCAAAAGAAATCGCCCGGTGATGGAGCAGATGCTGACTTGGGGACAGGAGGTGGCATGTACCAGTTCTGCTGGTATTTGTCCCTTAGTTTTCCTTGGTCATCATAGAGGACATGCGAGATCCATTCCTGATCAGCTTCCTTGATGACCTTCTTGAATTGTCTTGGTAGGAATCTCTTATGATCTGTAATATATCAAGAAAGAAAAAGAATTTCATTTAATAATCCAACTATCCGTACATTGTAGACATGTATGTGACTTGTGACCTGTTCACCCTCAATGTAGTCAGATGTGTAACATTGTCTGTTTCTATATTGACATTGGAAGTTGAGTTCTATATCACTTTATGTGAACTATCTGAATTGGGTATCGAATAAAAGCATGAAAAGCATCAGAATACTTTCAATCATTTACTACTCTTTTGCCTATACATTTACCCAAATCTGAGTCATTTGGGGTATATGAATCTGCTATGATTAAAACGCAAAATAACATAACAAACAAAACCACACCACTGACCATGTTTGCTAGCCTCTCTGGTCACAGTTGCTAAAGGAGCTGAATCAGCCACAGGGGTTGGTGGCTCAGCTGGAGGGGGCAGTGACTCGGCTAGAAGGGGTGGGATATCAGAAGCAGGCGGCCGTGACACTGTAGCCGGAGGACACGACACTGTAGCTGGAGGCTGTGACATTGCTGAAGGCCGGAGAGGAAACTCAGCAACAGGGGGCCGTGACTCTGTAGCTGGAGGCAAAGAAATATCAAATTACATATTGCTATATTGCATCAGAATACTTTCAATCATTTACTACTCTTTTGCCTATACATTTACCCAAATCTGAGTCATTTGGGGGATATGAATCTTCTATGATTAAAACGCAAAATAACATAACAAACAAAACCACACCACTGACCATGTTTGCTAGCCTCTCTGGTCACAGTTGCTAAAGGAGCTGAATCAGCCGCAGGGGTTGGTGGCTCAGCTGGAGGGGGCAGTGACTCGGCTAGAAGGGGTGGGATATCAGAAGCAGGCGGCTGTGACACTGTAGCCGGAGGACGTGGCACTGTAGCTGGAGGCCGTGGCACTGTAGCCGGAGGCCGTGACACTGTAGCCGGAGGACGTGACACTGTAGCCGGAGGACGTGGCACTGTAGCCGGAGGCCGTGGCACTGTAGCCGGAGGCCGTGACACTGTAGCCGGAGGACGTGACACTGTAGCCGGAGGACGTGGCACTGTAGCCGGAGGCCGTGGCACTGTAGCCGGAGGCCGTGACACTGTAGCCGGAGGACGTGACACTGTAGCCGGAGGCCGTGGCACTGTAGCCGGAGGCCGTGACACTGTAGCCGGAGGACGTGACACTGTAGCCGGAGGACGTGGCACTGTAGCCGGAGGCCGTGGCACTGTAGCCGGAGGCAGTGACATTGGTGAAGGCCGTGACTCTGTAGCTGGAGGCAAAGAAATATCAAATTACATATTGCTAAATTCATATATATTCATTTATCAAGAATAATTATCTTGACCCTAAAAAGACTGAGGGCATTGCCGCCCCTTGACATTGTGCACGAAAATTCTGAAAAGCAAAGGGATAGCAATGTGCAGTTCTATGAAGTCTCTTGCACCTTTTGAGACCAAATTCAAGACATACCGGTATAGTGACGCCACATAACTTTTGTGAGACCCTGTCGGGCCAAAAATGGATTGTTTTACTGATTTGTGAAGAAATTTAAATTGGCTTCAATCATGAGATTTATAAAGTGATTTTTTTAAAAGTAATTAATTTGGGGTTAATTGTGGTTTTTTTTTCAATGTCATGATATAAATTTCATTGAAAAGAAATAAAGAAATTTAAACAAAAGTAAAAAACAACAAACGAATACATAAGAAATTCATTAAACAAAGAAATACATTTGGACTTTTACAATTTTTATGAGGAAAACTTATCATAAAAGTTATTGAATGACTTCTGAGAAAATTTAAAGTGAAATTGGGTGTCTTATAATGCAAAATGTGTTTTGTGCATTAATTTACATGATTAATTCATTAGAGATTACTTATTTTCAAAAAAATCACTATACAGACTTGCAGTTTATGTTGCAAAGGACCTGTATGCCAAATTTCAAAGTGGCTGCGTATTCAGATCATGCCCCCCCCCAAGTCTTGGGAGCTTTATAAATAGGCCAATCTTTTTAGAGTTAAAATTTTAACAAATCTTTTATATTAAACAGTACATAATTCATGACACAATAGGGCTAATCAATTACACTTGCCAGTATATACATTCTCACACAATTATAATTCTCTTTCATAGCAACATAATATTGGAATAATAAAAATGCCATTCAATTTAAATTGTCTTTCAAACATAAATTTGAATTACCTATTCTTTTAAGAATTCATATACATGACCATTATCTCACTTATCATCATATTTGTCGTTCGTTCGTTTGGTTGTTGTTTTTTTTTTTTTTGGGGGGTGGTTTTATGTGTTTTGTCTTTTGGTTGCTATTGTCCCTCATGTTGTTCTAAAAGATTCTATTTGTTATCAGCCTGATATCACTTTTGATCTCAACCTTACTGAGGATTAGCCTCATATAATACTTACATATGGTTAATTGTTAAATGTGTATGCTATTATTGCACTATTTTTTTTCCAAATTGCTGTACGTTTAGTTCTTATATCTGAATTTTTTTTTATGAGTTATATGGAAAAAAAAATTAATTGAATTAATATCTATGATCTGTCTACCTGGTGGTGTAAGATTCCTCTCAATCCTAATCAATATAGTTTTGAGAAGTATTGGATTATTAAGTGTATTACACCTGTGTATTGTAGCAAATTGTTGTGATGTACATGTAGCGTGTAGCCTTTGTAAAATAATTGAATATTTTAAATGTCTTTAGGTAAATTGCTGTAGTGGTTGTCAAAAGTAAATGATCAATAATGCCAAGCCGGGTAATAATTAGTTAACACTAAGCGCTTAGAAACACCAGGTGAATATTGTATTAAGCGCTATATAAATGTTATCCATTATTATTAATGTTACTGAATTTTACATACATTTTAATGGCCAATAAATAATCATCATTCTTAGTACTAACCATGTTTAGTTGATACTCTGGAGGATTTGCTGTGAGCATCTTCGATGTGTTGTGTTAAGCCCTCTTCACCGCGACACAATCTCCCACATACCTGACATGTCACCTGGGCATGGTACATGTCAAGGTGATCAGTAAAGTCCTCAATATTGACATTCTGGCGACACAGGCCACATTCTAATGTTTGCTGTCTTGGCGGGCTTGTTGGTCGTCTTGGTTGGCTTGTTGGTTGTCTTGGCGGGCTTGTTGGTTGTCTTGGTGGGATTGTTGGTTGTCTTGGCGGGCTTGTTGGTTGTCTTGGTGGGCTTGTTGGTTGTCTTAGCGGGCTTTTTGGTTGTCTTGGCTGGCTTGTTGGAAGGCCTCCACTGCTTTTCTTAGGTTGCTGTTCATTAGAAGAAAAAAATAGCCCAGTTAAGTAAGGATTAAAGAAGTAGACAATTTCTGATCACTTTTTTTTCAGAATTGATTTATAATCCTTTCAATATATAGGCTAACGATACACAATTTGTAAACAAGGATCAAGGGTCTGTGAACATTCACTCTAACCATGATTTTTTATTTTTTATTTGTTCTTTTAATTTTTAATGACGAACTAACCTCATGGTAGCCACATTTGCAGGACAGCACAGTTCCGAATACACCTAGAGCTTGCTTCCTCAAACGAAGGGGGCATGCATCGATCCTTTTCTTCACCTCCTTCCACTTCTTACCACCCGGTGATTTCCCTACACTAAACCGATGTTGCCCTCTGGCGTATAATCGCATCAAATGGTCCCAATAGCTGTCCGGCTTCCCCGTCTTGGTCATTTTGCATGCTACTGTAAACAGAAGAGAAAACTGTAGAAATTAGGACTTTTATTTGACATAATTACAGTTTATTCTTCCCTGAGACATTTTTTTTTTTTTTCACTGCTAATGATAAGTTAGAAAAGAATGGTGAAAACAAGAATAGATGGAGTGTACAATGTTCGCACGCAATTATACAAATGTATATATTATGTTATTGATTTTATGAAAAACGTGAAACAAAAGAACCTATAATGTATATACTATCTGTTTGTAAGTTACTGTATTATTCATTTATATCCTCATGGAGAAAAAGAAGGTTAAATCCCGACTAGATCTATACAAATTTTTTAAAATTATTATTATATGTTCGAAAAGAATATGTAATTCGATTAATATTTGTATCATATATATTATACGATATACATACAACAAAAGAACCTATAACATATGTTTGTATAAACTACTGTATTATTCATTTATGTTCGCATCATAAAAAAAGAAGGTAATATCCCAACTATATTAAAGTTTTGGTAAAGATTCAAGATATCAATTATATTGGTCTCCTATGAAATATACTCAAATTCTACAATAGCATGTACATGTATATGATATAGATCTAGATCTACATGTAACGTTAGATCTAACGTTAGGCCTAGATGTGACCGTTGCACCAATTCTTTATTAATTGAATCTTTGTGAAAATTTGTAGTCTATATTTGTAGTCTTCTAGACTACTTTCTAATGACCAAAATGAAAAAGCTCCAAATAGTATTATTACAAACACTGAGAATGTAGTCTAGAAAGAAACAGTGTAAATTAGACTTTGCATAGGCCTTACATATAACTTATAAGAAGGAGATGCATTTTGAAATTTGACATGTGAATTTCATTTTCAGGGAGAAAGAAGTAGACCCAAAACCAAGTCTAATTTGTATTTCTTAAGTGCAAACGTCATTATGAATGTTATCATCTTGTAGCAAAATTCATAAGCTTTCCAATGATGTATAATTTGTGGAGGTTTCAAATTACAAAGACATGAAAAAGATGATTTACTCGGAACGTTTCCACGCACGGGGCCGGGGCGCGGGCAGACACTGACCAAACAACTTTTTCAAGAAGGTACGGACCCCTACCAAGCCCAGGCCCCAGACCCAGCCCAAGGCCAGTGAAGGCAGTGTCGACCCAGCACTTTTTTCGCTTCGACAACATCAACTGGTGATGTTAAATGTGATGAGCATTACGAGAAAATGACATATAAACCTATGAAAACTTCCTTAAATTACTCCTGTCAATAACAAAAGCCAGTATCATTGTCCTGGGATCCTTGCTTACCTTTTCCAGGGCAGTTGAGAACTGTTTTCTTTTCTTTCCTTTCTTTTCGTCGAACTTCTGTCGCACTCCAACAGGCTTGCACAATGCACAAAGTTTGCGAGGTGTCACGTGACAAGGTTTGCACGCGCGCTCGCCATCCACTTAACTTTCGAAAAGTTCGGAAAGCTGTTAGGAAAGTTAGCATATCGTTCGGAAAGTGTTAGGAATGTTAGGAAAGTGTTCGCAAAGCGTTAGGAAAGTGACCCAATGTTAGGAAAGGGGAAGAAGTCGGATCCGCGCTCTGTACGGCCACGACACCTCTACATGTAAACGTCTGTCTGATATGTGCCGTGTTCTAGCGTATCAAAACCACGCTTTATTATTAGATCTGGGGAACTCCACGTCTCAAAAATTCCCAGTGTATGCATGTCAATAGTCAAGAAAAAGGATTAAATGGACTTGGTAACATTTTTCAGATCAGAGAAAATGGTGCTAAGGTAGTGACTTCAATGCTAAATGTACACTCTAAAAAATCAAGTGCTAATTTTAGCACCTCAAGATTTGGAGGCAGCACCTGTAAGGGCACGCATAGGGACTGCCTAAATTGTGCTAAAGTAGCACTTGTACACGTGCTATAATTCAACACCAGTCCAAGTGCTACTTTAAACACTTTAAGTGTAAGCCTTTTACACTTCTGGTGCTATTAGACGCATGCAGCTCGCAAAAACCACACTTCTAGTGCATTAAATAACCCTTTTAGAGCCCCCAAAACGGCACTACTAGTGCTAACACTTTTGCACCCAATATAGTGCTAAAGAACACACACAAACAGGATGCACAAAATCACACCTGTAGTGCTGAAAACTCACCCTTCTGTTATTATTATTATTTTCAGCCTACTTTAAGCACCTAAAACATACCCTCAAGACGCCACATGTCACACTCATGGTAACGAATGGGTAGTCACATATATGAGTTAAAAAGACTCACTTCTTTATTGACAAAAACCATTGTAAAATCACAACATACCTTCAAAAGTAATACATGTATTTGTATCAAAGGGTAAAAACACAAAACTGTTTCATGCATACTGATAAAACATTAAAGCTCAACTCAGCTGCTCATCACTGGAAAGTCATCATAATGGATAAACAGATCAAACATGATAAGCTAATACAACAACACTGCAGGATTCCAGCAGTCTGTGTCTGGTTACAGAGCATTCTCACATTAGGTTTACCTTACTGCAATCTAACTCACATGCATTTTATACATTGTGACATGTGTTATATATCAGAAGGTTCAATAAAGCCTGAAAAGTAACAAATAATTTTCCAGGCCCGGTAAATAATAATGCTGTTTATATTATGTCTGCACTCCTAATTTAGTAAAGCCCTCATACAACCAAGACAAACAAAATACATATTATTATGTTAGTCTGAAGTTTTTACTGTTACATTGAGATTGCACATTTCTATGTCAATTACATGCAGTGGTAGTCTTGCTGCCATGTAGAATGTTGGAAATGGTATCATCATGCACATTCAAGCAGAATTATTAGGCAATGAAAAGAATACCTTCTCAGATCCCGCTCTTTTATAGCCGAGTGGCGACCTATCTCATTTGAATTTTAAATTACTTTGAATTTCTTTTGTGTGAAGCACTGCCTTGCACCTGGAACGCTGGTGCGCCTGTGCATGGAGCGCCAGCACTACCGGTGTTTATTCAAGTGCTAAAACAGGCAGGGTCACACTTAGGGTGCAATTTCTCGAATAGCACGTGTTTCCAGCACTCATTTTTCTGCTCGTCATCGCTTCCCAAACGCTGCATGCACGCCAAGGGCTACACTTGGCACGTGTGGTGCAAATTTGTACCCATCACCCGTGATTTAGCACTTCATTCTTTAGAGTGTACAATTAAAGATAATCTGAAAGTTTGAGTGAAAACGGACCATTATTAATGATAACAATTGGGAAAATCTGAACTGATCGATTCCGGAATTCTCCGAACTATATCCTTTTAATTTTATTAAATTTCAGGTGAACGTAAATCGTCACAAAGCAATGAATTGGCTCTATATAGCATACCAAACATTTAACATGTTGACAGATTTTTTAAAGCTTGTTTTATGTCTTATTTTCATGGAAAAACAGTTGGGAAAATTCAAAAATTGGTTGAGATAATTTACTATTAGAGGGTGTCGCACAGTGACGCCTTCAAAGAAAACCATAAATATCTTTGTGGGTTGAGAATTCTTTAAAGGATTTGTTTGATGTTAGATGATTGCTACGGTAGAAGGAATCTAATGAGTAACATTTCATACAAAAATTACGCAGTTTTTTTTTTTCTTCGACCTTTAACAATGTTAACGGTTCACGTTAAAGCATGAAAGCTGTTCACAATAATAATTTCACATAATATGTCATTATATCTATAAAGAAAAATGGTCTTGTTAATTCTACTTAGATTCAGAGCAATTGATCAAACATGGCTAATAAAAATGATAATAAACACGGTAAGAAGAAGAAGAAAAGAAGAAGAAATATGATGAATTATAAATATTGTACCCATTTATCCCTATAAAGGTGGAGAGTGGCATGTGTGGATTATTATCTTGCCAAAGGACGTTAGTGCTGAGCTGGGATTCGAACCCTACCACAAGTTACTGAGAGTCTAGCGAATGAACCACTATACCACAACCACTCCACAGTATATGGAGGTGTCGTAATTTAAAAAGCATGATAGTAGCCTTTAAACACCAGTTCAATAGGCCTACCACGATTTATTTATTACGAATGATATAGTGAATGCTCTGTCACCCCAAACCCTCTTTGTTCTTGAAGTGGACCAATCTATATCCACATAATATAGATCAAGTTTCATTGCTACTTATTCTCCTTTTTTTTCTTCACATGTATTACTTTTTTTTAATTGATATTTCATTATTTCAAATGCAATACTATTGTGTATAAATTCTGCATAGTATTTATCATTATGAAATCTTTATCTTCTTGGAAATTAAATTAAATGAATCTGAAAAAAATTAAACGCCCCCACCCTCCAAAAGAACAGTAGTTCCATGAATTTAAGCAAATAATGCACAGCGTGGTTCCATCATTGTAATTGAAAACCATATACAACTAAGGTAAAATGTCACAAGCAAACCATTTAAAAGCATGCTTGTATTCCTTTGCATGTAACCATTTCCTGGTATTCCCACAGAGCACGAGCTATATATTATGTGACGAGCGGGAAATCCCCGTGTGTCGCATGATGACGCGATTCACCCGGAAATGAAAGAACGTGACCTTTGGCGATTAGTTCGCTAATGTCATCATCATCGTATGCTTGTATCGAGGCTGAGTTGATTTATATCATGCTTTGATCAGAATACAGTATACCTTAAACAGTATACAGAACAAATTATACATACATACAGGATACAGAATATTGTTTAAGTTTATGCAATAATGACGCACGTACAAGCATAATTTAGAAGTCTCTCTTATATTATTGTAGCATACACCTACACAGTGAAAAGTCATGAATACCCTTCTCTAAGAAGGCACATTCATTCATTCAAACTGTATGAAATTGGGATAACTATTTCCAGCCATTTCAGCCATTTTAAGAACATGCCATTTACCGAGACATTCATTTTGCAAAAAAGGCGAGCCAGGCAGGGGTTTTCTTTGACACAGGTACATTATTTCGTCTTTTTTTCCCTTCTTCTCCATACCTTCTTCCTAATATTTGGCCGTTGACCGTTAATGTTTTGTTGCTGCTGATTCGATACTCAGCTGATTCGCTTCCACAATGAATTATGTCTCAAGCAATGTTGATGTTTTGCGTGCTGCTGATTTAGATACTCAACTTATTCGCTTCCACAATGCATTATATCACAAGCAGTGTTGATGTTTTGTTGCTGCTGATTTAGATTCTCAAATTATTCGCTTCCACAATTAATTATATCACAGGTGGTGTTACCATTCAAAATCGCTGCCACCGAACGAAATCGCTGTAGCTGCTAATCCGCCATTTTTTTTTCTTTTTCCCTTCACACAGTTACTAATTTAGGTGTGCAAAGTAATATTCCCTTCCACAATGAATTATATCACAAGCAGTTATAACTATTCGAAACGGGTGTAGCAAAACGAAAATCGCTGATGCCCATACTTATCCAGACCAATCAGACCATTTGTCAGGGGTACCACTATTTCATGAAGGCTTCCGCGTTTGCAAAATCACTTTTATTCCAGCTGCTTTGATCCGTGTAGCAAGATGATTATTATTCCGTATTTTATAAGCGATCGAAGCTAACCTGCCGCTCTCCTTTTTCATTTTGGGGGGAGGTCTGTACGGATGGTCACTCTGGTCGCTTCCATACTGGTGGGATCCACGCGCTCCGGACGTGGTCTTGGGCGTCGCTCAAATCCATTCAAAAATCTCTCCCGGTCAATCATTCTGATGAATCTAATAATGATAGCTGGGGTTGTGATCCTGAAGCCGTGGTTTCCTCCCTTCTAATACGGTTTCCAAGCCTGTGCATGTTCACAAGCGGGATCCTAGCTACCTCCTCTTTGGATATGTTCATAAAATGACAGACTAATTCTCGCACAATCTCGTACACATTTTTGTTGGACTTTCCGGGCACTCCATAAACCAACAAATTTTGCTTTCGGTCATGTATTCCACTTAGCAAAACAAATTCCTCCAGTTCACCAATCTTTTTCTCAATGCTCTCCCATAAATTCGGCAAAACCCACTCTTCCAGATCCTTAAGCTTGTCAGAAGTAGATGTTAAACTTGTCTGTAAATCAGACACATCTTTCTTGGTCTTGACTAAGTCATTTTGCACTGTTGCCATTTCCTCAATTACTTTGTCCAACTTACTGTTTATTTGTTTTAGAGACGCTCTTATCTCACTCGTAACGTCAGTTATGTGCGGTGGAATGACAGCGGTTCTTTCCGCAGTCCCTGGCGAAACACCTTTCTCCTGAAGTAATAAGTCGCTACTACTGGCTGTATCCGATACCATGGCGCCTCCGCTTGCATCACGTGGATAATTTGACGCCATGTCTTGAAGATTTTCGTGATCTTTATTTCCGCTATTTTGCTACTTTTTCATGGATGATTGTGTCCTCAAATTGTAGTCCCTCGTTTTGCATTCATGGTTCCGGGAATTGTCCAGTCACAAATATTTCCACCAAATTAATCCAATTTTAAGGGAGCTCCGAAGAGTTGCTGCTAAACCGCCATTTTCATACACATACACACACACGCGCCCTCTCTTCTCTCTCTCTCTCTCTCACACACAAACACACACACCCCTCTCTCTCTCACACACACACACAAACACAATCGCACACACACGCGCACCTCTTCTCTCTCTCTTTCTCTCTCTCACATACACACATAATTATACACATGTCTTTTCTCTCTCACACACACACACACATACATACCTCTTCTCTCTCTCTCTTTCTTTTACACACAAACACATACAAATCTCTTCTGTCTCTCTCTCTCACACATACACACGCACATACAAAATCACAGATTAACCTTTGAACGGACTTTAATACACATATTTTGCCTGCCACTGTTTGTCAATGACACAGGAAAATAAATACACCTGTGCACTGTTGCCCATGAAGTTGGAATAATCTTTCTCGACCTCCTTCATGATTGTGATAATATGATTTATTATTTATAGATGAAGATAAAGATTATATATTGTCATATTTGTATAGATCTAAAGGGTCGTAGAGATCACTCTAAAGTCAAGGCCGTATGAGCCTAATGTACTTTTATCCATGGGTAGGGTCCTATACATCACAACTCACACAGTGAGAAGACAAAACCATAACGATAAAGTGATGTACTTTGTTGATATCAATAGTAGGTCTAAATTTGATCATTCTTTCATAGCAAATCATTCATTGACCATCAGCTTTCTTGATATATAAGGCAAAATCAACGATCATATCAAATCGTTCAGTAATCAGTCAAACTACAACAATGACACGTGGCGACATAAAAATAACATTGAGGGGAAAATGTATTCAATACTAAGTGACTTAAGACTTACACTTTAATGTAAACATGGTGAAATCAACTATTTGTTTTTAAAGCTAATGCTTATTGCTCAAATCGTTTGGTCTTCACTTTCTTTGAAAAAAAGGGAAATCAAGTATGGTGACCTTTTTTCTTTGAAAAAGATGTAACACATGTAAATTTCATCATCATGATAACCATTAAATGTCGATGCCTATACTAGATCTAGATCTTACAAACGTGAATTGTATGACTATTAAGTGGCTGTGTCTTACAAAGCATCCGTAATATCCTAAACAATCTAGACACATACAAACAAAAGACTTGGATATATCAACATCACCTAAATACGATCATCAATATCGAAAATTGAAGACAAAGTATTCAAAATTTTGATCATCCTTTTAAGAACTCGTAATACATCAGCAGCAGCAATGGGTTCATGAAAACTTGTGTTAAACAATGGTGACACTTATGATACATTTTTTGTTCGTGCACTACTAATGTAGTAAGTGGTACCAGAGGCGGATCCAGGCCCCACACTTGTCAGATAACACTCCACAGACCGAGAAACGTGTTGACCTTTTACTCCTTTTTTCCTTTTGCTTCCTAAACAATATCCGGACTTGTGCCCCCGCCACTGATTAAATATTACACACCTATAACGGATACAGCATTATTTTTGTATTAAGATAAATGGCATTTCTTGTATATATCAACGAAAAATACATGTATGTATAGATTTTTAAAAAATTACAACCTCTTTATCCAAAATTAATTTCATTTCATTTCGTAATCATCATCATCATTGTGTTAATATCAAATAAGTGTGAAGATGTTAAAATATATAAACAAAAACAAAAATACATGATTGACTTTAAATACTCAAGTTGGTGTATTTTCATCACTGCTACACACTTAATAAATATCAACACGTATTCAATTCATACTTGTAAAAAGTTGTTATCCAAATATTCAGTTAAATATTTCCTCGTTGATATCTACACCGCTACGGTTTTACGACCATGCACTTGTGTCGGAAGTGTGCAGTGTATGATTCTAAAAACTAATTCCGCTATAATCAATATGACGTTTCTAAGACTACAAAACCTAGATATAATTAATTCGACAGTTGTACAAATCAATGTTTTCTTAATATTTAAGTTTCCTGGTCCTGTTGATAAATTATGGCATCTCATTTCAGAATACTAATATCCTTGATAACGAGATGAACCAAAATATTGAACATTCAAACCATGGTACATGGCACAGTGTAATTTCGAAATACAAATGTATCTCTGGCAAGTTGCACAAGAAAACATATAAGGTATACAAGAAAAGGAACATTTACATCTCATAGATATTTAAACAAGAATTAAAAATATATAAAAATATTGGAAGCTTTCAAAGGTGACAAGGAAGCCGAAAATGTTGCGTACTACATGTATTTAACCAAAAAAATATTTGCCAATTTAAGAACAAATATAGAAGAAGTGTTATTATACATTCTCATCGTGCTCTTGTGCTGTTTTGTGTAAAATTGAACTTTCCATACCTCCTCACTTCTATATGGTTATATTTAGAATAAATAAATAATTATAGAAATAAAGGGTGAAAACAATGATGTTTTTGAGTGCCATGGTTTGTTTTTCTGTTTGTTCACAACAAAACCTATGTGTAATTATAATATTGATTTCTTTATTATGCAATCTATTTGGCTGTGTTCTCTTAGATTCCGTAACAAATATCCTTAAACCGAATAATTCAGTAACAGAATAGTAGGCCTATACCTATACAGCCTTTAAATGATATGGCCTCTAATGTAAACAATATTATGAAAAGACGAATCCAGGGTTGTGTGGAGGCGGCCGAAACCGGCAAAATTCCATATCTAGGTGAAATATCAGCTCCACATTTTCTGTTTGTTTGTTTGTTCACGGGGGGGGGGGGTTCTGTTTTCCAATATATTGTTCCGTCCATGTCACATTTATCACATTCACTAATCCAAGCTGTACACAAATTATCAAATAATTATTCTGAACTGATCTTTGTTAATAACTCACATTATTCTTAAATTTTGTATTTTTTTTTATCTGGGGAGCTTTGGAAGAAAAAAATGTTTGAAAAATACTGAATTGAACTTTCTTAAAATATGCACTCATATATTTTCATTATCCTTTTTCTCTAGGCTTTTTCGACGGGAATTTGAACTGCCCTGTTCCCCTGTACCACTTCGTTCTTGAGCATCATCAAGCCTTGCAGGCCTACTCTCTGGATCATCAACCTGGCTGTTTATACCGCCTTCACCACGTCTTCGTCCACGGTTTCGCCTGCGACAGGTTCCATGTTGGCCCTGGTCAGCCGTGGCGCCAGCACCTGTTGACTTTGAAGTCTTAGCCTTACCGTGAATAGGCGTCATCTTTCCTTGTGGCTTTCCCTTGTTCTTTGGGGTGTTATCTGATTTCCTTGGTGTTCCTTGACTTACTCCGCGAGTTTTGGATATGTCCTGAAAAGCATTTGGACAAGTCTGCAGTGCCGCACCTGGCTTAGACGGTGTAGCTCTGTTCATCTTGCTACCCGATGGTTGGTTCTGGGCACATGCACCACGAGTATGTTTCCCGGCTCTACGGTTGATATCGGTACTTGGTAAACCAGTAGATCTGTTATCAACAGTACCTTGAGCGTGTGTTTTACTAGTACCAGCTCTGGTATTACAGTGTTTGCTAGGTTTTTGTTTCGACCCCTCCTGGGATACTGCGCTGGCTTGAGAATTCGTACTTGCAGTCGGGAGAGTAGATTGGCTTTCATTTCTTCTGTCCTTGCTTTTCCCAGTGCTTGTACCACCTTGCGATGAACTCTCCACTTTTCCTTGACCTCTGTTGAAAGACCCGGGATCAACTCGGTTCATCGGGGAATTATTCATATTTCGCCTGTTGTACGGCATTTGCCCCGGTCCCCGTCGCATCCCACAGCTTGGAACAGCAATCGCCAGACGACGAAATTCATCCTCCGTCAAGCCCTTCACTCTCTGGTCCTCAGTAGCAGGGGAAGCACCTGTATGCTTTGATGCGCTTTCTTGAAAGGCTCTTTTGGGAATTTGTCTTGCTTTTAAACGCAAGCATATCTCACAGTCCATTGTAAGAATGCTAGATTCATCCTCTTGAATCATGAACGTGTGTCCCTTGGGACATCGACACCATCTGTCACGGGCAAAGGTCATCTGACGTCGTGGGTGAAATTCTGGGATGATCTCTGGCCATTCACTGCTTGTAGCTTTGTAGTAGTCATCGAGTACCGGTCGTATCTGTTCCAAGTCTTCATTGCGGAGGGAGGCCTTTCTCCCGAGTGTTTTTATAGAGTCTTCAAGAGGCTGGATACCTTGCCGACCCGTATACTTTACAACCTGGATCAGTAGGAGTACCGTGTACATGGTCCTGCACATTTCTTTGTGTAGGTCATGAGCCTCTTGGTACGAAAAGCTGGTAGCATCCCTAAGAACTGCATTACCCAGCTCTGCCATCTGTTCTTGCGTCTCATCGATGTATCCTTTCCATACAGAATGTCTAGTATTGCGACTTGACATATCCCGACGTGACTTGCCGGGCAATGGTGTATCCTTGGTTCCCTTGCTTAGTGTTGTTTGCAGCTCCATCAACGTACGTATTAGTTGCAGTCGAGATATGATTGCTGGTTCATGTTCCATTCTAATTTCCTGGTGTACGTGGAGCCATTTCCCTATTGCATGTTGCCCGATCCCTAGGGGTCCTAGATTCATACGGGTAAGAGTGCTCTTCATCCTCTGTTGTATATCACCCCTATCTGCCAATACCTGCATCTTATTCTCTTCCAGTTTTCTCTTGACATGCAACACATGTCTCTTTGCCAGCTTCATGACGTTTCCATAGCGTCTACTGTGACGTAATGGCGTGTCGCATTTCGGGCATTTCTTCAACTGTGTAGAAAATAAGAAAGATTGATTGGTTTATGTAAAGATATTGCTGACATTGAGTTTAATAACGTTTGTCTGTCTCTCTCAGATTCGCTCTTTTTTCCATATATTCAAAGTCCTTTGGAAGACTTTATATCATAATGTGATATGCACTTACATACATGAATTGAACATTGATAATAATAGGTTATATTATTATTAGTAGTAGTAGCTGTAGTAGTAGTAGTTGTATTCGTATCTGTTCAGCATCATTATCATTACTGACATAATCATTATTATTATTCATATCATACTAGTAATCATTATTATTATTATTTCACATTACTTTGGGTTAAATTAACTACAATTGCCTTTCAAAAAAATTTACTTGTCAGATTGCTATGTGGCTAGATGCATGGCTTTACAAAACAGTGAATATAATGTTTCAACAATGTAAGTATTTTTTTTACCGCAATCAGTGTGTAGGTGGTTTCCGGCTGGTTGAGTCCAATGTGCCTATCTAAACCAGTTACCTCGAAGACGTGCCCGCATTCCTCCAATTGTATATATCTAAATGACAACACATGACACAATATTTACCCTGACTTCAAAGTGAATATAATCGTATAATGTCATCATAAATTTCAGAGGACTGTGTTGTACTTTCCCATTTTATTTTCCTTGTAATAACTACGGTCTTTCCATCATAGCGTACCTCTTCACGTCGATTCTTGAATATATTTTCAAAATAATTGCAGAAAAAACCCGGAAGGATACAGTAAGTTATAAAGGAGTGAGAGATATAGTTTTCTTTAAATAGTAATAGTCATATTAAATTAGAGATCTTTAATTACCTCGATTCCTCTGTATCCTGTGATCCGAAAGAGGTTTCTGTCAGCTTCACTTTGTCGCAGATACGGCACAGTTCTGGGCAGATCTCTCCACATAGACCAAGACAGGGATGACCGCACTTTATCAGCTTCTTCAAACACGGTTCATCACAAGAGGGTCTGGAGCATGTTTCGCAGCAGAGCTTTCTGCACTTGTGATGCGGACACTTCCAGTTGCATTTTTTCGTACAAGGAGGGCACGCTTCTCCGCATGGGTGATTGCATTTCATGTGGTCGCAGACGTTTTCACAGGCCTTAGAACAAGGGAGACAGGGACTGACACAACTGAGCGTGCACTTATGCCCACAGACAAGAGTACGATCGCATTTTTCTCGGCATGGCACGTGGTATCGCCCTCCCATACATTGTCCACATTTCCCCTTGCATATGTGTCCACATTCAAGTTTCGTCTGACATTTGACCTTGCAAGAATCCGGTTTATCGCTACACCTCGCTGTAACTTTATGGCCACATGCCCAGTCGCTTCGGGTTACGAAAACATTACACTTTGTAACGCAGGTGTCTCCACATATTCCGGAGCATCTGTGGCCGCAAGGAAGGTCCTTCTTACATTGTTCTTTGCAGAATACTTCATGCACATCTCTACAGCATTCGACATCTTTTTGATGACCACACGGCAGACTCTTGCAGACAATGTCGGAACAATCACTTTCTGCTGAGCATTCCTCTGTCACGACGTGACCACATGACTGACGTGTCTTTGTCACAACTTTAAGGCAACGGAATTTGTCTGGCACAACGTTGCATTGAAGTCCTTCTGTATGAGAACATGGTAGAGTCTTCAGAACTATTTCGGTACAGACAATTTTGGACTGTTCCGTCTGGAAGCACTTCATCATCTTAATGTGCCCACATGGTAAGTCCTTGCTCACAATGACTGAGCACATCCCATGCTTCCTGCACTCCTCAAATTTGGTGTGACCACACTGAAGGTGTTTTTCAACTATTGTTGAACATTTAAACCTGTCGACATCCAGATGACATGGTAGGGTGTGTAGGTGTTTACAAGGAAACTTTGTTTTTTCAACCATTACATAGCATGTGACCGATTGGGAGTCCGAAGAACACTCCATCATACAAACGTGTCCACAAGGCAGTTTCTTTTCCATCGTTATCCAACATGCTGGACATTTGTTTCCACAGATGTCAGAACATGCATGACCTCTTTTACATTTCTTGGTGCAGGAGTAAGGGCAGATGTACTTTTGATGCAGCTGATCCGTCGTGTGGCACAATTTGAAACACACATGCCCGCAATTGAGTAAGGTGTCACAAGGAATTCCACATCCTCCACCAGGCATTTTCCGAAAGTCAGCTGCTCTAGCCACTTCTGTCTTGTTGTGTGGATGGTTGTAACATTGCAACATCATCGTGTTTCCTACACGACAGTTTGCTTTCAAGTCGCCATAGATCCCTTTCCACAGATCGCATTTCTCAGAGTAGAGGGTGAAATTTCCTATGCAATACAGCCCTTGCTTTGCTCTGGACAGCGACACGCACACTCTGTTTGCGATGTTCAGGAAACCTATCTTGCCATTCTGACTGCTTCTTACAAAGGACAGAAGAATGATGTCATTCTCTTCCCCTTGGTAGTTGTCGACCGAAGCCACCGTGACTCCTTCAAATGTAGCTATTTCCATTTTCTCTTTGAATTTCAGGATTTGTGCAGTGTAAGCAGTGAGTATGGTAATCTGTCGGGGCTTGTAACCCTGGTTCAGAAGGTACTTACACAGTGCCACCGTAAAGTCAACTTCATGGAGATTGTAATGACTCATTGTCTCGCCTATATGTGCCTCTTCGTTGGTGTGATCGAGGAAGAAGACGTTTTTCTCCACCCCTTTTACGTCTGTGTACGAATACACTGAGTCGTGGTCATCCAGCTCCGGGTAGAAGTGTTCTCTCATCAAAGATGATATTTCAGGCCTCATACGATGCTGCTGCTTAAGTTTCTTGTAGGGGAATCCGTTCTTTACCAGTCGTTCAAACATGGACACATCGAGGTGAAATCTGGTTGCTAGTTGGTAAACATTTGGCTTTGGGCGAAGTTGCTGATGATCACCAATCAGGATGAGCTGCTCACAGGAAGAATGTAGCGATGTGATAACGTGCGACTCTAGCACTTCTGCGGCTTCCTCAACAATGATGATCTTCGGTTTAACTCTTTGTAGCACTTCGCGCTCACTAGCAGCCCTTGTAGTAGTCATACCAACTATTGTAGCTTGCTGTAGTACCAAGAATTTCTCGTGATCATTAGTTTCTTGGAGCTCGGCACATAATTGAGTGTACTCATTCTGGAGTACTGGGATCTCTGCTTCGAGTAGCGTCATATACTCGCTTAACCAGTAATCGTACAGGGCCCAACGTTGGTGAATGTCAAGCCGCCAAACGTCCCCAACGTTTGAAACTTGATTCGCGTGCATTTTCTTTTGCATGGAAATCTTTTCCCTCAGAAAGCTCTTTTCTCTTCTGTTCATGTCGTCCGATGACATGAGATCATCGAAATAAATTGCTAGCGGAAAATGGTCCTTGACAACCTCCTCTTCAGGAATTTCATCATCTTCTAGATCATCATCGATCAATCGCTCTGCCTCAATCAATTTTCTCTCATTCTCCACGTCGATACCTTCTACCATTGTTTCAACTTCCCGTGTATCGTTTCCTTTCCTTTCCTCTTCTTTGCTGCCGCATGTGATCTCTTTATCTTCATTTTGAGCAAAGTCCTTCACACTCTCATCATCAGGAACAAGCCATTCTATCATCCATGAATCGGCATGCCCGAGATTTTTCATTCTCGTCAAACTGCTGAAGTGTTCATCAGACATAATATGAAAGCGCTTGAACTCTGTCTCTCTCAACATACCCTGGGAACTCAACTGGATTCTGGTTTGGAAGCCCTCTAGAGCCTTCTTTGCCAATGCGGTTTCTTTTCTGATTGTCCCAGCACGGCGTCGGATGTACTTATCGCTCATATCCTTCTTGAAACGTTGCTCTCGAATGACTTTCTTCAGATTGTGCTTTTCCAGTTCTATGCATTTGCTCCGACTTCCAACTCTAATGATGCCTGTATCCTGGAATTGCATGATACCGAGTAGAAATTGATCTAAAGCATGGTTTGTGTAGCATACCAAAAGGATAGGACCTGTTTCTTCATCTGACCAGCAATGCATGTTCTTGAGGAGTGTTTCCACAATTTTCAATCCGATGTACGTTTTTCCCGTCCCAGGAGGTCCTTGAATCAGGGACAGTTCCTGTGTGAGTGCTACTTTTACTGCTTCTAGCTGAGATGGGTTCAGAATGGTTTCCCCGGCTGCAGGCCAGGCATATTCATTCAGCACTGATATAGGAAAGGGACTACGTTTGTGCTGGGACCGGATTGGCGATGCACCCTTCTGAGGTTTGGTCATGGAGATGTCACAAGCATTGTTCCTCTGGTTTCGGTCAACCATTAGATTTGACACGTCAAATTTGGGATTGCTCAGTTGCATTAGGTAGGTAGGGGGGTTAATGTCAGGCTTAAGGTCAAGAATATGCTTTTCCATTGGAAAGGCTGCAGGGTTTACCCGTTGTAGGCCGACCAAGACATGTCGATATGCCTCGAAGAAAACTGTTGATTCCACCATGACAAATGTTTTGTCGACAATAGATGACATTCCTGTATCTATAGGGCGTAGGTCAACCAATCCACGTGCAAGTTGCCTTGTATCACTATCTGCTACAGTGGCTGGAATGTAGGTCTTGAATTCATCTTCCGACAATAGGACTAGTGAGCCATAAATCAAACGCTTCGACATTTCCCATCTGACATGAGGTAGCCTTTTGAATGACATCAAATAGGAAACACCTGAATTGTCCATTTTAGGTCGGACCAGTTTCACGTTCTCATAGATCCGGATATCATTGACCTTAACTCTATTATCTGGACGAACTTGCTTGTTGTGAAGGTATTCCCCCAAACCACTTCTGAGAGGCTGGATGAAATCTTCTTTCATGAGCCTGAAGTGCACGTCAAAGTAATGATTCGCGTTCGGGTAAGCTCCATTGACTATATGAGGCCTCAAGTATGGTCGGTAAGATGGTTTTAGCTCTTGATAAGTTGGAAGAATACTTTGTTGTCGGAAGTCATCTGGCGGTGGTTTAGATGAAGCATTCCGATGCTTCTGGCGCGTGAACTCTTTCTCCGCTTCAAGAGACTCGATATACTGCACCAGGGCAACGAGAGATGGCTTGACGTCCTGTGTCAATTCTTCATCCATGGCGTTAATGAGGTCTGTCATGAGAACCAATGGTACCTTGATTTCTGCAACCCGGCTGGGTATGCAGGAGATCATCGATTCAAATACTGTGACGAGTACAGCAATAAAACCTACACAATCGCGTGTACCTCTTTGGTGTGCACTCTCCCTTAGATGGATCAGACGAAGTGGTAGGTGTGTATTAAGGAGTCTAGAGCCAACAGCCACCGTAAGCAGCATAATGACAGTACTGGCTACACCAACATTGTCAGAAATATGGGCTAGAACATCCCAAAATAGGCGCTGTTTCTTTGCATCCATGTTCTCCTCTTCAAGTCCTGCCGTAAAACTTCCCTTCAATGAACCAAGTTGAATTGCTGCCTCTGAAGGCTCCATCAGAAGGAGGTGGTATAAGAACTTTAAGCGGATAGGTTGAAAGGTGCGCTTGTCATTTGATTCTGGGGAAAATGCCCTAGTAAAAGGGTTAAAAATTGGGGGATTTAATCGAAAATGAAATAAATAATGTAAGTGACGAACCTAAGCAATTGTTTGCTGAAAAAAAATCACTATAGTTTTGTCCATGTCTAAAAATTAGTTGGACACATACTTGTAGACATATCCGGACAATAAATAGTAAAATATGACAATACATAATTAAAAATATAAAAAAATTACAAATATAGACTGATAATGGAAAAAATTATTAAGACTTTTGATCAAGATAGATAATTTAGCTAAAAGTACATTTATACTAATACAGATAAAATACCACAAGAGGTAAGTATTTCGTGGCCCATTCTCTTAGCCATTAGTATTTTTATGTATATGCCTTTTTCTATAACTTGTATAATATTTAGAGATTAATATTTGTCAGAACGATATTTATCTATTCATCTACTGTCTTTAGCTGAAAATATGACTTTATGATATCATTACTATTATTGTTATGATGAATCTTTAGTTCAAGAAAATCGATGACATTTTGACTTTATAGCTGCATATTTCCTGAAATATGTGAAGTTTCTTTTAAATTCCTGTCGATCCAGTCATTGATGTCGTCTCTAAAGAGATGTCTTTTGTAAAGATAGATCTGACATCACTGCTTGAAAGATTATATTGGTTCAAACAACAGTTGCAAAGACAATTTTGATGAAATTTATCCTCCCGAAGAGAGTCGTTTTGAAAATAGACGTTTAAGATAGTAATGTTTAGCGCTTCTTCAAAAAAAAAGACACATAACCTCAGGAGGGTGAACGCTCCCACCAAAAGTGTTTTTTATTGATATGGTCAAACGTAATTGCGATGCTTTGGACTTTAAAAATCGACCCACCCGTGGTCACAAAGGTCACCGACGGTGGTGTGAATGAGAAACTTACAAGCTACTGCCACGTTGAGAAGGCTGAGGATTGGTACTGTCGCGATGCAGCAGCGTTCCACAACCGTCAACCTCTACCGCCCTTCCTCTTGAACCAGTCTTGGATGGTGATTTGGAAGAGTGGTGCCTTCCTCCTGCCCTGCTTCCAATTTGCTGCCTTTGGCCTCCCTGCCCATGTTGATGTCTTCCGTCTTGTCTTTTTCCAAAGTGGCCAGCAATGTCTTTCGGACCTATGTGATGGGTTTTTCCGGTTGAACTGCTCTTCGTAATCTTTGTTCTGTCCACCTTCTCCTTAGGTCGTACGCTTTTATCCTCATGACCTTTAGACAGACTGCTGGCATTGGATTTTTTCGTGGGACCGGGTACACGGTTGGTTTCATCACCCTGGTATTGACCTCTAGATTGGAGGTTGGTTTTATCGTTCAAAGCCTTCTCCGCCATTGTTCATGTCATGCAATATTATATTGCAACATAGGGAAGCATCTGTAAAGTGTCCGAAAATGGATGAATTTAATTAGATTATAGTTTAAATAATAATGATAATAATACTAAATTTGTATAGCGCAGCTTTTATACAAAATATATTCAGCTGCACTGTTTCAGCGCACCTTTTTTTTAACTAAATTCTACAACAACAAAAAAGAATCTCTCAACCGAACAAATATGTTTTTAATTTGGATTTGAAGACATTGAGAGATGGTGAGCTTCGTATTTCTATTGGCAAGTTATTCCATAGTTTGGGGCAGCAATGGCAAACGTGCGGTCCCCGAGAGTTACGTTAGTTTTGCAATGGGGAACCTGGAACAATCATTTATCTCTTGAACTGCGCAGGCTACGACTGTGTGACTGGACTTTGAGTTGAAGTTATTCTGTTATGTAACTAGGAGATTGACTACTCAATGATTTATACACAATTAACAACATTTTGAATGAAATTCTTTGACGGACTGGCAACCAGTGGAGCTCTCTCAGAAGAGGTGCAGTTGAAGTGAATTTTGACCGACGAAAGACAAGTCTTGCACATTCATTTTGGACTCTTTGTAACCTAGCTATCATAGAATCAGGCATTCCAAACAGCAACCCATTACAATAATCAAGCTTACTTGTGATGGGAGCATGTACAACCAATTTCATACTTTCTTGATCAAAATAATAATAATAATAATAATAAGACATTTCTATACCGCAAATTGCAAAAAGCCTCTAAGCGGTTTAGAAGGAAAAAAAAAGTTGAGAAGTAAAGGAAACAGAATTTGCATTACAAATTACATCAAATCAATTAACATTAAAACTTTGCAAATGAAAATAATACAAAATACAAATAGTTCATAAATTAATAGTATCCTACGGTAATCGATACAAAATATAAAATGCAAAATGTCATAGGGCTATTTAAGAACAAGACTTAAAGAGATGTGTTTTTAGCATTGTTTTAAATGTATTTAAAGAACTGGCATTGCAAATTTGAAGGGGGAGATTGTTCCAAAGAAATGTAGCTGAATAAACGAAAGAACGTTGACCGTATTGTTTATAAGAAATATTGTGAGACCGAGAGAGGAGAGATTGAGAAGCAGATCGCAAAGTCCGGACAGGAGTGTATCGAGGAAGGAGTTCAGAAAGATATGAAGGAGCGAAACCATGATAAGTCTTGAAAGTAAGGAGGAGAATTTTGTAAGTGATGCGAGAAGTGATAGGAAGCCAGTGAAGTTTTTGAAGAACAGGGGTAATGTGAGAAGTACGAGGAACACAAGAAACAAGACGAGCTGCTGTGTTTTGGATACGCTGGAGCTTTGAGGTTATTTTTGCAGGAAGACCAAAGAGAAGGGAATTGCAACAATCGAGCCTAGATGTGACGAAAGCATGGATAAGACGATGGGCTGTATTCTGGTCGAGAAACCTACGAATTTTTCCTATTTTCCTTATAGCTACAAAAGCAGATTTACAAATGGCATCAACATTTTGAGACAAAGTAAGTGAAGAATCCATAACAACACCAAGATTACGGGCCATAAATGATGGCTTAATTACAGACTGCCCAATTCTTAAACTGATTTGTGGGACATGAGAACAAAACTTGGAATGAAAATGAAGAAATTCGGTTTTAGAGTCATTTAGAGAAAGCTTGTTCTCAAGTGCCCAAGTTCTAACATCCTCTAAGCAATTTTCCATCTTCTGAACAGCACAAGAGCGATTCCCAGAATCAAATGTTAGGTACAATTGCACGTCGTCTGCATATGTCATACATGATATATTGTGAGCCAAAATGATATCTTGCAAGGGAGAAGTAAACATTATAAAGAGTAGCGGGCCGGCGACAGAGCCTTGTGGGACTCCGCACCATAGATTGTGTTTTTCTGAGGTAACAGAATTGATGGAGACAGACTGAGAACGTCCAGTCAAATAAGATATGAACCACTGCAAAGCAGTTCCACTTATCCCAAACCGTGAGGATAATCGTTGTACAAGACGATGACGATCGATTGTTTCAAACGCAGAAGAAAAATCTAAAAGAACTAATATTGTTTCTTGTTTCTTATCGAGAGCACACAAGATATCATTTTGGACACGGACAAGAGCTGTCTCTGTGCTGTGAAAAGCTCTATATGCAGATTGAGCAGAACTAAACAGATTATTTTCATTTAGATAATTTTGAATTTGACTGACTACCGCCCTCTCAATGAGCTTTGATACAAATGAGAGTCTGGAAATAGGGCGGTAGTTACTAAAGACCTCTGCATCTGAATGTGGTTTCTTCAACAAAGGTCGGACCGAAGCTTCCTTGAAATGAGCAGGGAAGTAGCCAGACGACAAAGATTGGTTGATGATCTTCGTCAGCGTAGGAACAAGTTCATCAATGCATCCAGTGAAAACAGATGATGGCAGAGGATCAAGTTCACAGGATGTCTTAGAAGTCTCTTTGATTATTTTCAAAACATCTATAGGAGTTGAGATGTCAAAATCAGTGAAGGTAGATTGGCAGACTTCAAGTTATTCTACAGAGAGTGGAGACAGCGGCGTAGCATCAATTCTGTCTCCCAAGGTTCTTATCTTGTTGTCGAAAAAGTCTACAAACTTGTCAGCCAGATCTTTCGGATCTTCATGCTGTGGGAGCTTAGGAACCTGGTTACCGTGGCAAAGTTTATCAATTACACGAAACAGGCTGTGTTCGTCACACTGGGAAATCTCATTAATATGATAGCTTAACTTGGCGATGGACAAGAGGTCATGATATATCTTACACTGTTGGGTATAAATGTCCTTGTCAACGGTAAGACGAGACTGTCGCCACTTCCGTTCAAATTGTCTCTTTTTCTGTTTTTCTTTACGAAGAGAATCCGAGAACCACGGGGAATGTGGGCGAACAACAATAGCCTTCTCTTTTTTAGGTGCATGTTGGTCAAGAATACCATGAAGAATGATGTTGTACTGAACAACAAGCGAATCCAGGTCATTTGCAGGACACGTGACAAGAGAACAGCTTGTAATATCAGATTTAAAAGAAGACATATCCACAGAACGTAACTTGCGATAACACACCGTTTTCTTCATAGGAGGAGGATGGGCAATGTCAATGAGGCATTTCACGACCGCATGGTCAGACGGAAGTTCCTTAAGGACTGTGACAGCAGAAACGAAAGTGTCATCACGGTCAGTAATTAAAAGATCTAATATATGTCCGGCATTGTGGGTAGGCACATTAACGTGTTGCTTGAACCCTGGAGCAGTCACCAGATCACGGAAGGAAACAGCTTCAGAGCTCCCCCAAATCAAGTAGTAACAGGAGAGTAATTTTCCGTTTGTCCATTGCCATCAGAATATCACTCTTGATCCTGAGTAGTGCCGTTTCTGTACTGTGAAATTGTCTATATGCAGACTGATTGGATGGAAGGAGTGAATTACAATTAAGAAACTGTAACATTTGTTGTGTGGCTGCACCTTCTACCAATTTAGAAATGTATTGTAAGTTACTTATAGGTCTAAGATTACTAAATTCAACATCAAGCCCTTACTTTTTCAACAATGGTGAAACAAGGGCGACTTTCCGTTCTTTAGGAAAATGGCCTGTAGACAAGTAGACATTAGGGACTTTTAGATTTGCACGACGAGAACGTAGACTGCTACGTGGGACATCCTTTTAAGGCAATGTGACGTCCTTTTAAGGCACTGGCAGTGCCCGGCAGTGTGCCTTAAAAGGACATCACATTGCCTTAAAAGGATTTCCCCGTAGCAGTCCACGTTCTCGTCGTGCAAATCTAAAAGTCCCTCGTGATCACGGATGTGAACACAGGTAGTATAACATCAATATATTGCAAGAGAATGAAATAACTGGATCCGAAAGTAAGAATCATTTTTAATATTTGGGCTTTGCATAAGATAGAAATGATCGCTTTAAAGTTTAATCAGGGACGTGATAGAGAAGGACTGGAATCAAGCCGCTCTCCTTTGACCCCATGCTCCAAGCCGCCGAAAAGTTATGCGCTAATCTGCAACTGTTGACCAGGTGGTGAGATAAAAGAGCGCATGAAATTTCAGGATTTAGAATTCCTACATCAAAAAATGATATCACAGCAACTGTTCGCTGTCTCTTTCAATGATTTCTCATCCATTGTTGAATGTGTAAAGAATAGAACAAGCGAACACAAACTTGTGTAATTTCATCCCTTTTTCCAACTGCAAAAATACATAAAAACACGCGAAAACACGCATTAGAAAACTTAAAGTTATCGAAGATTGTAAATCATGGATTACATAACGGGACATTAAAACATGCACAAATTAGCGCATCATCCTAAAATATTAAGTTTTTGTCAGGATCTAATTTTTCTTTTACCAACTCTGGCGCACAAATTATAGAAAGGGCGGAGTCCTAAATTAAAAAAATTGTTTGATGCACTATTCCCAATACAATCCCCATATAAAGTTTATAATTTACACTGAAATTTTGCCGGTAATTTAATATTTTGTAATAAATGTGAAACTGGTGCCTTGGCCTCCAAAAATCCCCGCAGTAGAAGCGCGGCTCAGAGCATGGAACTTCAAAGCCAAGTGGAATGTTACACATCCCGTTGTTACGCTTTAGAACTCACGAATGCGTTTGAATAAACTACAAGAGTTTCGACTCCTTTCTTTTACCTCCCTGGTTAATAACAACTGCAAAGGTATAGCCAACATTGCACGAGTTATTGACACATTCCTCTATCTTGGTGTGTATACAATTATAGTGCACATGGAAGATCTACCGTAATTTATTCAAAAACATATATATATATATTTATATATTCAAAATCACGGTGGCATGGGGTATTGCAAATGCCCACTAAGTCATATGAAAGAGAAAAGTTCTCAGAAGGTGCCAAATCTGATGTGTCGGTTTTGTTAAGCCTAGGAAACGTAGTCATGATGTACACGAGATCCATTTGTCTCGAGAAACCTCAAATATGTTGTCAGAAAGCCCACAAGGACGACGTTGTAGGTTTTTGAGCTTTTTGGTCTCATTGGTCTTCGATGTTGTGGTCTGTCGGTTTCACCAGCCGTCGGTCAACTGGTTACTTGCCTATGGCAACAAGTGAACGCACATGTAAATTCTGCTACTTGAAATACAATCGACCGTGCGCACTTCTGTGGTATTACTGTCTATGCTAAGTTTGTCAAGTGGAAAAGAAAATAAATACCATGAATTACTTCATTCCCGTCATGTCAACAATTATGTGTTCTATTCTATAAGAAATTAAAACTTTTGCTTATGTCGGAGCATTTGTAATAAATAATTTTTTAGACACCTACTGCCGAAGTGCTGTTATTAATCAAATATTAATATTGACGGAATCTTCTAATGCAGAGGAGTGGTATTCCATCTTTTGGAGAATCTCCCAAAGCCATACTGTACTAAGTACAAATTCCCCTCGATTGCCATCTCAGGTCAGCTGTAGTAGTATGTTCCCATAACCCTAGCTGCGCTGTTTGTTCTCGCATCGAGTCCTCTGTTTGCGAAGTGGAATTTAGGTATTGGGTTGCGCACTGTTGGCAAGTTGACCATGATATGGTGCTGTGCAATAAGGAGTACGCTAGGGCAGAAAGTTCATCAGTTCCGTATTGCTTTAATCAGGGATCACTTCATTTGCTGAACCCTAAAGTGAAATCCAATCCAACAAAATGGAGAAGGAAATGGGGATATGAGAATATCCTTTGCATTTGATCTTTAAGCTACGGATGAAACACCACGATGTAGTGATACTCAACATTGTATTATTATTATTATTTATTCGGGAAAACAAAATCATGAAACAGTGAATACAAAACAACAGTTCAAATATTTGAAGTAAGTCACATGGATACCGGACAATTTTTTTTAAAAACTAAATAATTATTACCCGAAAGTCTTCTTTTCCAATCCATGTGACTTAACATAAATTAATAAAAAGCACAGTATAGCAAGATACAAGAAATAATGAATTGAAAGTATATTAAATTGATTAATGCATTGTTTGAAGATAACTCAAGGATTTATATTTGAGCGAATTGAGCGAATCATTCTATGATATGGGAAGTTACCAATTTACTTGGTTAAGAAAAACGAATTTTAAATCTTGATTCTTTATATTTTACTTACAATGTGTAGCTGTACTCCCGATAAAAATTGCTACTCTTTCTTGCTGTCAAATGTAGCATTGCAAATGATTAAACTCACGAGAACAAATGACGAATACTACAGGTATTTTGATCATGACATCGCCTTTGTGGCTACTGTCTGCGCGGCTACCAATATGTGCTAAAAAAGTAATAGAATTAGGTTGCATGGCAGATGATGTCGATTTTCTTCCTGTGACAAAATGTGCAGGCCATATTCATAGGCGCACTCGGAGATGGGTTAGGTAAGATGGGCCGTAGAGGAAATGATTCTGTTCAGCTATACAACTATATATCAATCGAATGGAAGTATAGTTTTAACCAAATCATCATTATAACCATGATCATCATTCTTAAATGTATTTAATGTACACTAAACCAAATCGAAAAATATCTTTTCGATGTCAATTCTCTAATGTGTATTCCAGAAGACGAGACATTTTAAGGTTAAAAGAACCAAATAACTTTATTCTTTAAATTATTCAATTATGTCGTTATTCTATGCTTTTTTCTAATCTATATTCTATATCTCTTTTTAAAATATTGTGTATTCGAGTTTATAGCAATGATAAGTGAATATAAAATTTAACCGCTAAGAAAAATATGAAATTAACCAGGTCAAATCAAACGAATTACTCCTCGTTATAAAACGAGGACATACAAGCCATTTAAGAATGATGATCATGGTTATAATGATGATTTGGTTAAAACTATACTTCCATTCGATTGATATATAGTTGTATAGCTGAACAGAATCATTTCCTCTACGGCCCATCTTACCTAACCCATCTCCGAGTGCGCCTATGAATATGGCCTGCACATTTTGTCACAGGAAGAAAATCGACATCATCTGCCATGCAACCTAATTCTATTACTTTTTTAGCACATATTGGTAGCCGCGCAGACAGTAGCCACAAAGGCGATGTCATGATCAAAATACCTGTAGTATTCGTCATTTGTTCTCGTGAGTTTAATCATTTGCAATGCTACATTTGACAGCAAGAAAGAGTAGCAATTTTTATCGGGAGTACAGCTACACATTGTAAGTAAAATATAAAGAATCAAGATTTAAAATTCGTTTTTCTTAACCAAGTAAATTGGTAACTTCCCATATCATAGAATGATTCGCTCAATTCGCTCAAATATAAATCCTTGAGTTATCTTCAAACAATGCATTAATCAATTTAATATACTTTCAATTCATTATTTCTTGTATCTTGCTATACTGTGCTTTTTATTAATTTATGTTAAGTCACATGGATTGGAAAAGAAGACTTTCGGGTAATAATTATTTAGTTTTTAAAAAAAATTGTCCGGTATCCATGTGACTTACTTCAAATATTTGAACTGTTGTTTTGTATTCACTGTTTCATGATTTTGTTTTTCCCGAATAAATAATAATAATAATACAATGTTGAGTATCACTACATCGTGGTGTTTCATCCGTAGCTTAAAGATCAAATGCAAAGGATATTCTCATATCCCCATTTCCTTCTCCATTTTGTTGGATTGGATTTCACTTTAGGGTTCAGCAAATGAAGTGATCCCTGATTAAAGCAATACGGAACTGATGAACTTTCTGCCCTAGCGTACTCCTTATTGCACAGCACCATATCATGGTCAACTTGCCAACAGTGCGCAACCCAATACCTAAATTCCACTTCGCAAACAGAGGACTCGATGCGAGAACAAACAGCGCAGCTAGGGTTATGGGAACATACTACTACAGCTGACCTGAGATGGCAATCGAGGGGAATTTGTACTTAGTACAGTATGGCTTTGGGAGATTCTCCAAAAGATGGAATACCACTCCTCTGCATTAGAAGATTCCGTCAATATTAATATTTGATTAATAACAGCACTTCGGCAGTAGGTGTCTAAAAAATTATTTATTACAAATGCTCCGACATAAGCAAAAGTTTTAATTTCTTATAGAATAGAACACATAATTGTTGACATGACGGGAATGAAGTAATTCATGGTATTTATTTTCTTTTCCACTTGACAAACTTAGCATAGACAGTAATACCACAGAAGTGCGCACGGTCGATTTATAGTGTTACAAACGTAAACTATTTCCGTTTGTTTGTTTGTACAATTACCGTAGCACACCGGGATTAAACGCCCACAGCTCATACTAGTACTCAAACAAAATGACTTGTCACATTGGCCTTTCCGAAATCCACCAAATCCATTGGAAATAATGAATATTTAAGACATTTTCTAAGTCACATTGCCCCATTTTGAAAGGGTAAGGGGCAACACCCACTCCGAAATGTGAAAGATTCTATAGAAACCCTTTTTATATGGATTTGTATTATCCCTATAATAAAAATAATAGTCACAATTATGTATAGCGCTCAATAATACGTTTCTAAGCACTTAATTACCCAGGTTATTGGATTCAATTGCAAATTCGTACATGATAATACACAAGCTCCACTCCCCAGGAAGCAATCCGGCCAGGCGCCATTTTACAAGCGCACACTTGCTCATCCAACCACATTAATGTTCGCATCCTATCAGGTTCTCATTTAAACCTTGGGTGGAGAGTGGCAAATGTAGATTTAATAATGACGACACCTCTACAAATTATTATTGTTATTATTAATCTTCTAATCATTATTATCATTATTACTGTTATCATTATTATCATTATATAATTAATATTATTATTACTATCATTATCATTTATCTCTTATTAATTAATTAATTATTTTGTTTATTCATTAGTTTAGCACTTCCAATACATGTCGAATATGAACATGCATTATAATGCCTGGCTGCCTGGGGAGGAATATGTAAGCTAAATAATCATGACCCACAGGCGTTCCTTCCACACATCTCGCTATAAGTACAGCGTAGTATAATAACAATTGTTAATAGCACCAGAAACTTTAAATGAGAAATAAAATCAGTTCTGAAGCAATTCTGAAAAGCTTGCACATTAATATGCATGAATAAACGGCAGAGACTCATTTGCAATGGCGGATAGTCTCAAGCTTATAACTCGATTGTGGCACGATTATAAGATACCTACCCCCGACAACTACTACCTCAGGGAAAACGATCCCTATGATAACCAACCCTCAAAGATCACATTTCACCCCCAACGCACACACACACACGCACCCTGATTCCCCTCCCCAAAGACAAGGTCTGAATACGCGGCCACTACCCAGCTTATTGTGGATTTATATCATTATTATCAGTTTTATCATTATTATTGTTAGTATTATCATTGTTATTGTTATAATCATTTATTCGGCAAAACAATTAAAAATCAAGTATATAATTATATCAAGATAACGAAGGAAGTCTTACTTTTGGCAATCATAGTTTGTAGTTATTGACTTTTAACATTAATTTTATGAGAGAATCGCGAACAAATGTTAAATGGTAAAGACGGCTTGACATGCATAGTTGATATTTCCCGCGCATGTGCCATAGCAAGATGGTGGGAATTCCAAAGATTTGAACCGCATGACTGATGAAGGACAGTGTGTTTAGATAAAAAGGAAGTACGTAGGAATTAAGAGTATGATGAGAGAAGCTGAGCGCTCAATGTTAATTAGCACCAATTGGGAATGATCTTGCGATGACATTTTTGTTTATATAAAACACTAAATCAACTATTCTCATAACGTTGCAATAAAAACAATAAGTTTTCTTTTAAAAGAATTGGGTGAAAGTGAATGCTTTATGCCTATATCAAGAATGTTCCAAAATTTCGGACGATCATAAAAAACGTGGTGAGCTAATAGAGTTCTTCACATTGTTCTTCATAAATAAAATGGGCTTTGGTAATTCATATCCTGTTCTCATGCACGTTCAATAAGTATTGCGCAATGTCACCATGCAGAATGTGAAGTGTCGGATTGGTCTTGCGCAATCCGCGTACATTCTGCATCACTTAGTGAACATATTGCAATATTATGTTAATGCGGGGCACTCATGTTAAAGATAGGTGAGACTAAAAACATTTTATTTTTAAATGTTGCGTTACTGATCTTAGAAGAAAATGTTCCTTAGTGAGTAAGCTACTCGACTCATATTAGGTACTGTCGATCCAGTATTCAAAAGAGAAGAAGTGATTGAGTTTCGTAGCGTGTTAAAGGTCGAATGGGCGGCTCCAGAATTTTGTAAAAGAGGGGGTAGGGGCAATAACAAATGATTGTGACAAACTAATAAATGTTTAAAACACCCAGTGGTCCTCTTCAGCCAAGCCAAAAAGTGGAGTATATACGCTTGTGACCCACCCATCCCCTCCCCCTTCAGTCAAATGATATATGATCAAAATGAATAGAGATGCAGTCTCATCTTGATCATTTATGTCTTGTCAAAGAAAAATCCCAGACTCTTGGATACATAAAAGTATTACTTCACATACATTATGCATACCTTATCAAGGATTCTCAAATCTTCCAACGTAGTTCAAACTGCATTACCACTGCAATGTCGCTCGGCTGTTGATTGAACATTTTAATTTTGCCTCTGCTCTTAAAATCTCAATCTCGACAGTCGTAATTTGTATGCATTGACCTCATTCAAGAACTAAGTATGTCGCGATAACGAAAGAAGTCACAATCTCGGCAATCATACTTTGTAATTTTTAACACTTTTAACAATAAATTTATGACACGATCACGAAAGCACATTAAAATGTAACAATGGCTTGACATGCAGATTTGACTGTCATCTTCCCGCGCATGCGCAATAGCAAGATTGGAACTCCAAAGATTTAAAGGCGTGTTTGCAGAGATTCACTAGTTTAAATAAGTCATAGATAAACTATTCAAGGAGGTGGGAGGGGGAGGGGGCAGTCACGAACCCCCCTCCCCCTTCAATACCGTACTCTCGATTTTAAATCAGAGTCTTTGTCTTTAAACCATACAGAGCACCATCGACCCTGCCTGCTCATCATTACATTTTTACAGTCTTTTGCATTCTACATAATTCCCTGATATTATTTGATTGGCATATCTTTCCAAATTCTGTATTTCAACAAACAAAAATGGAACATTGGGGAGAGGGGAGAGAAGCCAACTGCTATTTGAATGCCAGTACATGGCTACCAGCCGCCCTTTACTCTTTCTCTCTCTCTCTCTCTTAAGTGTATTGGAACTGATGTTTATGTGAAAAACAGAGTAGCCATGCGATTCTGAAACTACTAAGATGAATTGCATAAATAGCATTTTAAAGTGTTGAAATCCGCAAAAATATCACTGCTTTGCTCCCGAGCATATCAGTTGCAACAGGATCACATCGGCTTTTGGTCTTGTAGGCAGTCGGACTCGAGAGCTGTAGCTGGCACATGCCATGTTTTGTAAAATAGTTGTATGCGATTGGTATGAATCTTTATTTATTTTTTTTTGGGGGAGGGAGTCTTCTCACTTGCATCAGTATGTTACTGCCGCATTCAGCCTCTTGTTATCGCCATACACAGACAACTACACGAGTGACTTTGTGAGGTATGTGTAATACAAACTCGCAGTGGCGTATCCAGACATTGATTTTTAAAAATGTAGGAAATCTACCTTGCTTGCCCATGCTCCCGGAAGAATTGTCCTTCATTTATGTCGTCCGCTGCTATCAATATTATTTGGGGGTTTTAATTGATTTTCTGAGCGTAAAGCGGGGGCAGCGTACCCGAATCCATCCTGCATCCTCGTTTCCGTGATGAATCAAATAGTTGATTTTGTCTTGCTTTCACTCAAATGACCATAGGATTGTCTAAGGTGCAAGGTGCCCCCACGCCCCATATATGTTGTAAGTGTTATTTTGCGGATAATACCACTTTCCATTCAAACATTCATCTTCAACAATATAACGCGTTAGCACCGTAGGTCTTTGGTAATTCATATCCTGTTCCCATGCATGTTCGATAAGAATTGCGCAATGTCACCATGCAGGTGTGACGTGTCGGATTGGTCTTGCCCAATTCGCTTACATTCTGCATCACATAGTGAACATATTGCAATATTATGTTAATGTGGGACACTCATGTTAAAGATGAATGACACCAAAAGCATTTTTGTTTTAATGTGGCCTTGCTGATCTGAGAAGGACATTTTCCTTAGTGAGAAACCTACTCAACTCATATTAGGTACTGTAAATCCAGTCGTCAAACAAGAAGAGGTGGTTGAGTTTAATGGCGTTTTAAAGGCGGCTCCAGAATTTTGTAAAAAAAAGGGAGCGGGCAATTAAGAAATAATTGTGACAAGCAAATAAATTTTAAAAAAACACCCAATGTTCTTCTTCAGCCAAACCGAAAGAAGAGTACAGACGATTTTGACCCAGCCATCCCCTCCCCCTCCCCAGAATTCGCCCTTGCATTGGTCTAGTAAATAAGTGGCGCTGTCATTATTCGGGGTTAATGGTGTATGGAATGCGAATTAAAATGCCTAGCGATTGAGAAAGGTTGTGGAGAAGTGTCATATCACCTTGTTTTCACAAAACACTCTAACACCCCTTCTCTCTCTCTCTCTCACTCTCTCTCTCTCTCTCCCTCTCTCTCTCTCTCTATCTTTTTCTCTCTCTCTCTCTCTTTATTTCCTCTACCATTTGACTGGGCTAGACCCCTCGTACATCTCTAAATACTTCGCCCCCCGTTGAATCCCAGGTTGCGCCCCTGTCCGTCATCCCGGCGCCCTATACAATAATATTATGATTTATCATGTCTCAAGTTTTGACTGAAAGAAAACTCAATTTAAATTACATCCACTATGTTTGAAAGAAGCATCCCCCCACCAGCGTACACATTTACCATGATATGCCTTTTCCCCTTTAGTTACCAGTACTGCCTTAGTGTTTTTATCTTTATTGAAATAGGCTCTGCCATTATTTTCATCATCACGTCTATCACAATCTATTTACAATTAAGATATTAATAATCATGTTATATCATCTTATTTTCACCAAATACCCTCACCCCTTTCCCTATCTCTCTCTCTCTCTCTCTTTATTTCCGCTACCATTCGACTGGGGTAAACCCCTCGAACACCTCTAAGGACTACGCAACCTGATAAGCCCTTTTTCTTTCAATTACTGCATTTGTGTTTTCATTTTTTTTGTAATACATTTGTCATTATTTTCATCACCACGCCTATCACAACTTATTTACAATAGGTAGAATTGGTACTCCGTGATGCAAATGAGAAAGAGACCATCTCGCGTCGTTAATATGAGGTGACAGTTGACAGAATATTTGGTAGTATCCATGTTGGAATGAGCTGAAGCCTCTAAGACCCCCCACCCACCAACACACACACACACACACACACACACAGGCAAATGCATTTATTGCCTCGTATGTATAATGCTCCCCGATACAGGCAATACTAAAGATGGATCAACGCCCCTGCAAATGAGGGAAACCACTGATTCGATAAAGCAGTACAGATACCACAGTGGTAGAACAATGTTCGGAGATAATAAGCATAACAAGTTTATTGATATTGTGATTCGTTAAATGATTCTTAACAACTGCAACAAAAACAAAAACTTGAGTTCTATAGTCATGCGATACCATTCTATAGTCATGTGAACGTAATCGGAAAAGATTATGCAGTGCATATGACTTGATATATGCTGTGAGGTTTGAAACGATCAAAATGAAAAGATATTGGCTCAATAGTGTTGAAAATCACAAGCATCGCATACGAAAATGAGTATATGGGACTGCACACACATCTGGCATGAAAGTTTGGTCCAAACAAAAAGTATTTAAAACAAAAAAGACGTTTGTTTCATTGAGCTGTTTCATGAACACTAGTGAGTTTACACCATGTTGAATAAATCTCTATTATAAAACTGAATACCTATGAATCATGCTATTATAATAAACGACCGTAAGGATACAAAGTCAGTAGTATACTATAATGTCAACCTTTCTTCCCGGATTCTGATAATAAGAGTACTTTCTCCATATTTCAGTACGTGTCATCAGCAAATAGTTTTAAATTTAGAAGTATATTCTTTGATCGGCATTCATTTAATACACTGCTCTTTCTCTTAAAACTTCAACAACGTTGGTAGTAGATCACCGATATTAGATGATGGAAATTTATTCCACATGTAAAGAAGAATTTCACAAAGCCTTTAATGAAAATCTTGTTATCTATATATAAGAGAAATATTGTTATTCTATATATTTTGTAGTGCTTATATCCACCGATAAAATTGCTTAAAGTCCTACCAATGTGTCACGATTCTATCTCATATTTCTATAGATACGATATATATTTTTCACCAGCTGGATGCCTCAGGAGTATACATACCTTTTTTATCGTAACAATATTATCGTTTCTAATAAAACCTATCAATTACACAAAAATCATCAGTAGTCAATAAACTTTAAACATGAAATGAGACTGCATGAAGCACTGCTCTACACGAAATAACCTTCATGTACATACAATTTACATCTTGGGGATATAATGGGAAAATCGTGATTTTTAACAATGCTTCATTTTCTTAGTAGGATGGTGGTTCATGTAATACCAACCAAGAGACAAAATTCATATGTCAATTTTCATAATTCGCCTTTTACAGACACGGTTAAGAGTACATACTGTTTAACCTACATACGTCCTTCACCATTGCAACCACTTCAATCAAATGTTAGTTTTATTTTGGGGGAACCTATAATCTACAAGCTGAGCTTTTTAATAGGTTCCCCACATTTCACCCTGTATAACCTACTATTCAATACAAATAACTTCGACGTCTTTACAAAGAATTGATTATATAATGTGATACTTTTAGTATATTTCATATTATGTTCTATTTTTGTCAATTATGTGAATTCATTTTTTTGTGAAATGTGAAACAAAATAAACTTGAACTTGAAACTTGAAACCTTATCAACATTGCATATTAAACACAACAACATTTTCGATACTGAACTGATGAACTTTTTGTCTTAACATACTGTTAATATTATACAGGATCTTCTCACCGTCAACTTACCAACACTGTATGACCAAATAACTAATTTCCACTTCGCAGACAGAGAACTCGATGCGAAAGCCAACAGCGCTGCTATGAAAGCAGCGAGTTACGAGACCATACTGCTACATCTAACCTGAGAGGGCGCTAGAAGTGATTTTGCGGTAGAGCTTCTAGTACAGTACAGCATTAAAACAACTTCGAATCGTTTGGATACGATCAATATTATTTTTAAGTTCACATTTTTTCTCCAATTGTGATACTCTACTCCTGCTTGATGTAAAATAACGTACGCCTAAGTGCATGTAAATTGAAAATTAAAAAATGGAGATCAATTTACAACATATTGATACGACTTTGTATTCTTATAAAGACGTATATTTTTGTTATGTTCTTCTATATTTCTACAGTACTATTCAAGTATTAAACAGGGAAAAGGCGCGGTAAAACATTTCTTTCTGCGCCGGTAGGATTGAAAATATCCGCATTAAAAAAACAATTACGATTGTCTGATAGCATGGACAGCGGAGGAATATCATTGTTTGATAAAGTCGAGTGATCTTTTATTATTCTGAGGGCAGCAAAGCGAAGGGTTATAGAGCAAATGATCCAATTGAAAAACAAAACAGAAATATAAAGAATATTAACATACGTTACGAAACGATTATTTATACGTCACAAACACATGCAATAATGACGGTTGACATGTACTTTGGTGCAGTCTCTTAAGCCCGACTGCACTAGTTTGGCTAGGAGGGATTAGATCTCCCAGCATGGTCACTTACAGGTGGTTATCTCATTAACTCAACTCTCAATTAACATAAGAAAAGAGGATCATGGGGACCAACGGGCACCACTTAGGCATTGTTTTCTATATAGAGGGAGCAAGTAGTGCAGTGGGGCTTTAAATTAGCATTTCTCTGCTCAGGCCAATTTTATGTTCCTTTAGAGTATCCAGTGCTCACTTGGTCAAAACCTTTAAATGACATATAAAATACATTTTCTTGTTGTGCACATTGTTGTCTCGCATATCTTTCAAATGTCCTTAGAATAAATAAGGAAAATTGATTTCAATGAAGGAAAGTGAAACCAATACATTAAAAACCGATTAAAAAGACTTAGGCAAACCAGTGTACTACGAATTCGTAATCAATTTATTTCTCACGCGTTATTCATCTCAATGACAAATATAGCTTGAATCAATTACAATCTTTCAATACAGCCTATCTGGGTAAACATTTATGTTACGAAGGTCAGTGGAATTCATAAATCGTGTTTGATATTGATTATATACATCTTCCTGCAAAATGTCTAGCAATATCTGATGTACGAAGATTCTGATTGCATATTCGGTCTCAAAACGGGACATAGTTTTATTGGTGGCCTCCC
>CP137676.1:18804947-18837694 GCA_037976565.1 Mesocentrotus franciscanus
GAGAGAGAGAGAGAGAGAGAGGAGAGAGAGAGAGAGAGAGAAAGATAAGAGGGGAGGAGAGAAAGGAGGCAGGGGAAAAATAGTGGATTGAGGAGATAAAGAGAGAAGGATAGTGATAGAGAGAGAGAGAGAGAGAGAGAAAGAGAGAGAGAGAAAGAAAGAGAGAGAGAGAGAGAGAGAGGAAGAGAGAATGAAGAGAGGAAAGGGCAGAGAGTTGGTGGTGGAGGGAGGAGGGGACAGCAGAGGGGGCACAGAGGGGAGAGGGTGGAGGGAGAGAAGGAGCAGAGATCGGGCAGATGGGTCAGAGATGGGGTGGAGGGAAGAGATAAAATGAGAGAGAGAGAAAAAAGGTAGAGAAAGATAGAGAGAGAGAGAGAGAGAGAGAGATAGGGGCGGGGAGAGAGCGACAAGGTGATGATGAAGATGTCGTAAGGACATTTACAACACAGGAAACTGTAAGTCCCCGATTGTCTCACATTCCCAAACCAGTTCATGACATTTCGATTTATCTTCACAATGCCATGGCAACCACCCATGACATATCGCATAATTCATATCATATCAATACGTAGTATATGAATATGCAAGTTGAAACTTTTTAGTCATTTTGATTGAACGCTGAGACGGGAGAGAGAAAGAGGGATAATGGGAGGGAGGGAGGAAGGAGGGAGGGAGGGAGGGAGGGAGGGAGGGAGGGAGGAGAGTGGAACAAAATGAGGAATAATTGAATCAGTAAATCCTGGTAACAAACGCACAACTCACAACCAATAGCCTACATCTCGTCCAGAATTCGAACTCAGGGGAAGGGTGTTTCGAGTACAATTCTGGAAACATTATTCATTGCATAGGTATCTGTGGGTAAAATAGTAAAGCATAAAATCAAAGTACACAAGAGAAGAACAAGACCGAACAAAAACGAAACCTATATATGAATCATATTAATCGTAGTTTTCGAATAGTCTGTACTAGACACGTCGCTACAATTTGCAACATCACCAAGAGAGAAAATATAGACCAAGAGAGAAAAATATATACCAATGCAAAGAGTGCTAAAACTAACCATTGAAAGACATGTTGCACATCATAATGATAATTATGATTCGACAGGACTATCACTTTGACTACTTCGTGACCATGGTAACAACAGCACAAATAACCTATTTGAAATTTCTTCTTCTCCTTCTCCTTCTCCTTCTTCTTCTTCTTCTTCTTCTCCTCCTCCTCCTTCTCCTCCTCCTTCTTCTTCTTCTTCTTCTTCTTCTTCTCTTCCTCCTCTTCTTCTTCTTCTTCTTCTTCTTCTTCTTCTTCTTCTTCTTCTTCTTCTTCTTCTTCTTTTTTCCTTCTACTTCTTCTCCTTCTTCTTTCTGGCGTTGTACGGGCATTGTTCTAGAACAATTTGAATTTTGACATAGTCGGAGGAAATTAATTCAGCGTATTCAAGGAAACCATGCTGCTACGTCGCCTACGTGCATCTGCTTATCTCGCCTTGAACAAGAGTACTCTAAACCAACAATATTTAATTTTTCAACCATGGCAAAAAAGCCCCTGCGTTGGCCTTTGGGGTGATTGAAATTAAATATAAATTCAGGGAACGATGTATAAACTTTGATAATCTTATCGCTGTCTGACATCGGTCCAAATTTCCGTGCAGACATCAACATGACAATCAACTCTTTGGTAACAATGTTATTCTTTCTCTTTTACTTCACTTTGGGTATTTTGTGAGTTCCCACGAAATCCATTGTCGGAAATGATTTGATTGTTACTTCGCTTTTGATGTTATGCCAGATTTGGTTGGCTACATCATTTTCAATTTGATCCGTGTATATAGTACGGAACATTCGATTGTATCTTTTAACTGGTCTCTATGTATTAGCGGCATATAAATGTGACATGTCTGTTGTGAGTCAAACTGGCAGAACATGCACTATTATCTGATGTGAAGTGACGCGGCTGCTTGGCCAAGAATCTTCTTTGCTAGAGGGTCTAATGTAACAGGGCGTCGAACCATCTTCAGAATTTGAGCTGAAGTGGGGGGTGGGACAAACGCCCTATTTATACGAAAGAATACACGATTCCGTATTATTCCCGAAATCGATTATCTTGTAATATGTATTTGGAATGCACATATTTAAATGCACTGAAATACTGATTATTAGTATTCTTAACATCATTCAGTAGTCGGAACCTAGATCGGGAAAATGATGTTTGTTCAGATTTCCATATGTAATATTATTGCCAATAATTTTTCTTCAAAAATCGGATCGTAGGAGGATCGTTTAATGTGCGCTGGGCCTAATACAATTGAGCAAAACGAGAAATTTAGACCTATTTTTCTGAAATACAAATATTTTACATGAATAAAAGTACGTTCAACACATTGTCACTGTGCCCGTCCTTGCTTCATATGTATTTTTTAAAAATCAATGTAAGTGCATGCAGGATAAAATGAATATGATACTATGGTCAAAGTTTAATAAAACAGAACAACTTTCAAACACGATCTCTCCAGGACATCAGGATAGATGCTGGTACATGTACTCAACATTTGGGTTTAGTATAGCCAACTTGTTGTTAATAACCTATATTGTTTGATATCGCTTATAAACCTGCCCATGCAGACTCCAGAGTGACACCTCGACAGAAAGACCATATTCATAGCCCGATAGAGAAACTATAGTTTACAATGTAGGTATGATGGCCTATACATACACACGACATGTAGAGGTTCTTTTTTATTGGGGGAGGGGGTGGGTGAGCGTGGGGTACATGTAACTGTATGTAACTGTGTCTGCAATTGTCAGTCGCATACGTGTCTGAATATATGTTCCAATCTCGTTTATGTCATAACGACGATAAATTAGATTTTACAGTCCACTGGCTGAAAGTCTACGTATTGTATTGTTCTTCTCTCTGGCAAGTTGTGATGTTCATGCTCCATATCATAATGCACATGTAGACTGGTTTCTCCTTGTCTGCTAAACAATAATACAACAATAATACTACGCTAATTTTGTATAGCATTGAGCCCTGTTAGGCACGGTACATGATGTGAAGGAATTTCCTTTTTTCCTTTTTATCGATCTTTTCATTCAAATTGAAGCCTTCTATACACAAGAACGAGGCTCCGGTGCAAATAATTCTGCTTGCTTGCGTTATTATTGTTTTTTCAGAGAGAGAGAGAGAGAGAGAGAGAGAAAGAGACCAAATGAAGTTCATAATATTCGTTGTGTGGTATACATCATAACAGCAAGGAACAATACAATGTGTTATTGCGTTCTGGGGCAACACACATTTATACAAAATATATTTTTATCCACAACCACAACAAAAGCATTTACATCAATCAAAATACTTCAGAGAGTGCTTATTGTTTGATAACCACATAAATTGTTCCCCAAATTGCTCGAAGTTTGATTTATCAAGGACATTTGGATGTAATAATAATAATAATTATATGCATTTCTATAGCGCCGTCTATCTAGAAATTCTATTTCGAGGCGCATTCAGTTATTGTGTTATTTTGTTATTTACCATTTTGTTTTAACATGCTAACTCTATCGCACCAAAATCAGCTGCAATATTTTGGTAATCATGAAAGCATCTAGATTTTGTAATTTTGTCTTGTTAACTCTAGACTTGTAAAACCCAAAGCCTAGATTATGTTGAGTTTCACTTCCAGACCTATAGTGTATAGGACGTGTATAGGACTATTGGTGGCCTACATGTACATTCACATATTTTGAACCCAAACGATTACATCAGTGTAAACCACAAGAAAACCCCATTGCAGCTTTGTAAACAAGTATTGCCAAGCACAAAATATACAGAAGTCTTGAACGAATGAAATTATCTTTCTCATTTACATTAAAAACTGTTTCAGTCTTTCAAAACAGGCTGTTTATTACGATGATTTAAGTTTTTCGACAGTCACATCCAGAAGTTGTGATTGATATACTGTGACCTAGAATGACTAATGTTCCCATTAAAATTAAATTCTAAACTCGACTGCCAAAAGAATAATGTACAATTTTGTCTTCTTTTGTGTTGTTAGATTAAGCAGGCCTTCGATTACAGGTCAACATCGAGGCTCCAGCTTTAGCTTCAGACCATGGTTCAGCTCCCTTAGACTCACCGTACCTTTGTATAGGGATAAAGAGGGTTCCACTCAAATGGATTCGAAAAGAAAGTCGGAATGTCGAAATCCAAAGCAAGCAAGCAAGCAGATTGTAAGAACCCACCTCAATCTATACATACTGCCCATGTACAACAGTACTGCATGCTGATACCAAAATACGAATAAAACTACCGCAGGAATAATTCTGCAATATAATGAGTAGACGGATATACAAACCTGAAATAAACACAACTGCGCTGACAGCTGTGATTTATTTGATTATACATTTGCTTTTATTGAAAGAAATCTAATGGTTGCCTTGGAAAGGTCATCGCCAGGTCGTTTCTTTATGAATAATTTATGCATACGACACACCTTGGCATTAGGCATTTAGCACAAAGGAAAACTGCATTCTCAAAATAATTGCCATACCCTATTTTCATTTTCACAGAAACAATGTTATAATCACGTGTTCTAATGTTCAGAAGAGGATGTGTAACAACATCATAGATTTATAGGCAACGCTCAATCTAGAAATACTAGGCGTAAAGGCTAAAGGAAAGTTTTCGAGGTTACATTTACTGAGAAGAAGAAATGAGAAAAACCATATGCCTATATTCTTTCTCTAAGATCATGGACCTTATTCCCCGAGAGATGTTACCCCTTTCGCAAAGTCTATATACCTCAGAACCATGCAACAAAATTGTATTAATAATTGTGTGGTCTACAATTGATATTAATCTCGAAGTATACTTTTGCGGGCATAGTGCGACCACGCATTACATAATAATGACGATTCTTCGAACCTACCCAATCTGACTCATACTCCTATAGTATAAGTAACTGTTCTGAATGTAAATATTCTATCATTATACGATAATTTTTCTCTTAGAGGAAGTATAATTTTAAAATTATATACTTTATTGAAACTGTGAAACCGACACAATTACTTTTTCGACCAATGTCAATGGAAAGGGGGTTCCCCATTTGCAGTTATCACGACTTTAAAAATCCATTGAAGTACATGACTTGTACTTGTCTAGTTCTGTAAGTTATCACCTTTCATCGTCTTGCGTGGACGGCAAAGGAGATAGAAAGTAGGGTGGATCCAGCGGAAATTCTGAAATCGGGTTAAACAAATCCGATTGGGAGTCGTGATGAAAAGGATGAGTCGTGTCATGACAAACTGATCGATATACTTTGGAGATCCTTTCATGTGGAATTCTATAGGGGCACGAGCACAACTTGCTGTCAATATAACGGGTCCCTCGCCAATGTGTATAGGAAAAGATTTGGAAGAATTCATGTAATCATTAAACTCTCTTTATTCGAAATTCATCGTTAAAAATGGCGGCGAAACGACCATGTATGGGATAATCTTTCCATATTATAAGCCCTGGTGACGAACCGTTGATTTGATTTTTTCACGTGTTAGATGTTACACACTAGCATGAAAGATAGACCACCATAGATCATAGATGGATTGTACTCACCTTGCAAAAATATTGTCGTTAAGTCTGAAAAGCATCTGACAGACTTTCTGACTAGCTTTTCGGTCGTATAGAATTTATGCATGACATTTCAATTTATATTTCAGTCTATATTAGCAAATAGGAATTTGATACTGTATACTGATACAGAAGTGGTATTGTGTTTACATACTTTACATGCAGTGAACCTTTGAAACATATTTTTATGACTTATGAGTCAGCCTTTCAATATCGGATATAATGTGATTATCATGATGATCTTGATGAATGGGCTGTTAGAAGTTGATACGGACCGCTTCGGCACAAAAGGCCACAAAATAATGCACTTCCAAAATGAGAAAACGCGAACCGACATGAAAACCGACATGTATGCCATCATTCCAATGATACAAAATTCTAGTAATGATATACCTAAGTATTCCCTTGGTTACGGGGATAATTCATGAGCTCACATGAGAGTTGAGTCAGTCGACCCATTATCAGGGTGGGGGAGGGGAGGGGTAAAATACTCTACCGCATCATACTCCAAGCTTTTTACAGTTCATCCAATCACCATTTGACCGAGGAAGGTGAGGGGGGTAGGGACCTTGCCTAATGGACTACATGTCACATCATCGATGCACCTGCCAGCCCCCCACCCCATTAACTCCGTATAAAATAACTGCTTCTCATTCCGCGGCATAGCCACACTGCCACATCAGGTTCATGCACTTTTGTTTGAGCGCAGATATTGATAAATTTCTCCGCGATTACATCCATTCCATGTCCTTGAAATTGCTACAGAATACAATTAATCTGTCGAGGTAAAACGACATCGGTGTAAATGTAAGCTTGCATGGATGGCGACCATCTCATATACACTGTGGGAAAAAACCTATAGGTCGATTATTCACCAAAAGTATTTTAAATCGCTGTAATTATTATAGCCATATTCCGTATTCTATTGATTTGATCACCCTTTTATGGAAACAGCATTTAGAAATATTAAAAGTACACCATTTTCCTTCCATTTCGAGCATGCACACAATACATACATACATACACACACAAAAATGTCCCCATATAGGTAGAGACAAACAGCGCCCTAATATTGAGCATAAATTATTATTGAGCATGATAATGAATAAACGGAGCAGAATGACCGTCTTTGAACGCTTGCGAATTCAGTCCAACACATTTTCATGACAAAACTTCAGAATGGGATGATACCCCACCCCACCCCACCTCATCAAACATACGGACCGGTTACGTCACAACGAGTTATACAAAACATAGGCGAATCATGCAGGGGCATGGAAACGAGCAAAAAGTGGGAATTTATTGTTTTTATTATCGACACAAATGTTACTGATTCTACATACATCAGAGACATGTCTCTGCCTACGTTATGCCTTCATCTGTTTATTGACAGTACACTGCAAGATTATCATATTGGACTTTCACCTCTGAATCTAGGCAGAAACACGGAATAGCAAGTACTTTCACAACACACTCCATCCTTGTTGATGATTTGGGTGCAGTATAGAAGGTAGGGTGCAGAGTTTCATTCAACAGGAAAGCCATTGTATCGGGATTCCCATATTACATTTCGTAATCCAGCAAAGATTCCCAAGTCAAATCTTGTTTCCGGATTGTGAAACATGCACTTGTCTGAACGCGAAGACTGCAAAAGAGTTACCAATTTAGAAGGGAAAGAAAAACCACGTACGAATGGCTGCAATACGTCTTTAAAGATCATGAAACCAATACACGTTTTCAAATCCTTTCACAAAAGCTGATATTGTGAATGAGTACCTAGATCGCCTGACAATAAAGACAGTATTTTTGTGGTTTTTTTCCGCGCGTTCACTTATGAAAATATAATAATTGGACAGGTGAGATTTTCTAAGACTCGGAACCAGGCTGACTGACATGTTTTTAGCAGCCAACTATTGGATGCAAAATGTGCATACCCTTAAATCTCTCAGCCACTTTTCTGTTAAAGATGTATAAGGGTAGTACTTCGTAATCTTACATAACAATCAATTACCTAGACTATACCTAGAGTCCTAGACGTTCACTATATAGGCTTAATGATGATTCAATTCAGCTACTATATACTTCATACAGTGCAGACATCCCACACGATTTTCAATTGGCAACATCTACACAGCTCTCCTAGTCCTAGTAATTCCGTGATGGAGAAACTCTCATTAGACTCGCTCACATCCCAGGTGTAATTTAATTGATTACCATGATTATAACCGCTTCTGCGTACATGCAACAGGCACGTAGATCTCTGTTTACATGGTAAATAATCATAGCAAACGATCGTCCCTTGATAGGCGAACATGCATGGTTTCCCCAATCCAGATAATTATCGATAATGATATGATTCCGTCAAAGGTATTGCCATGGAAACAAAAGGAAGCTACAGGGTCGAGTCTATGGAAAAGGGAAGGAGACAATTCAGGTTATAATGCATTCAAATCAAATTAATGATACAAAATTACCAAGGTATGATACAACCAGTATTACAATACAGGATTAGTAGGGGGCACAGACATGGTGGGCGTCAGAAACTCCGCCAAAGCTCTATCTCCCAAAGATTTAGATTTTAGAACCTTTTATTTTTTGATTTATTCGCGGACTTGTCAGATAATTTTGGCTGTGAAAAGTAAGCGACCCCCTTGCCCCCACCGTCTCTCTCTCTCTCTCTCTCGTTTGATTTATTTCTTGGTTATTTTGGACTTTGTGTTCCCTTCCTCATCCAAGTCGACGTATCCCCAATCCACAACTTTAAAGGCTAAATCCACTCCAAAAATAACTTGCTTTCAAAAACAGGAGAAACAGTGCAAAAAAAGTTTGAGGAAAATCGGATCACAAATAAGGAAGTTACGAATTTTTTAAAAAGTATGAAAAACTATGAAAAACTATGTAGCAATGAAAATCACTACAAAAATTGCCAAATTGGTTATCAGTTTGTGACGTTATTGCCTCACTATTAATCAATTGCTTTATATATTTTTATCCCATTAATTTCCCTTTTTATTAAAAAGGGAAATAAATAGTTTTTATCCCCAAGAACTTGATTTCCTCATGCCTTTGCCCAGGTTATCATATCGCATGCCTGACATTTCACAATCTTTTATGAACTTTGAAAAATTGATACTATTTTCGGAATACTGTATATTCATAATTATTAATGTTCATATTCAAATACAATTCAATTCAAGTTTATTTCCACAATCTCAAACATACAATCGGAACATACAAATTATTGTTCTGTGACTTCTGTCTTATATTATCCATATAATTTTTCTTTATGAAACAATTATCTATAAATTTCGGCAAGGTGTTATTGATATCAGTTTACTGTTATTGACGTAAGTTTTTACGTCTTCTTGTTTACAGTCATTACGTGTTTTAATAAATGTTGTCTCTGTTGGCCGCTATTCTTCTTTGATTGATTATGTATTCCATACTCTTTTCACACTCATTATTATCTGAGGGGTCCACAATTTACAAGCTTTGCTTTTCAGTGGACCTCTCCATTTCAAATATAAATGCAGTTAAATTTAAAATTCAATTTTTGTCTTCCTCAAATGTATAAATTACTGTTAAGATTTGTTTATTACAAATGTAACTATGTTTTGTACACATTTTACATTGTATTCGTTATTATGTATTGTATTTTGTTGGAAATGAATGAATGAATATATTGATAATTTAAAATGTGCAGGTGATACATTTAAAATGTGCAGGTTACACATTTATGAATATCATATAAAGGAAATAATTTCATTTTTTAAACAAAGGATCTAAACAGTTTATTAAAATTCAAATTTTTCATGATTTAACCATTAAAAAAAATTACTCTATATTAGTGCATCCACACGAAAACATATTACTATCAATATAACTTGGATGCTGGTGTGAGGATGTAAGATTTTTAGGGGGAAAATTGGAAATTTATATTAGCAATATAAAGAAAACAATTAGTGGATAGTGAGGGCTGTGAGGCAATGACGTCACAGACTCATGATTTTTAAAGTTTTTCATGTCATTAAAAATTCATAATTAGTTATCCATTTTTTCTCATACTTTTTTGATTGTTTTGTCTGATTTTTCTGCTTCTATTGAAAGTAAGTTATTATAGGAGTGGACTTGCCCTTTAAACAGATTCAGTGGAATCAAACCTATACTTCTCTCATCCCTTCCATGGGTCCTAGCTCGAGAGCAACGAGCAACAGCATTCGAACCTGCCGATTGCCCATCATCACACAATCCTCAAACCTATAGGGCCTAATGGATCAATCTGATTACCCGCTGACATACAACAGGTGGATTTGATGCAGAAATATAGCAAGTGGTTCATTTCATTCGTATTTTGTAGGAGTTATGGCAACCCCAAAGGCCTCATCCATTTTAAAGATAATATCAATGACAAGATTTTCCTGTAATAATATTAAAAGTGGTCACATAAAAAGTGAATAAAAGTTGCTTCAGTACATGACAAACTCTAAAAACGTATAAAATGGGCATTGTTGCTGGTGCGATGTTCTATGTGGCGACAAAGAAAATTGCATAATTATATCAGGGAAATGGATATCTACAAAATAAATTAAAGTATCGGGATAAAATATTGCAATGCTTACACCGTCTGCATAAATTATATTATATTAACATGTGGCGTGCATGATTACTGGGTAAACTCCCACCTCCCTGATTATATCGCAGCATTTCCGAACTATAGTAGGCCCTACACAATCATGTACAAACAGCGAAATAATGAGCTTTCTTGCTACCAGACGATAGACGCAACTATTCCCGGAATGTCCCTCTTATCCTGTCCCTCCTACTTCGCCACGGTTCATTATTTTATAACAGGTAGCTGGCCCGAACCATGGATGTACTTGTACGAGCAACACACGCCCTAACCTATGCGGGAAGCCTTGCGCGGGCGACACCCAAGGCCGGCCACGGTTATAAGCTGGGACGGTAGGAGGAAAGATGTAACTCTATGAAAACCTACAATAATATTAAAAACACCTTTTGAATTTTACTCACCTTTCCAAAGCGCGATGGTTGCTTTACATGCAGAAAACCTTCCTTTGTCTTCCCACGTCGATTCATTGTAGGACCTTTTCAATGGTTTGAAAATGAAAACAAATGTAGATTCCTGAATATAAATTCCCTCTCCTGCGAAAGCTTTTCAGTCAGGGCCCGGAGGTAAGAGAGAATTCACTGCACTGGAGGTTTTAAAACGATTTTTGACGTAAGGTAGGCCTTAACAAGGTTTAATTACTACCATGAAGCTGGCTGTGTATACCAAAGTAATATTTCCACCAGTAGATCTCCTCATACATAAATAACTACTTTATTTATACGATGTCGTCTGCATTCGAATAAAACTGCGTGTTCGCACACTGTGACTGGGTTATTCACTGAATCCAATCCAGTTCGTACGCCGCGCTGGTCGTGTTCGAAAAGTGTCGTGCATTACGCGCGAAGGTCAGTAGCACTCGGTAGCGATAAAAAGGGGCTTCCCGCAGCGTATTTTTTTTTATTTGCTTCGTCACAATGCGGATGGTGGGAGAAATTAAATTCTTTCTTCTTAGCTCAATCAGTTATAATTTAAGGGCAAGCAGGACATTCGTTGATGTGTTTTCTTTTCGGAATTACATATACATGTAGGCCCTAGTTCTTATTCATATAGCATTGAGTACGTGGATTGTTATCGGCTATATAAAGCTTTTTAGTTTTTATTGTTTTGCTGTTAATATTCACTGTAAGTTTATACAAGTCGTCATAATGGACGAAGTTTTCAATTAGCGTAACAAATATTTCAATTTTAGTATGCCGCAAAATAATTTACAAACATTTAACTCTCCTACCCCGCTTATTATTCGGTTGAAATTCTGTTTGTCGTTTAGAGATCGAAACGGTTATAGAAAGAGAAAATGTAGCACATATCATGACTTGTAACTCTCTTGTAATACAATGTCTGCCAGTAAATTATTTTTCATTCTTTGTCCAAATTTCAATTAGATTCCCACATCAGTCTGTCATCGGAAGTGGCTTTATAAAGTAATGAGCCCAAAATTTGAGAGAGCTGAGCCAGTTAAAATCGAAATATTTGTTTAGTGCCAGCCGCAAATGCTTATTTTATGCTTCTGGTATGGTCCGAGTGACTAGTTTGCATATAACTTATAAGGGCACTTTTTTAGGAGGGGGGTGCAGCCGCATGGCCCCACCCCACCAGCACGCAGAACAAGATCTAATCATTTAATTCCTAATCTGAACTCGATAGCGAGTTTCGTTTGTTTAAAGTATGCATACACTGACTTTAAAATTTAACTATAGGCCTATTATTTGATAATTTATGTTGTACGGTATAAACCATAATACTTCTCTGCATGCATTTTCACGTTCAATCACTAATCAATAGTACATTTTGTGCATACCTGACACCCAATTAATACCTGTATACATTTTTCTGTAGATATTAAACATCGTATAAACTCGAAGAAAAGAAAAAGTAAATTATTTATTTCATAATTTAATTTCACAATTTGGTACTGTAATCGCATTTACAAGAACTTCTGAACTTTTAAACTTTATAGTCTTCTTTAATTTATAACTTTATTTAAACATTCAAACACTTTTAAACTTCGAAATGACTAAACTTCTACACGTCTAAACTTTTAATCTGTTAGACTTTTAAACCTTTAAAACTACAAAATTGTAAACTTTTAAATGTCGAAACATTTAGGCCTAAACTGTTAAACCTATACATGTTAAAGGTTAGAAGGTTTAATCCTTTAAAAGCTTAAAGGTTTAAGTTTTATTTATTTGTGTTCCGAGCCCTATATATGCGGATGTTTTATGGTATCCTTTATTTTCTTCATTTTCCTTAACCGTTCACCTATAGAATGCCGTGTAAAGTCTTTCTGGATGATTTGATACATTCTAACAACACTAATTTTTTTTCTTCAGGTGATCGGTACACTTTAAATCGTCAGTTCGATACTTTTTGATACTCTCCACTTTCGGGGGAGTAACTCCGTTTCTGATTTGTACGAGCGATTAACAGATCTTTTTCATTTTAAAGTTGAAGCATATTATGCGAGGGAGGGTAGCGAATAAGTGAGAACATTTTCCATTTTTGAATAGTGAAACTTTGCGTTCTGGAAACCTCAAAGTCTGAAGAGTGTCTCGTATAAAATTAATTCAAAATTATTATTTAAAACGTGTTTCTCTTTTCATTTTCATTTTTAATTTTGTGGGTGGGCGGCGACCCCCTTGAAACTTCTGATGAATGTGCCCGAAGTAAAAATATGTTTGGAATGCATATGTGGGGCGGAGGAGAGATGGCAGATGATACATACTCCCCATCAACCCACCACCCTTTTCTAGCGACGACCTACCCCGTATATCCTTTTAAAGATTGGTCCGTCCCTCATCTGCTAAACGCGAGATGAGTGAGTGCAGTGCAAGGGAACAGCCACGAGATGGCGCTATACCAGAACTTCTCAAACTACATTAAACTCTGACAGTATTCATACCCATAGAGCCTATTGTGCTTTCCTTTCTTATCTTCTAACAGCAAGTTTCGCTGCAGAAAATGAATTTATTGCTACAGAAGACAAGCCTAGAAGACCATGTATTTTTTTTTAAATCTAGTGAAACGAATCCGATATTTGAATACATTATACAAAAAAACACCCCTTCAAAGATATTTTGTAACTATTTGAAGCAAACTTTGATTTACATGATTTCATACCTCACCCTCACGCATCATGCATAATACCAGTGGCGTATCAGTAACTTCATACCCAGACACAGTAGCATAATTTGAAAGGGCGGGGGATTCACTCACCCTATTTCCATTCAGGATTAAACTCAAAACAAGTGACTTTTCAATAAAATGAGAACATTTGCAACGACGTTCATAAATCAAAAATTGTTCTTAACCTCATAACTTTGGTAGCTACTGAAGTGCAAGACTCTACATTGTCCAGAAATGATCTGCTTGGTCGCCGGCTGTGACACGTACTATAGAGTATGATGTCAAACTTCAGAAATGAAGAACTGAAGGGGCAATTTGCATGGAGTAAGTCCTAACGACGAACCTCGATCAATAGATATACATGTAGGGTGTTATGTAACGTTCATCCTAAAAGTTGTACATGCCCGCTGTTATGACCCATATTTAAAGCATCCTCCTGCAGGCGCGGATCCAGGATTTCTTGGGGGCAAATTTGAAATTGTGCCAGCCAAATATTGGTACGTAATGGTGACCACTGAAGCAGTGGCGTAATGAGCAAGATCTTTTTTTTTTTTGGGGGGGGGCAGAAAAAATTCCGCATCACCACCACTCTTACATGCAGGCCCTGTTGAATGCTCCCCAGGGAGTGGAAAATGTGCATACATTGTGTGCGGGTAAGCCTGAATCCGATGACCGGGGTAATAATATATCTGTAAAGCGCTTAGGCACATCGTTGGATCGATGTATTGGGCGCTATATAAAAGCGGAATATTATTATTATTATTAACGTTTTTCAAAGTGGGTGTGGGGGAGGCTAAAGTATTTACGATCAGGTAGAGCGTAGCGTAAATTGGCGTGGGGTCTAGAGGCAAAGCCCCGGCGGGGGTCAAGGGGCGGAGCTCCCGGAAGCTCAGGGCGTATGGGCATTTAATTACGGTACGTCAGATGAGCATATTTTTATACCTTATTTGTGACACTGGCATGACACTAATCGGCGTAGGGTCCAGGGGGCGGAGCCCCTGGAAGCTTAGGGAGTTTAGGCATTAAATTACCGTCAGATGAGCACCCAGGGGACCGACTTTGGGCCATAGGTGGGGTCCAGGGGGCAAAGCCCCGGAAGCTCAGGGTTTTTAGGCATTTAATTACGGTCAGATGAGCATATTTTGATACCTTATTTGTGACACTGGCAGGTCACTAATTGGCGTGGGGTCCAGGGCGGAGCCCCCGGAAGCTCAGGGGTTTTAAGAACTAAATTACGGTCAGATGAGCATCCAGGGGCCCGCCTTAGGGCCCTAGTTGGGGTCCAGGGGACAGAGCTTAGGGATTTTAGGCATTTAATTACGGTCAGATGAGCATATATTTCTGATACCTCATTATTTTGTGACACTGGCAGGTCACTATTCTTTCTTTTTCTCTCTTTCTTTCTATTTCTCTTTAATATACTTTTTCAAAAAGGAGGGGAGCTCGAGCCCCCGAGCCCCGCCGTTCCGCGGGCCCTGACATGTAGGCCTCTAAATAAGCATATATTTTCTTGCCTGACTGTAAATTTGGGAATTTGTCATTTGCCAACAAACGCATAAAAAGTATAATTTACTTAAAAGTGAGGAAAAATCCCGGAAAATTATATCATTTTAAGCAAAATTTGTAAATCACTAGTATCGAATTAGAAATAAACCATGCTTAAATTCTATTTGGTGGCAACCGCAGTAAATTGCCTCTGAAATTGCATCATGCGCATTATAAGTTTCAACCGCTTTCTATCATACAAATACACAAAAAAAGTTCCGAAAGCTTGAATGCATACTATTTCACAAGATATAATAAAACAATATGAATAATTCTAATGATACACTTACATGCAATTGCATGATCAATTTTGCGTTTCTTTCTGCCTGCAAAATAGTTTTCTTCTGCATTTTGTTTTTTGCTGTTATGAGTTTATATTCATATTATTGTTATCAAACAGGAATAAATAAATACATTTGTACGATGATAGTTGTACAATGATGATAGACAAAGCGATAAAATCGCAGCTGAACTTTCCTTATTTTCCCCCTTTTCTTTTCTTCTTCCTCTATAATTCTTTCCCTTTCTCTCCTCTTTCCCTTTTCCTTCCCTTCCTTCTCTCTCTCTCTCTCTTTTTACCGAGGGAGGGTTGGAGGCAAGGGCCTTTCGCCCCGCCGATCCACACCTTGTTGGCTGGGAAAATCGCAACTGATCTCCCCACCTTTCTTCTTTCTCCTTTTTCCTGTTCCCTTTCCTTTCCCTTCTTTCTCTCTCTTTTAAGTTTGCTGGGGGAGCAAGAGCCTTCCGGTCCCCGATCCACACGTTGTTGGCCGAATTAATCGCAACTAATCTCCCTTCTTTTCATCCTTTTCTTTTCTTGTTCCTCTTTTTGTTCCCTTTTAGCTCTCCTCTTTCCCATTCCCTTCCCCTTTCGGAACTGATATCCCCTTCTTTTCTTTTCTTCTTCCTCTCTATTTCCTTCCCTTTATCTCCTCTTTTCCTTTTTTTATTTCCCTTTCCTTCCTTCTCTCTTTTTTTGTTGGGGGGGGGGAGGCAACAGCCTGGGAGGCAAGACCCTTTCGCCCCCATCTCCTTCTTTCCCCTTTTTCCTGCTTCCTCTTCTTTCTTTCCCTTTCTCTCCTCTTTCCCTTTCTTTCCTCTTTCCCTTTCCCTTTTTTCCTCTCTCTCTCTCTCTCTCTCTTTTTTTGGCGGGGGGCCAAGGCCCCTGCCCCCTGGATCCGCGCCTGTAATACAGGGCTCTCTTGTAAAGCATTTGTTATGCACTGAAGAGACTACCTCGCATAAAGAACACAGAAAAAATAAATATTAATCAATCAATCAATCAATCAATCAATCAGTCTATAAAAAGAAAGGAAAGTCGTCAAATGTTCAGGTGTATTTCTTAGGTCAAAATTTTCTGCCGGTGGCACAATAAGGAGGGGGAACATTACGTTTTATACTCCATGTGTACCTAAGTTATAGGGCCTAACATATTGGGTTATGTTGCGGGCACTGGCCGCCCCTGGCCGCATACCCCTTAGATCCTCATTTTCTTGGCACATCCAAACTGAGAGGGAGCTCTATAGGGTATCCTCCTTCGGAGTATGTATGATCAAATCTCTTTGATATCCTCCCTGGCAGACGATGATTTAATTTGTGCAACCACAGCTAGTTACTGGTACATGAACAAATAAAAAGCAATGGCGTTTCCAGCACTGGGTTCAGAGAGTTTCAACCTCTACCCCCTCCCCGCCCCCCCCCCCTCCCCCTACATTCATCGTCTGAGGATGGTACACTACCCCATCCCATGCAGTTGGCGTCAATTAATATCATGCAGCCTGTCCAAAAAGGGATAAAATTTAGGTGCTCAAACTTGTCCCATCGAGGCGAAAACCTGAAAGATTTTCTTAGGCACAACTTCGAACGGTGCCTTAAGAAAATGGCGTTGCTATTAAATGATTGTGATATTTGAAGATAATGCTTGTAATAAGACCACGATTAATGATTAATGAAAATATATTAAAGGACCGTATATTATGAATGATAATCATGATGTTCAAAGAGCCGCCATTTTGATAAGTTCAAATTTGGATAGAAACCCTCTTCTTCAATAGAGCGTATTTTACAATGAACAGAGCACCCCCCACCTAGCAATATGTAGTATGTAGTGCTATTTTGCGGCTTACCTAAATGATTTCAATTTTAATACAGGTAGAGCCACGTCCTCGTCATAATTTACGGTAAAGCTGCTGGGAACAGGTCTCTCGACATACATTTAACAGGTTCAAAAGTTCATCAAAGTTATTACACCTATGCATTGTGTTGTTTTGTGACATACTATTTGGACGTCGAAGCCTATTTAATAAAACAAAAAGCTGTAATGATAATAACCCTATTATGTACAGAGCCCCACCCTGCTCTGTACCGTGATGGACTACCTTCGGTTAACCGATTATTCCATCTCCGTTTATATGTTCAAAGACTTGGGCCAAACATTCCAGTGGGCCCTAATTTGTGAAAGAAATTAGTTTCTATGATTTGCCTTTTTTATCTTGAGGTCATATAGTACTGTTTCTTTCGACTTACTCGTTTTCTTTTGATTACCTTTGAATGATTTAAAAGATTTAATCAGACATCACGCAATATTGACATTTGAAAATTATCTCCATTATGAAAATTATGAAAACGACAGTACGTCATCCCCCCCCCCCCCACATTGTCATTATGGTGAAGCTAATTGCTCTTGTAAAGGAGTAAGGTAAATGTTCGACCAAACGTAAATGAATTTGCAAGTTACTAATAACCAGTTTGTACATTTCTTGGTATTCTTCACATATAACCTAAATTCAAAATAAAACAATCTTTGATTACTTAATGTCCTCATAAAGGCTCATGATGAACAGAGCCGAGCCCCTTTTGCGCAATTGATCTTTTACTACCTAATGTCTTGGGTATCAAAAAATATCCTCTTTCGACTGATTTGATTTCATTTGATTTTACTAATATAATCATGCTTCATTCCACTTATTTGTAGCGTGTGTTTTCATACGGGATATGAATAATAATTATAACGATAGTCGCTGTTCTAAAATATTGGAAATATTTTCTCGTGATTATTTTGTTTTCCCAAATGATTTTAAATTTCATATTGGTGCAGCCAGGTCCGTATAGGCACGCTGCTAAGAACATGTCAAACAAAACGCATATAAAACATTTTCAAGTTGTTAAAAACTTATTGGTATTTTTCTGCTTTGAAAGAACATTCCAATAAAAACAATGATTTAAATCATAATATCCCTATGTACAGAGCCCCACCCCGCTCTGTACCGTGATGGACTACCTTCGGTTAATACCGATTATTCCATCTCCGAATGATTCAAGGAGTTTTCCGAAGCTATCCAATACTTTTGCGGGGGAAATGTGAGAAATTGATTTATAAATCTTGTGATTTGTTAATTTATTCAGATCTTAAATATAATAGTATTGTTTCTTTTGAATGATTTTTTCTCTTCATTGACTTCATTCAATTTCATTCAATTTTTCATTTCATTTCATTTTGCATTTAATTTATCGGTATTTACAAAGTATGTCCGTTTATTCCACTCATGGGACCGTCTTGCAGTCGCTTATATTGCACAAGATTTTCTTCTTTTTAAATCACACGATATTGTGTTTAGACTTCACATTGGCGCAGCCTGCTTTTTCTTAAATGGAAAAGAAAAACAAACACAAATATTTTCAAGTTTGACATAACTCTTTGTGTCATTTGAAATTGTTTTGTGCTATATCGTAACATTATTGCAAATTCAATAACCTTTCTTTCAAACTTTGCTTGCTCGGTTCACATGATTTGAATTTCATCCTGAAATGTTTTTCATGAATTTATTCCTTTATACTGACGTTCATCAGTCAAGAAATAGTATTGCCAGTAATTCTTGTTTAGATCTATCATCAAATATATATATATACAAAAGACGAAGAATGGAATGGATATTTACAATACTTACCTAACACTGTATTTCGAAAAGATATCAAACATTTCATTATGACCCCCTAAAAAAACAACATGATTAACTATTTATATTGCATGAATTAAAAGAGATACCAAGCCAGCGCATGTATGTAGTAACCGCAAATACCAATTTACTACTCATAAATATGATATTGCATTTATTTGCAATTTCCACATTAATTGTGCTTTTCTTAATTGCAGAAATTTACAAATCGCAAAAGGTCCACTGCTGTAAAGTCTTGAAAAATTAATGCTCTATCATTGTTTTGTTTTTGGGTGATACTTACCTATCTACAAAAAAGTTATCCAATAAAAGTCATTTGGATGTCATTTATTTTCACTTTAAAGAGCTTGCAATAATAGGTTGTGCGTTAAATTCGACTTTTAGTAACCACGGCTTATAAATGCATGAAAACGCATGGCGATTTGTAAATATCTGAAATTGAAAAATGTAACAAGGAAAGAGAAATTGAAATTGAATTAAAATTGAATTGAATTAAAAAAAGATATATTATTTGATATCTTTTCGAATATAGTGTTTGTCTACATCATCCTCTCCAGCTCGTCTACGACTTCGTCGATGCTAGGACGACAGAGGTGGGAGCTCTGTCGACAGATGTTGCCGATGGCGGTGAGATCGGCGTTTGTTGTAGCATCGCCCATCAAGGTCAGAAGTCGTCCGAGCTGGAACACGTCACTCGAGACCGAGGTCAGCTGGTCATCGAGGGCGCATTCGGGAGCGATGTGGACGTACACCTCCTGTCAAAATAAAATAGGAGGAAACGAAATGACGTTTAAAATTCCTTGCAATAAAAGGGAATTTTTTTTTTTTAAATAAAAATTTAAATACATGTTCATCAATATCATTGCATACCGAAAAGATCATATTAGCTATTGAAGTATAAATGATATAAAAAATAATATGACACAATCCGGGCATGCAGCCAAGAAAGTGGGGCATGCCTGGCCCAATTCTGAATGGGTACATTTACCATGCTGTCGAGAAAATATGACAAATTATAATAAACTTTTGATTAATCCTGTTTGCATCGTCCGTCAATCCGCTTATTCTGCACCTTCCCATTTTTCTCCAAAATGTGATTTACCAAATTTCATAGAAATCACATTAAAAAAAGACAATTATCAGCATACCCTTCTACGGTACTTCTCCTTGTCTTCATCGGAAAAGCAGTAGTAGAAAGGTGCATCGCAAGGACACGCGAGCCCGAAGTCCACGATAACTGCCTGCCATCGACCAGATGGTGTCTTCCGGAGCAAGCAGTTATCTTCCTTCAGGTCATTCATGAGGAAGCCTTTCTCGTGAATGTGTCCCAGGGACTTGGCGATGTCGAGAGCCAGAACAAACCTGTTTGAAAACGGTAATTGGTAAATATGCTGATAGGTGCCTTTATTCAGCATCAATACAACGATAATATCATCAGCACCGTTTACTTTAACTGGATCGAGAGTGGCAAATGGAGATTAGTCTTCTATCAAAATTCGCACTTAATTTTTTTAATCGTTTAAAGAATGAAAAAGTGAAATAGAAATTGTCTGTACTTACCAGTCATGTTGACTGAGGGCTAACTCTCGCATGCCACGGCTCAGTGTCCAGGACTCTCCCGTCGTCGTATCCCCGACGAAATCCATCGCAAGACCGATCGTACCTGGGCTGATCTCCAAGCATCCAAGAAAAGTGGGAAAGCAATCCTCCCTGCCGAGAACGTCAAGGATGAAAGCTTCCGACTCGATGGCGGTCACCTGTCAGGTTAAACAAGAACAAACTTGGGGATAAATACGAGTTCATGACTATCATCAGTATTGTTTTTTGTTTATGTTTTCATTACCATTATCATTCTTCCCTCTCTTTAGTCATCGTCTGTCGCTAAAGGCAACAAGGGCGGCAACCATTTTTGGGTTAAATTTAGTTAGTTTAACTAACCTTCAATGTCATTGCCTGGATGTCGTCAGGTAGTTTGAAGGTTTTCAGCGCAATCGGATAGTCGGTGACACGATGACGGTAGAGATGTACAGTCCCGTTGGCCCTGCTGCCCAAGATGACGTCGCCACCGCCCTGGTGAAACGACATCAGATCAGACATCCCCCAAACGAAGGAGGAGGCTGATGGGCCTTGTGCTGGGGCAGCTGCCCTGCTCGAAGGCGAGGTGGTTCCACCAACAGCAGCACTCACTGTTGGAGATCTTGTAAGAGAAGAAACAGATCAAAGTAGAAGTAAAAACAAATAAACAAACAATCAAACAAACAAACAAATCAGAAAAAGGTCCTCCGATTTTCGGATTTGCCCACTTGGGTGAAAAAGGTCATCATATTTAAAAAAATTCTTAGAAATTTCCAACAAACATTTCAAAAGTATTTTTGTAATGAAAATGTTGTTTTACCGTAAAGCTGTGTGTGAAGTAAGTTGGAGAACCACAGGGGCCTGAGCAGACAGAGGAACTGTTGGAGGGGTACCAGCTGGAGGGGTACCACTAGCCCAGGGGCTGGGGCTAGGTGGTCTAATGAGAAAATGGAATAACAGAAGAATTCGTTCATGTTTATCCTTTTATTTCATAAGATCATACATTCTGACCAGAGGCAGTTCCAAGGGCACAGAAACGATGCTTTTTTATTTTATTTTTTATTTTTTATTTTATTTATTTGCTCATTGGTTTGTTTATTCGTACATTTTATTATTTACTATTTATTAATTTGTTTATTTGCTTGCTCGTTTTACTCATTCTTTTAATTATTTGTTAATCAATTAATGAATTCATCTATAATCCGAATTATATTCCATCATTTATTTGTTTGTTTGTTTGTACATTTTGTTTATCACTAATTTTTTTTTTTGTACAGGGTAGCCCTTTGTTTTTTATTCTTACATGAGGGATAATGGGATGGTGTCAATGGGGATGGGTTGTATGGTGCTGTGCTAGGAGTAGGTGGGTTGTATGGTGCTGTGTCTGGAGTAGATGGGTTGTATGGTGCTGTGCTAGGAGTAGATGGGTTGTATGGTGCTGTGTCTGGTGTAGATGGGTTGTATGGTGCTGTGCTAGGGGTAGATGGATTGTATGGTGCTGTGTCTGGTGTAGATGGGTTGTTTGGTGCTGTGTCTGGAGTAGATGGATGGGTGGGTACTACTCCATAGTCTAATGGTGCTGTAGATGGTGTTTGGGAATTATCTCCAGAACACCTAAAAGACAACAGAAACACCGACATGAAATTTCCCATTATGATACACGCCTCCTGTGAGAGGGTTTGTATGTTTCAATATAGATTCCATAGCATATTGCTCTTTACAAGAAGTTGGAAATGTTTATAATGTATCTCAATAACACCACTTTAAATCAATAAGAGCATCATTATTTCAATTTTATTACATGTGCTTAATGTATTTTTTGTTGTTGATATTTACCAAGAGACACGAGTAGTCGGGCCGCTGTCGGCAGGAGAGAGGACCGTTGGCTGCCATGTCAGATCCTGGAAAAAGAAAAGGAAAACAAAATCAAACTGTATTCCTCATGGACATTCTAGTTATATAACAATGACAAAAATTACAACATAAAATGGTATTATTGAAATGTGATAGATGTAGTGCTTTTTTACGACGACCTTGTATCATATTCGTTTCATATAATATATACTTAATATTTATTTCATATTAATATATATAACTTTATATGTATTTTTTGTATCATAATTATTAGCATGCTTCTTTTCTCTCGATTTTGTAATAAGAGAGCCCTATTAAAATAGACAAAAGTTTTAAAACCAATGAAACTACTGGGAGGCAACATCGTTTTTCCATCCAACTGATATGCAACAAAAAATAGAAGTAGAAAATAAATGGTTTACTTGGAGATTCTTCAAAGCAGCATCTTTCTGCTTTCTGGCCTCAGCCAGCTCTAGCTCCAAGACCTGGACTTTCATGGCCTGGTCCAGGTACCTCTCCTCCATTGCCTTAGCCCTTCTCTCTGCTGACACTCTCCTCCTCTCTGATTCTGTCACCAGAGAGTTGATCTTAGTGAGGAGGGTTGTGCTGTCTCCATCAGCTCTAACACCAAGCTGCGACGCCAGGCTCTGTCATACAAAACAAAACAAAAAGATACAAAATAAGATTTCATGTTGTATGTTGGTTTTCTTAATTCAATATCTGATGCTTGTTTATATTATATAATTTTGCTTTTCCTATTAAAGCATCAGACATACAATTCTAGTTTTACCTATAACATGGTTTAAATAAACTCATTCTTTATCTTGTTAAAATTAATATATTTTTAATTAAACCACCCTAAAGTAATAACAATTAGGCCCTTTCAAACATTAATTTACAAAAATATAATATTTATTATTATTATTAATATGAATTGTATCTTATTTTTACTATTGTTACTATGTAAAACGTAATTGATATCATCATTGCCATCATAAATACCAAAGGCCTAATAAAATTGTTGATTTCCTAATACCGTTGATATCTATCTCAAGTGCAAAAAAAATAAAAATCACAACATATATTAAGAGCTCTTAATTTCAACTATTATTACTAGTTGAGTATTCGATAAGGACTTACAGCAACCCTTTGCTGAAGTTGTTCTTTCTCCAAGTTGTTCTGGAGGTACTTCAGAAGGAGCTTGCCCGACATAGCTGGTGGAGGTGAGATGGTCGACGGCAGAGAGAAGCTGGAGTCTTGGAAGGACCTACATAGCTCCTGTTCATATTGAGGTTGAGGCAAAATGGTTATAACTGTCTTTGGGGTGTTATTTGTTTATTAGTTTATTTGTTTGTTTGTTTTTGGATGTTTTTTGTGAGTGCTTATAAATATATCGGTGAACTGATGTCATTGTATACGGCTGTTTCATACGATGGGCCAGCTAAAACATTTCAGTGACGACTATAAATGCAAATTAAACTTTCTAAATTTATTTTACATTTTCTTTTTCATATTTTCTTCCAAATTACTTTTTTTAGTAGACTATGTAAACATCTCTGCCTATTTTGTTCATTTATCTGCTACAGGTGTATATATATTTTTTTTAAATCATATTTTTTGTAATTTGAAAATCTTTACCGTATCTGTCTGTAGGCCTAGATCTATCTAACATATCCTTTTTTATTTATTTATTTCATTTAGTTTTTCCCATTTTTGCTTACATCCAGGGAGTTAGCCATCGGCGGTTTGATGGCAACAGGAGAAGCTGACCCGATACAGGGTAACGGTCTTCCCAGGACATAGGGGTGTGGGGAGCGAATACTTCCAACGCAATACATCGCCTAAATCTCTGTTTCCAGTGATATTATTCAGAAACTGTGATCTAAACGGGGGCGAAGGAGAAAAGGAGACGAAGTAGAAATGCATGAGTAGCACATGAAATGAAAATGGGGGATAATGTCATAACGTAAGCTGGTTTTGCAGACATCATAAACAACATCATTATTGACATGCGTGTTTATGATACGTGTATGCATATTTTGGAACAACCAAAAAATCAACAAGAGTTCTTTTACTTCGATAAAATACGGATTATTGTTCCGTCGTTCTTCAAATTTGCTCTAAATAACTATTAATGTGTAAGAATTAGGTACTTACCTGGCGGATGGAAATAAGATCTTTTAAAAGAGTGAAAAATAGGCAAAAACTGTCAAAAATTTGGCAGAAAGTTCTCGAGATCGCAAAAGTGCAAGAGAATGTGATTTGTTTACATTTTTGTTACCAGGGCGTTAGCTAGGGCGCGGTCATTAACATGCGCAGCGCATACATGAAGCGCATCATAATGCTTCCAGTTTAGTGGCCCGGATTGGCGTTAAACGCTTTAACCACGCCCTGCCACGCCCTGTGGTAAGCGTAATGCGCAAAAACCAGTGCCTTCTGATGATACTGTCATTCAAGTTGTCAATGTCAATGTTATGACGTCATCAGGGTTTCACATAACTGACCAATCGTGGAGCATGAACCTTGCTTTTTTGCTTTTTTTTTTTAATACAAAAGGGGAGGAAACTGAACGAAAAAGAATTGCTGATTTATCATTTTTTAAAATAAAAATAAAGAAAAAGTATCCCTTAACTGACCAATCACTAAAGGCCTACTATTCGTGACGAGCGGTAAAGCTAGCTATTTAACCAATCAGAAGTGATTCCTTTCTCAGGTGGAGGGAGTGGGAGGGGCCGGAATAGAGCTACCCGGATTAGATTTATTTTGGATTATAGGAAATGGAAGTAACTTTGCCGTCAGGTTAACACTAAGAAACTATACGTGACCTTACCGTATCGTCGGAGTTATCTTCATAATTATGAGGAGAGGTAATTATTTTACAAATTGTGCTTCGGCATAATGCTTATTCTCTTTCTCTCTCTCTCTCTCTCTCCCCCACGGCCAACCTCCCTTCACTTCATCTCACTCAGCCTCCTCTCTCTCTCTCTCTCTCTCTCTCTCTCTTCTCCCCTCTCTCCCCTCTCTCCCTTCCACCGTCACCTATACCCTCCCCGTATCAGGACAATTACCCCGGAAAACTACCCCAAGGACAACCACGGCCCCGAGGACAACCACCCCCGAAAAATTACCCCCTAGGACAATCCCCCCCCCCCTGAAAATAACCCTCTTGGAAAATCCCCCCCCCCAAGGACAACCAAGGACAACCACCCCGAGGACAATTACCCCCCTGTTTATTAAAGGGAAGTCCACCCTGATACGAAGTTGGGTTTAATAAAAGCAGATTTTTTTCGGGGGTAATTGTCCTCGGGGTGGTTGTCCCAGGGTTGTAATTTTCAGGGGGAATTGTCCTTTGGGGAGGGGGTAATTGTCCCGCTGGTAATTGACATGTGGAAATATAAGGCGCGCTTATTCGAGTTAAAAAGGGGTATAGTTATTAAAAGGGAAGTGGCACTTCTTACAAAGGAAAAGAGGCACTTGTCAAAGTAAAAGTGGCACCTCTCAGGTTTGTATAGGGCAATTATCAGAGGTGAAGTGGGCACTTTTCAAAAGTGGAAAAGGGCACTTCTCGTACCTGAAAAGGGGCACTTACTAGAGATTAAAAGGGCACTTATAAGAATGGAAATTGACACTGTCTTATTGCAAAGGAAAATGGGAACTTGTTGAAGGAAAAGCGGCACGTGTCAAAATAAAAGGGGGAATTATCAGAGGTGAAAAGGGGAAGGGGCACTTTTACAAATAAATTTGGGCACTTTTCCTATGTAAAAATGGGCACTTTTGGGGTACTTGAAAAGTGGGGCTGAGCCCCCGGGAGGGCCATTTCTGGGTACAGGTATATCCTTTTAGGTTCTTTTAGGTTCACTCATTGGCGTGGGGTCCAGGGGCTGAGCCCCGAAACTCAGGGATTTGAGACATTTTATAACGTTCAGATAAGCATTCAGGAGCCTGCCTTAGACCCCTGGGGGTCGAGGGCGGAGCCCCCGGAAGCTTAGGCGTTTTAGACATTTATTACGGTCAGATGGGCATATTTAGATACCTTATTTGTGACACTCGCAGGTCACTAATTGGCGTGGGGTCCAGGGGGCGGAGCCCCCAGAAGCTCAGGGGTTTTGGGCAATAAATTACGGTCATATGAGCATCCAGGGGCCCGCCTTAGGGCCATTGGTTGGCTCCAGGGGGCAGAGCCGCCGGAAGCTCAGGGATTTTAGGCGTTTAATTACGGTCAGATGAGCATATTTTGATACCTTATTTGTGACACTGGCAGGATACTAATTGTGTGGGGTCCAGGGGGCGGAGCCCCCAAAAGCTCAGGGGTTTTATGCATTTCATAACGGTCAGATAAGCATTCAGGGGCCGCCTTAGGGCCCCTGGTGGGGTCGACGGGGCGGGGCCCCCGGAAGCTCTGAGGTTTTAGGCGTTTAATTACGGTCAGATGAGCATATTTTGATACCCTTTGTGACACTAGCAGTACACTAATTAGCGTCGGGTCCAGGGGGCGGAGCCCCCAGAAGCTCAGGGGTTTTAGGTATTAAATTACCGTCAGATGAGCATTCAGGGGCCCGCCTTTAATAGGCCCTAGGTGGATTCAAGGGGGCAGAGCCCCCGGAAGCTCAGGGGTGTTAGGCATTTAATCACGGTCAGATGAGCATATTTTGATACCTCACTATTTTGTGACACTGGCAGGTCACTATTCTTTCTTTCTATTTTTCTTTAATATACTTTTTCAAAAAAAGTTGGCGAGCTCGAGGCCCCCGAGCCCCGCAGTTTCGCGGGCCCTGACATGTAGGCCTCTAAATAAGCTTATTTCTTGCCTGACTATAAATTTAGGAATTTGTTATTTTCCAACAAACGCATATAAAAGTATAATTTACTAAAAAGTGAGAAAAAAACTCGGAAAATTATGTCATTTCCGCAAATTTCCCTTACCCTCTCTCTCTTTAAGGTTTGCTAGGGAGGCCTTTCGGCCCCCGATCCACACGTTGTTGGCGGAATTAATCGCAACTGATGTCCCCTTCTTTTCACACTTTTCTTTCTTTTTCGTCTTTTTCGTTCCTTTTAGCTCTCCTCTTCCCTTTCCCTTCCTTCTCTCTTTTTTGTGGGGGGTAGAGGCAAGGGCCTTCCCCCGATCCACAACTTGTTGGCGGGAAAATTGCATCTGATATCCCCCTTTTGTTTCTTTCTTCCTCTTTTTTTCCTTCCCTTTATCTCCTCTTTTCCTTTTTTCTTTACCTTTCCTCCCTCTCTAATTTTTGTTTTATTGATAGGGGGGTGAGAGGCAACAGCCTGGGAGGCAAGGCCCTTTCGGCTCCTCCCGATCTCCTTCTTTACCCCTTTTCTTTTCTTCTTCCTTCTTTCTTTCCTTCTCTCTTTCTTTTTTTTCTTTTTTTTTTTGCGGGGGCAAGGCCCGCCGGCCTCCCTGATCCGCGCCTGTCCTCCTGTACTCCACTATAAAGTGAGGTTGTTATTCCAGAGGCCTCTTTACAAAGAGTGTATTCCAAACTACCGGAGTCACTGAGATTAATTAATAGAGATCTCTCCGCGCTCTGCAGGTGGATGGGCCTCACAAAAATAATAGGTTTTTGCAGGGAGATCTCCCTGGTTTTTGCAAGCTGAGTCAAAGACTATGTACTGCAGATTATGACGTCACCTTCTCATTCTCACGATCGCCATTTTATCGGGATCTACGTTGTTCTCGTGTTGCATTCTCGTCACTTCTTCTCGCTATTTCCGCGAAAATTGTAAGTTTACCAAAAGGAAGTTATGTCCATAATCAGTTATTTCATATTTTTCAAATCTTTGTAGCTTTATTGATTAGAAATAAGGGGATATTTCCTGTACATTTCATGTTGACCGAACATTGCCCCTGCATCATAGAGCCGCTGTAAGAGGAGACGCGAGCAATAACGGTTAGTGTCAATTTATGGCGGCTGCTACGCTGTGGAGGTTTCTTACGAGTCTCGGAGCCCCGCCGCGTCGGCCCACCCGACCGTCCGGAACCGCCAAGCGCGGCGCCACTGCTGTGTAACGTGCAAAGTTTATCAAGAGTTTGATGTTGACTTGAAAAGCCGCATTTTACAAGTGATGTCGTGAAATTACACATTCTTCATAACTTAGTAGTGGAATAAATTGAAATTACTAAGTCTGATCTACAGTAACTCTAGTCTAGGCCTAGACTAGACCTCTAGGCTCTAGTCTAGTCTAGTCTGACTCTGACATTAAAATTTGATATTTTGAGAGACAAGTGAAGTGGCATTGAGTTTGAATTGTATGGAAGCATGCAGCTAGCAGAAAAATAAGAAACACAGCGTGACAAAAATGTGAAATAAATCAGGCCAATAATAAGGGAGTTATGAAGGTTTGAATTGAAATGTGAGATCACTAGATCTATGGTAAGTCCATGGGATTCACAGTCAAATTGGCAAATTGGTTAATGGATTGTGCTGTAGTCATGGGACACACTCTCATTTGTCATGTACAAAAATATCATTAATTTCTCTTTTTCTCCCAAGTGCCTTATCACTTGGGGCACTACTCAAATTATATTATGGATATAGAATATCATTATAGGTCCTCTAAAAAGAAAAGACCCTCCTGAATATCATACATTTTGATTTTAAAAAAATGACATTTTGTGTGTTGAAACAAATGGGAAATAAGTCTGGCACTTCATCGCAACGACATAATACTGATTCAGCCAATTTGAAATGCCCGTATTTTTAAAGTATAGTCTTAAAAACTTTTTAAAATTCATAACTTTCTTATTTTTGCCAATTTTGGTATGATTTAGTTCAAATTTTCACCAGTGTGCTTCTCTAATTTTTCTGCTTTCTTTTAGAGTAGTTGTCTGTTAAAGATACTATGTTAAAGACATTTTCAAGCCCCCCTTTTTTGGGGGAAGTTCTAAATTAGTATTGTCTTTCAAATGCCGTTGGAATTTAACCTTTTCATTTTTGGCCTGCAATGGGACATAGTACCTTTAAAGGTAATGCAAAGTTTTGGGAAATTTTGAAATTGGATGGATAGTAGGCCTAATTCTTTAAATTTTTGATATATTTGGATGCCCCTGTGGATGTATTATAAGCATTAAAAATTTAGCCCCTAAAACACTTCTGCTTTCGAGCAAATTGAATAATCAAAATTTACCGGTGCTACGGTAAATTTCAAATATTTCAAATATCGCCTAAGGCCATTCCATGGTAGCTGCGACCATGAAAATCTCAGAATATGCAGTTCTGATATATAATTTCCAAATGAGAATAGCAAATCAGTCGATTATAGTCAAGAAACATTGTTGTAAAGCTAAAGTAATATCAGTCTTGAGAGGGCGCTATACAACAAAAAGAGTTTATTATTTACAATTTCATCACTTTAGACTCGATTTCAACCGCGACAACGATCATTGAATATTGTAAAATCGCATATGCTTCCAATATGTTCATTTGAACCGAATTCATGACCCCATACCAAAACTTTGTAATACCTTTAAGGTTGGATTTCCCTTTAAATTTTCAAAAATCTTTTTGAAATTAAAATTACTGGTAATCTAATTTAGGGTCTAGCAAAATATAATCTTCTAAGTGAAAATTTTATTTACCTTGCCTGGTTCTGCAACTAAAAAAAATTCCTTGACCTTACATCCTTATATCTCTCGTGTAGGTGGACTAAAAGTGAAACATGTCTCGACGTACAGCTAGGGCCCACAGCTCTGGTCAGAAGCGTAAGAATTCTGAGGAAGAAATCAGAGCATCTGTTGACCTTGAAGAATCACCATCAAAGACCAAGAAAAGTCGACAGAAGTTGTTTAAAGATGAGTTGTCAGGCTCACCAGTTTCTCAAGTGAGTTTGAATTCCTTTTTCTAAATATCCAGTCTTTCATAAAATTATTGAGATTTATAAATGCTTAAAGAGCAAGTCCACTCCACAAATAACTTACTTTCAATAGAAGCAGAAAAATCAGACAAACCAATCAAAAAAAGTTTGAGCAAAATCGGATAACTAATAAGAAAGTTATGAATTTTTGAAAAAGTATGTAAAACTATGGAACAATGGAAATCACTACACAAATTTCCAATTTGGTTATCAGTTTGTGACGTCATGTCTTCACTATTTATCAATTGCTTTATATAGTTTAATCCCATTAATTTCCCTTTTTATCCCCCAATTTTTGATTTTCCAAGAACTTGAAATGATTTTTTCAAGATTATTGCTGCAATTGAGATATTGATGAATTGAATTTGTTATATTTTTTCATTTCCTTTAGCTTTTGATTCTATTTCATTGGGCAGACAGCTATAGCACCAATATGATTTGATCTATGAAGCTGTTCATGTCATATGATTTCATGAGATAAGAGAGAAATTAACATTGAGAAAACTTTATTTACAGCTAGAAAAAGCCATAAATATTTCCCAAAAGAGAAATCCATTATACCATACTAGTTCAAAAGGAATATGAAAATGAAGCTTTACAGTATCATCAAAGAACAAAATTCATTTGTGCACTGAATACTCATCTGTATATTATTATTTTTTATTTTTCATTTTTTTAAATTCAGACACCTGAATGTATGGAGGAGAGCACACAAACAGAAGCAAGTGAGTTCAGCACACCTTTGGAGAAAGATTCACTGGGTATGTATTATTTTACAATTTGAATCAAGACTGTCTGTTGCAATGAAAAGAGTAAGAAAAAAGAAAAATCATATGTTTTCAAGCAAGATATTCTCCACAAATGGCAAGGATGTACTGTACATTACAGACAGACTCGTAGCTATGACCATTATTTGAAAGTTACTTGAATTGAACAAAAAGAGAGGTTCTGTGCAAAATTTACTTCTTCTTTCATTGAAGTTTTCGTTGAAATTTCGAAGCAGATTGCAGTTTGATAAGTTGTTACCAGTATTAAGTAAGGATCTACGCCGCTGGTTGTTACTATTCTATTTCAGCTTTAAGTTTTAGTACAGTAAAAAGCATATATTTAGGATAGGAGTTCCTAATGAATAAACTATGATTTTGTTCTTTGATGATGTCAATTTTTCACCCCATCAGATAACACCAAACCCAGATATTCAGAAATAGAGAAACGTGCTATAGGCGCTAGGAGGAGGCTGGATGCATCAATCATCCAACAGCATGACACTTCCTTTATGAAGGTATCTTAAAGTCCACCAATCACCCTCAAAATAATCTGTTCTGTATGTGAGGGGTGGTATTAACATGTAGCATTTCCTTCTATTTGTCCAGCGGAGTGTTTCACAAAGACTACGAACGATTTTAAGTTGGACTTAACTATGGCAGGCCATTCATGCCACTGTTTGCTCTCACCATTATGATCTTTATATAATATTCAATAATGAACTATAAAAATGTAAATTCTGTAGATTTGTGACCACAATTTGTACGTCCCTTGAGAGACCAATGCCAGTAAATGGTGAGAGCAAACAGTGGCATGAACAGCCTGCCATAGTTAAGTCCAAATTAAAAGTCGTTCTTAGTCTTTGTGAAACACCCCCCTGTTTACCAATTCTACAATGCAAAAAGAATGGAAAGATGATGAAGTGATTGTGACTCTTGTCGGGAAATGGAAATTGCTATTAAGGATAGAAAAGTGAACAAAATGGCCTTATTTTGCACCAAAATATGCAAACATGAATTTTGAACCAAACTGCTAGGTGGGGCCATCAAGAATTGGTAAATATGAATTTGGTTCAATCTTGCCCATTTTTTTCTTCTCCATGACTGATGTTAATCTTTTTATTTTAATAAAATTACACTTCACAGAAATCTATGGCTCTTTTGAAGAAGACAGTGGACTTACACTTCAAGTCAGTGACAGCCAGACTGCAAGCTTGCCAGAAGTCCAACAAGAGACTTGAAAAGGAGATTGAGGAACTCAAGAATTCTCTGGTGCGAAAGAAAACACAACGGTAAGGGTTATTATTGGTTTGGTAGGTAGGTAGGTTGGTTGGTTGGTTTGGTTTACCTGACTGCTAAGAGAGCATGTGCTTGTAAGTGAGCAACTAGGGGACCAGCGGCTTTAAGTCCTCTCAGAGGGACTTGGTAATGAGGATTGGAGGGGATGTGGCAATTTTTTCCCAATGTGGATCCACCATGTATTTCTTATATAGCTGAAAAGTTGTTTATTTGCCTATGCAGTTCAAGGCGAAAGAGCCGTACTGACAAGCAAGCTTAGCTAGTGAAGGGTCCACTACCTCAAACTGTACCTAGGTGCCCGCAGGTGGTAACACCACTTTGTCGTTGTTATTTCATTGGGAGGAAGGAGGGGGTGAATCTTTACCTTGATTGGATCCATCTATGCATCTCTAGAAAAGAACCTTTTCTTGTCTATGCAGTCCAAGACGAAAGAGCCTTAAGACAACAACCCAAGCAAGCCACTACCTCACACTTTACTCAGGTGGTAACACCATCATATTTTTGTTTCAA
>CP137676.1:18838194-18891115 GCA_037976565.1 Mesocentrotus franciscanus
AGCTTCGCTGTGTTTCCTGGAGCAACACACACCCGATTAGCGCACTCACTAGGGTAGGTCAAAATTGTAAAGAAAAGATTTTCTTGATATGAATATATTCAGAATAAATAGGCTAATGTTCCTAAAAAAATAGTTCATAATGCTATATATTCGATTGGTAGATAGGTTTGTTTTCTCTGGCGCAACCCATACCCGATTATTACACTTACTATGTAAAGTCAAACCCAATTTGTTATTAAAGGATAGTCTGCATGGTGCTGTTCTTGGAAACTCGAAGGTTTAAATAGTTGGTAGGAGCTTTTTGTTTTCATTGGAGCAACCGACAGCCCAATAGAGTAGATCAAATGGAAAAAATAATTTAAGTACAATCTGATGTTCTTGAAAACTGGAGTGTTTAAAAATTCGAAGAACTACTTGTATTCTCTCTGGCGCAACCCACAGCCGATTAATAGCATACTCATGCATGGCGTAGGTCGAATCTGATGTTCGTTATAACTTTCAGTCTTTAAGATGACATTTGACATATTATTGTTTATAAAGGAGGCAAGGGGAATAAGAAATGTTTTTTGCATGAATACATCATTATCACGTAAAATTTACAGTCTCCACGTTTTAATTAACACTCTAGAAAGAGTGAACCAGTGAAAGTTTAGTTTAAATATGTTATATCGTAGTTAGTGTTTTCAAAAAGAATTGGCAAACTAAAAGCCTGTGGTCTCAATTTCTCTGCAGAGTGTGCCATCTTGCTGGTGAGTTCCTGCGCCCCCTACAGAGGAATCAACCTGAGCTCGGCATCAAAGACAAAGACATCCTCTGTGTGCAGATCGCTGGTTTGTGCCATGACCTAGGTAAGAAAGATGGGTTGATAGAAGGTCCATGAGACCGAATTTTCACGAGGCTGAAGGCTTAGGGATCAAATTTCTTAGTCTAGTGAACCTGTGATTTCGTACGCCTTCTTTATCACGATACTTTGGGATTTGGTCTTGTAGATAATTGGAAAACTGGACTGTGACCAAAAAGTTATCATTGAATTGAATTATTATGTTTTACTTATCGCATTATGCCATGTTTTATATTTATGATTATACCCTATATTGATTACACTGCCACACGTCTGATCTACATATGTTTATATAATTATCATATATCACATACCATACATACAAAGGTGTTCTAAACTTGGAGGGAGAAAAATGCAGTATATACTATATGTATGTTGACAATTTTCAAAGAAAGAGAGAGATAAGCCTAATATAGTATTCTTATTTGAGTTATTTTGACTAGGCTGTTGGATGGAAGGCAGAAATGTTACCCTCAATTAATAATAAATTGTCAATATAGAGAGGTTAATGGATGTATAATTCAGATGAACATGACCAAACTTACCCGTATATGAACTGTCAAATTGTATTGGTGAATTGATGTTAATGTCATTATTCCGGACAAATTTACCCTGAATATTCGAATATCGGAAATTTATTTGAAGCAATTATAACAATGAGCCATTGTAATGATTTCATAATATTAAATATGTCAACCGTTTCCTTCCTACTTAATAATCCACCTAGTTAGGAATCAATAACGATAATTATCAAACTAATCTTTGCCAGGACGGGGACCATTTTCTCACGTCTTTGAGGATGACTTGCTTCCTAGACTTGGAATCAAGAACAAGAGAGGAGAACCGCTGAAGGTTAGTAATTCTACATTTCCTGTCACCATGAATGTGCAGAATTAGTATGCATTGCAAAACTTGAACAACTATCACTGATTATGGGTTCTAGGACACCTACCCCCTGGAACTCCACCCCCGGATAAACGCCCCTAGGATAACCACCCCTAGGATAACCACCCTATAGGACAACTACCCCCTAGGACAACTACCTCCTAGGGCAACCACCTTCTAGGACGAATACCCCCTATTAAAGACAACTACCCCCGGACAACTAACCCCAGACAACTACCCCCTAGGACAACCACCCTCCAGGACTACCCCGGACACTGACGCCCAGACAACTACCCTACGACAACCATCCTCTAGGACAACTTCCGGACAACTATCCTAGGGGTAGTTGTCTGGGGGTAGTTGTCCGAGGGTAGTTGTCCTAGGGGGTAGTTGTCTGGGGGTTAGTTGTCCGGGGTAGTTGTCCTGAAGGGTGGTTGTCCTGAAGGGTGGTTGTCCTAGGGGTAGTTGTCTTGGGGATAGTTGTCCGGCGGGTAGTTGTCCCAGGGAGTAATCGTCCTAGAGGGTGGTTGCCCTAGGGGGTAGTTGTCCTAGGGGCTAGTTGTCCTAGAGGTTGGTTATCCTAGGGGTGGTTATCCGGGGTGGATATCCAGGGGTAGGTGTCCGGATATGCTGATTATGCATAAACGAAAATAAATCAATGAAGTTGAAATATGACGAAATTTTTTCATTTCATTCCCTGTATCCATACGGAGGTCCATTGGTCATTTTATTCAGAACAATCTGTGTATGAAGTTTCTCTTTAAAGTGACTCGGTAACATTGTTGAAGGTTGATGAAAAACTTACTGCGTAATTTTTGTATGAAATATTACTTATTATATTCCTTCTACTTTACTAACCCTCTAACATGCAAAAATCCTTGAATTTTCCCGACCGTTTTCCTTGAAAATAAGACATAACACAGGCTTTTAAAATGTTTTAACACTTAAATGTTTGGAATGGTATATAAGGCCAATTCATAGCTTTGTGACGATTACCATTCACCTAAAATGCTATTAAATTATTAGTTGGGAGAATTAAGGAATCGATCAGATCAGTTTTTCCCAATTTTTATCATTAATAATGGTCTGTTTTCACTCAAACTTCCAGATTATCTTTAATTGATCATCTAGCATTGAAGTCACTACCTTAGCACCGTTATCTCTCATCTGAACAATGTTACAAACTCCCTTTAAATCCTTAATAATTAATCAAGAAGCGCTTCCCTTTTTTCTCTATCTCTCTCTCTTTCTCTCCCCAACCTATCTCTCCCCCTCTCTCTATCTCCCTTCCCTTTAATATATATTTCTCTCTCCTCCTCATAATATATACTTTTCCTATATGTTTCTTCCTTTATCTATCTACCCCCCAATCTTCTCTCTCTCTCTCTCTCTCCCTCCTGGCTTCTCTCCATCTCCACCTTTCTGTCTTTGTTGGGGTAGCACGATGACCTGACATTGATGATGTTTGACCACCTGATCGAGGAGAACGATCTGATGGACACATTTAAACAGCATGATTTACAGGATGATGATATCCTGGCTATCAAGAGCATGATGGAAGGAAACGTTGATGGTTGTAAGGATGTAAGTGTAATCATCAGAATGAGAACCGTCTGGAAATATCGAAAGATATTTCTTTCAATCGAATGGCCTGACCACCTTATGTAGAGGTGTTGTGGTCCAGTGGATAAGTCTCCGGACTGTGAACCACAAGGAACGGGGTTCGAATCCCTGCCTGAATCACAACATTATAGGCCCTTGGCAAGACGTTAATCTACATTTGCCACACTCAACCCAGGCGAGGTAAATGGGTACCTGGAAGGATTAAACCTTGAAATGGACTGTGCTGTGATAACGGCTGCTGTAGCTGAAGCTAGGGTAATAATTTCCAAAGCTCTTTGGAAGCGCATCATCAATAGTGATCTGTAAGTTTATGACAGGTTCAGTGACCTAATCAGAATTCTACATCAATTGGTACGTAATATCATTATTTGTTACGCACTATACAAGAACGGATTATTATTGTTAGTAAATGACGCTCTACTTGAATGGAAAATTAGATGTACAAAATTATGAAGGTGATTCGATTACACAAATGTAACAAGAGATTCTAAATCAAGCAAGCTAGGAACCTTAGATTCTTACGGATTCTCTAAGACGTAACCTTCTATTGACAAATCTATTCTTCGCTTACAGACACAAGATTTTTTTTTAAAGGTTTGTTTTAATACTTTGGCCTGTTAATACATCATTTCATCAGTTCACGCTGGTATAATTTCAATTTCAAGGAATTTTTTTTTTAATAAAGAATCTAAACTAGTTTTGTCTTCTCAAATCACATACAAACTCAAGACCTGTAAGTCGATACCTTCATATAAATCATGAAACTCAATTTTATTTGATTGCAGGCGAGAAAGCGCTTCCTATTCGAGGTCGTGGCCAACAAGCGAAACGGAATCGACGTCGACAAGTGGGACTCCCTGGCCCGTGACTGTCACCATCTTGGGATCGCCAACAACTTCGATTACAGGAGGTGCATGAAGTTTACTCGAGTGATCCTCGTACCTAAACACAAAGTCGATGACGACAAAGGAGGGCAGGTGACCATTCCAGAAGAACTGCAGATATGCTTCAAGAATAAGGTAGATTGTGAAGAATGTACAGTTTAAAATGTCATGAACTTTAACAGATGGGTCTTATAAAGTTATTTTATTTTTCATTTATTTATTTCCACGTGAAGATAAAAACAATATCATAGAATCTTCAAAACACAAACATATATAATGAGATGTCTGAAGTAGTAAATGACTTGACAACTTAATTTAAGCATTGTTCTTCTATTCGTAGAGAAAATAATGAAAGCATTCAAGTAATTTTTTGTTTCTTTAAAAAATTAGCTTATACCAGGAAGTGGGAAAGCGTGTTTTGTATAATTATGAAATAATAATTGCGTATGGCTAATGACACCGCTGTATTATATATCTCTAGCTAATGCGTAAATGTTGCCATGGAATTTCCGGACCCCCACATGGTCACAATCTTAATATAACAAACCTTTTTCCCTACAATAAATGGATGCTTCTTGTCCTAATGTGAAAATGCTAAAATAATCGAATTCACTCCGAATCCTCGGTATATTAGACACTATCCTTACAAAATAGTCCCGTCCTCGAGAAGATGCATAAAAAGTATCTCTCGAAAATAATATATCAATAGTCTACATTACATTAGATCCAGCCAAAATGTTTTTTCATAATCGGTTATGAAATTCTCTCTCAGCATAAGGTTCGTCGATATTTTACTTGTTTTTTATTACAGGAAGCAGAAAACTTGTATGAGATGTTCCGTAGTCAATACACGCTACAGAGGAAAGCTTTGAAGCACAAAGTCACCAGTGTCATGGAACACATGTAAGTGGATTTTACTTGAAAATATTCTAGTCCTTTAGAGTCTAAGGGACGAAAAAGTATCAAAACTATGTATATAGAGAGCAATGACATAATCGTTATTAAAACACTTGCATGCAACTGTTTATGTTGACAGAAATAGTAACCCACTGGATCCTTCCCCCCATTTTCGGCAAAAATCAAAGAAAATGGCAAATATACAGGGGGAAGAAGGAGTGAAAATGAAGAGGAGAAGGCAATGTGAAAAGAAGATATGACCAAATTCTGTGTACCAGCCTTTTACTCGATTGCCTCGTTTACTTGCATGTCAAGTCATTTCCCACTGTACAAGTGCCCTCCAAGCTGTTTCCACGCTTCACCTATGTGTATGCCTGTGAGATGAATGATACCTGTTACTCAATGTTTTCTGTTTCTCACTATCACTGTCTTTTCTCTTTATTCCTTCATCTTTACCTGTCTCTCACTTTTTTTTCTTTCCGTCGCTCTCCCTTTATACTCCCCCTTTTCTCTCTCTCTCTCTCTCTTTCTCTTAATCCCCCCTCTCTCTCTCTCTCCCTTCGTATCTTTCTAGGATCATGGAAGCCCTGATGAAAGCCGATGAGCATGTGAAGATCTTTCCTGGAAAAGATGGGTAATTGGATAATTATGTGATTTTTTTTATAAACAATTAGAAATTTTCCGGGATCCATATATATCACAAAGTCTTAAAACACTGTCTTTTTAGGCGAAACAATTGTCTTTAGTATATGGGACGTGATGAAGTGGTCTATAGGTAGGTTGTTTGTTTATTTCATCGAAAGGTCGTGTAACGCGACCACCCGACCGGACTCGATGAGCCGATGATTCGAAGTAAGTAGCCCATTCAAGACTAATAGCGTCATAAACCAGGTACTTTCCTCGAGTTGGATGGAAATATCCAGTTATTGAATAAAGTTATAAAAACATATACCAAATGTTTCTTTCAGGACCATGCTGACCATGACACAAACCCTAGAACAGCAAGACATGCATGCATTCACATACATGACTGATACCGTCATAGACCAGGTCCTGTCTTCGAGTGAGGTGGACCTCAGTGTACGTGTAGCTAAGGAGATCCTGAAGAGGGTCAAGGCGAGGGATGTCTACACGAGCGCCGGTGATGTCCTCATACCGCCAGTCGCCAGACTCCGGGTAAAGGAAGCGTAGACTTTCTTTAGAAATCTGTTAGAATTTGGAGAAGAACCATAATTGTCCAAGGATTTATTGATATACTTTATATATTAACCCTCTCCCTTCCGAAAATAAAATCGACAAAATCGAACAAGGGCTCTCAAGCTGCGTAAAACTGTTCAAGAGTATTCCAACCACTTATAATACATCTTGAATTAATATCTGTGTTTCGATTATGTCTTGTGATGTTGTTGTTTTAGTTTTTGTTGTGGCGGTGTTTGGCGGTGGTGGTGAATATGAGCACTTTATGAAAAAAGGGTTCGTTCGTGTATAAAATCTCTTAAGGGAGAAAAATGACCCTGGCGACCGTTTTGTTCTCGAAAAGTACTTGAAACTTTCCTCTGTTTTAACCTGTTACTTCCGCCTTCTATGTATAAAACCTTAATCATCATCTAGGTTTTTTGTCATTGAATAATTCTGTTTTCATCCTTTAAAAAAATAATGATTAGAGTCCGGATGAAATAGCTGAAAAGATCTCCAAGGCGGAGATGGGACTTCCCGCTGAAGATCTGGCTGTTAGAGTGAGTTTCATGAAAGTCGCTATTGTATGTACATTAACATATGGACATGGTAACGAGGGTAATGCATATTTAGTTACACAATTTATTAATGGGGTTGACAGACGTATTATAAAAACGAATTTTGCTGTTTGATAAATGATACATATATTTATTTTCTTGCCTATTCGAATTTTGCAGTGTTTGTATTAAACCTTGTGATTCCTGGCAGGAATGAATTCCTTGAAATGCTAGAGCGCCGTAATGGCAGCCGTGCTAAAGCCAGGGTAATAATCGGGAGCGCCAGGCGTGTCAAGTCTGACAGACATGAGCGCTATACAAGAACCCAATATTATTTGTATTATTATTATTATTGATGAACGAATAGGAATATGTCAAATGTTCAACTTGCTCAAAGACATATAGGTCTACTTTTGTTATAATCTTTGTTAAGGGGTTCAGTTTTGTTTCAAGCTATCCCTCGATTTGTATTACTAATTATCTAATTCATTCACTCATTCGCTTGTTCCATCATTCAGTCATTCATTCAATCATCCATTCATTGAATCAATCATTCATTAATTCATTCATTCAGCTATCCATTCATTCATTCATTCATTTGAAAGCACATTTTTATTTTTCTTATAATATTTGAAAGAAATTCAATATAATTTTTTAATGTCAATTTCATTTAATTTTATTTAATATGATTTTTATTTTTCCTAACAAGGTGGTGATCATCAACTATGGGCAGAAAGACAAGAACCCAATGGACTATATCCGGTTCTACTCTAACGATAGTCCAGACGATGCATTGGTCCTCGGAGAGGATGAGGTAATCTATTCCTTACAAAATAATGAAACCTGTATTAATTTCAACTTTGTTGAGAAATATCCCCTTTACTTCGGTTGTGTCTATCGTAGAGATGTTGTTTTGAAACAACAACAACAACATTGTTGAATGATTAATATGATTTAATTTGATTAGCCACGTGGGTCGACCCTTGCAATATACAAGGCTTGCTTTCCAGTAGGTCCATCAACGTTATCTTAATTTGCAATCTGCAAAGCATTTTATGGAAGATACTACTCTGTATAAAGAACACAGAATAGATAAATAAGAACCATAAGTATGTTCATTTCGTAACAAAATTATTAATAAACACATCACCTGTTTACAAGTTTATTAGGAGTATGGTTTAGTTTAGTTTGGTTTTATTTTCCGTATAAAAAAACATGAATACATACATGTTAACATGAAAAATAATGATAATTACTTAGAAACAATACGGATGGATCGCTCTCAGTATTCAGAGCCATTTTGTCATAGGCTCTGTCTTTCGTAGATGTCTAGGGGTGGTTCACGAAGACTAAGATCGACCTTAAGTTGGGCTTAACTATGGCAGGCCGTTCATGCCACTGTTTGCTCTCACCATTTACTGGCATTGGTCTCTCAAGGGACGTACAAAATCATGGTCACAAATCTACAGAATTTACATTTTTTGATACTTCATTATTGAAGAAAAAAATATTATCTGAAGATCATAATGGTGAGAGCAAACAGTGGCATGAACGGCCTGCCATAGTAAAGTGAAACTCAAAGTCGATCTTAGTCTTTGTGAAACACTCCACATGAGTGTCTTTTGAGCTCTTAATAAATTAAGGTTCATTTATATAATGTGTTTAGTAACGCTGAGGATATTTTGCAGGGAAATCTACATATTTTGCATAATTCAAAGAGTGATCTAAGAATTTAAAATGTCTCCTACCTCTCTCCATCATTACGACCCGTTTGAAACGATCTTTTATATACTTTGTATGATGACCCTCCTTTTTGTACTATCCCTAAGTATATTCATACTTACGTTTGCCTATGAATATTACAAGTTTTTAATAGATATTTCTCGATTTCGCTTAACTCAGATGATTGTAAAAGTTAGGTTTCTTTAAAGTGATCTTTAAAACATTTTTTGCAGGTATCTTGGGTCATTCCCAAGAAATTTCAGGAGCGCTACGTTCGCCTCTACTGCAGGATGCCCGACCAAGCCGCCAAGGCAGGGGAACGCTTCAAAGATTGGTGTAAAAAGAAAAACTTCCCCAGAAGGGAAAAAATGGCACAGGTTCAATCTTACTTGGGCATATAATTATATGTTGGTATTAGAGATGGCTATTTTTTTAAGGATAAGATATTCGCTACCATTCCTCCAAAGCCTTTTCAAACCCGGTGATTTATGTTCATTTTCCTTATTATGTGAACAGTTAAAGGAATATGACAAACACGTTATTTACCCTCTTTTCATACAATCACACTTAATTTAATTCAAAGACACAACCATATCAGAAAACCTTTCCTTAGCTACCGTATGTTATCTTTTTTTAATGCATATACTTCATTACAATTCCATTGAATTAAATTGAATTTGGATTGATTTATTTCCATACAAAATAAAACAATATACACGATATGCCGGCATAGTAATTATTCAACACCTTAATGACATAATAAAAATTAGGAGAAAACAAAAATCAACAAGAATAAAAGCAGAAATATCGAATAACATATGAATATAGAAGTCGCAGAATAACTACAATCAAGTTAATGTCAATGTGGAGGGGGGATCATAAAAAGTGATGACATTATAACATAACCCCATGTTTGTATTAATAAGTGTATAATATATATTGGAAAAGAAGAGAAAACAAAACAAATTAATAAATAATAATAATAATTTTCAGTTGAGGTAAATGAATTACCGGAGGTATTAAAAAGTGTGTAGAAGGTACTTTTTAAGTTTGGATTTTAAATATATATTCAGGGATTGAGAATTTGTTGCCGCTTTGAATATTCCCTTGTTTACAAGAGTGGACATTTTTTGTGGTGTTATTGCATGTCACTTTTCCTTTTGGTTTGTTCTTGTTAATTCGTAATGCTCAGTGGAATATAACATGTACTTTAAGCTTCTACCAACCTTAAATTTGGTAGGCAACCTTTCGGCCACTCCTGTGGCCTTACTCAAGCCAAGTGATTATTCACACAGTTTCTTGCTGTCTGCTGCCTCGAGATCACTGGAGTGAAGATAGGTGACAATGAATAGCCATAGTCCATATTCATAGTCCCTACATATTATTATTACCGCAAACAATTAACATTTTCCGTATCATAGTGGAATATATTTGCATAAAATTACGTAATAACTCTATTTTTATTTTTTCAGTTGATTTCATAATGCCAAAAGAACACCATAAACACTATACTACAAAAGTACTCTGCGTGCTTTTTGCAGCTTTTTTGTGTTTTCTAGATATAATTTTACAGCATAAGGAAATTATCTCCATTATATCCACGCCGCCGTTAAAGAATAAAAATGTGATTGCGGTCTTAATCATAAACCTTGCAAAACGTCAAACAATCATTGCGTGCAAACAATAATTTGTCCAATGTAGAGTTTTGATTTAATCATATTTTTTTTTGCAAATCTCCTTTGAGAATAAGTTAGGTCTAAATTTTTCTTGAGGGGGCATTTTAAATTCTTTGGGATGCGATGACAGAGTCAAATACCTGTTTTTCTTAAAACTTTCCTTGCTATCCCCCATGATTCATCGAATCATTACTCCTCAGTACAATCATGAAATTCACCAACTTCAAAGGAATTTGTATATTTTGTTATTTATAAAAGATATATATTTTAAATTTTTTCGCAAAACAAAATAAAAAGTTTAACCGAGGCCACCTTCTCTGTTAAACGCACCAAATGTTCCAGTCTTTTTAATATCGTTACCACAATTAAGAGTGGCTGCTTAAATGATATGAACAATATTTTGCCATGTCCCATGCAACATCACTAGAAATATATCGCACAGAATCGTTTCGACTGAAATTTCAGAGATTGGATTCAGAGATTAAGTAAATGTACTGCTACCGTGAAATTTCCTTTGTAGTAACTTAGAACTCACAAGCAAAAAGGGCTCTTGTAATCTTTCAGAACTTGTGTTTCAACAACATTGATTATATAAGAACAACAACAACAATATATTAAAATTATAATAACAAGAAGAAGAATCACAATAATAACAATGATAATGACATTATTGATGATAAAAGTGAGCAATAATAAAATGATAGTGATGATAATGATAATGATTATAATAACAATATTGAAAACTGTAATGATTTCTCGATTTTGTATAACGCCTTTTTCATCTACGATGTCTCGATGTAAGTGATTTAAATGTATATAATATGCGAATATGTCATTTACAAGTGACCCGAAAAACGCAATCCTCAAAAATTATATTCTTGTGTGGTGATGTGTAAATAAATGTTTTGATGTTACTCTCTTTATAATCATGAATAATGGCATCATAATAAAAAATTGGTGAAGGATAAAACTGCTATTAAGTATTTACATTGTATGTTATTGTAAAGTAAGAAATCAGTTAATCATTTAATAAGTCTGCCGATTGCAATACTGTGGTAATAACTATGAGAATGGTTAATCTTGATCCAATACAAGGAATAGACCAAGAACTGTAATTTTATCTACTTAGTTTACTTGTAGTAGACATAGAAATAGGTTAGAAGTTTCGTTTTTAAGGCATGAATTTCAATGAATTTCAATTTTGTATACAATGTAACATTTTTGTTGTTGTTAAGGCAATTAAATTACGAATATAACTTCTATAGTTTTGAACATTAGCATACTATTGCTTTCATCTGAATAATTGATTAATATTAGAATACACATTTGAATATAACTGTTTTAAAGGATCTTAAGAGGATTAACGTAATTTAAGAAATGTTAATCGACAAAGGGCTAAATAAATTATATTCCTTATATTCCAAGAAATCCTTTATTTTTTTAATGAAAGTACGTTACCATATCTTAAGTATATTATTCTGTGTTCGGGTTGTTTTTCTTATGTTTATCAATAGAGTATCTTTCACTTGGTAACATTTTTAATTATTTTGTCCAATAAAGAAGCATGTCAAATAGACATGTAATGTAGGTCTATCAAAAGCACAATATACTGAATCAAGCGAATTTCTCATGTTTCCTGGTTTACTAGAAGACATTTTGTAAGTCAAGATGGAGAATATGGTCTTAAAAAATAAGGAAAGAAAGAGTAAGAGTGAGAACGAAGTAAGTAGGAAGAGCAAGTGGAGAGATGGGAAAGAGAGAGAACAGAAAGAGAGAAGGAAGTTGAAAGAGAGAGAGAGAGGGAGGGAGAGAGAGGGAGAGAGAGAGAGTAGGAAAGAGAGAGATGGGAAAGAAGAAAGTGAGAAAAGGAATTTCCTCGTCACGTATTTCGCGTTAACGGTAGCTTATGCAAAACAATTTTTTTTTTTCATTTTTAGATTCAATATAATTTTTTTTAAAGTGGTTGTATTATTTTGTGTCCTTGTATATGCACTTTGCCTTTGTTTACGAAAGGTACTAAGCGACGTTAAAATATATACGGCGATGGAGGGGGGGGGGGTGTTACGTGATCCTGACAGCGGGTAGTTCTATTCAAGTGCTTAATCATTGTTTGGTCTGACCTCGGAGTTATTCAGAGTGAAACATTTCTTTTATAAAGGTCCCGAACCGGTCAGCGCGATCTCGTTTATCATGTATTTGTCCTGCTTCTTATCCAGTACACGATGCCTCCTGAGCAAGTCCACGGGTTTGCGAGTTTAGTCATTAATATTTCTGAAATATGATACCGTGAGCTTGCGCTAGGATATCTTTTTGCCGGATATCCTATTGATTGCTTGTAAGAACAAAGTGTCTGTACAAAGTCCAAATGTCAAGTATCATATTGCATTTTAACTCAATCTTTATATTGTCATTGCATTTTGTGAGTCAGCAAAATGGCGTCTGGTCTTTCTGATATTGTTCTCTTGATGCTGCTGGTCACCTCTGCAAGGTCTCTCCCTCGGCCGCGGGATCATGACTCGGCAAACGCTGCAAAGGACAAGGCTCTGAAATACATGTCCGAGGTGCCACTTATAGATGGGTAAGACAGCAATACAATTTGAACTTAAACTTCTAAGTTTATTGAACACTATCGCAAAGACTATCAAGATATTGCACTGCCTAAAGAAATAGCGTTTGGATTATGTCATAATAATCATGTCATTGCCATGTTCGAACATCGAAGTTACTCATAAAAAGGCTATAGAAATTGCCTTAGATTGTCTATTTTATTTTATTGTAGTTGTTTTGTTTCGTTACATTTGTTTGTTTTTTAGTTTTTAGTCTTTCTGATGGTGTTCTATACAGGCACATAGCCACGGGGTGGGGCAGGGGGGCACGTGCCCCCCTAATTTCCAAGATCAGACACCCCTCCTCTTAGACCCCTCCCCAGGACGTCGATCAGTTACATGTAGTGCCCCCCAAACATCAAACTCTGGCTACGGCCCTGGTTCTATATACTGTTATGATAACGGAATAAAAAGCTAGAGGCACAATAGACCCAGCTCCGCTAAAACGGCAGTTGTTTTTACTCGCACTCAGTTAACTGTACCCGTTATCAGACATTGTACACACATCTGCACTGCACCTCAACAGTACGACAATACACCTGACGGTGGCCTGTACTGCTACTGAAGAAGAAGAAGAAGAAGAAGAAGAAGAAGAAGAAGAAGAAGAAGAAGAAAAACAACTAATGTACTGTAACAACACATTGCGATTGGTGCATTAAATACATGCATTTTTATGGGTTGCCCGCTCACTTTGATCTCTTGTATTTTGTTGTTCAGTTATCACTTATTTCATGTTCGTGTCTACCGTCTTTTTAATTAATGTTTGTAGAACCTACAGGGTAAGTTTGGTAGCAGATTAAGTTTTTTTTTTAGCTTGAGTCCTGGTTTTCCGAGAAGTAATTTTTGTTACATGTATACCAGATTGTAAAGTTTATACTGCATGCTTTCCATGTACAGTAGCAAGTTTACTCAACCACGGTCCTCTTCTATACAAGCTGTGTATTCATCAAGAAATGAACAATGGAGCTAATCAAGCTTACACCTAGATCCCGCGACCCCCAAAAATACACCCGTCGAAAATGAAATGCAAGAACTGTCTCCGGTTTAGCTTCGAGGGTGTGTTATTTTCTCAGCCGATTGGGCGCGCGACACGGAAACATTCCAGGCAGTGACTAGCTCATTTTTACATCTAGCTCAAATCTCCATTGTTCGATTTACCATTATGTGTATTAAAGACGGCAAACTGTCCTTCCAGGCATGACTGCTTCTATTTTTTTCTCGATGTAGTCTTAATTATATCGTTCATGTACTCTGTACTGTAATTTGCATGTAATTATAGTTTACAGTTTTCATGTTACTCTCATTGCCGTGAACATTTCTGCGAAATGGATATGGCGCCTTACAGATAGTCATTGTTATTATTATTATAATTCCCCTATCTCTCTCTATTTTTATTTCTCCGTTTTTCCTCCGTCTTACTCTCGATCGTTTTAATTGGAATAAGAGCACTTGGGTAACTATATGTTTCGAATGGTGCAGCAAAAACATGCATGTTTAATGTTCATTATTTCTTTATATGTATTTCTCTTCTCTCTCCAGTAGCGATTCTAAAGGTGGCTCGGTGGCTCGAGCCCTCCCCCTTAAATAAGACTCACCCCCCCCCCAACAAAAACAAAAAATTCAAGCCCCCAAATATTTTCTTGAAAATGTAATTCAATTAGACTTATTTCATTTATTTCATTCTCGATTAAAAAGTACAATCAATATAAAATACGAATAAATCATACACAAAATTTGAAAATGAAAAATGTAACTCAACGGAGTGGTATTTTTGTTAATTATAATTTGGCATAATATATACAATAGAAAATAAATATACATATTCAAGGGAAAGAAACTGCATCATTTTTTTTTTTTTTGAAATAATTAATTGTCTTGAATGTTGAAATATCTTTGGGGATGGAGTTCCAAATTACAGGGAAATTATTTCTTACTGATTTCAATGCACTTTTTGTACTTAGTAGCCATAAGTAAAATATTTTCCTTAAAACGGGTTTCATGATTATGTATTTCATGATTATGTATTTGGTAATTAAGAGTGAACATTTGAGAAATAGTAAATGGCAATTTATTTTGAAAGTAAAAGAAACCCAGAAAAGCAATGGAGAAATAGTACAAATCAGAAAAAAAAATGTTAAGTTTTCAATCGCCTAAACAAAGGGTCAGTATGCGAAGGGCCCTTTTCTGTAATTTAAACAATGTATCTAATTTATTACGATTGCAATTGCCCCAAACAGCAATACAGTAATTTGGATGTGAGAATATAAATTAATTATATAGTAATATTATTGCAGAAGGAAGTGAGTCTACACAATATACCAATCCATTTAGATACATTTGAGTGACCTTATTGACATGTGTATCCCAATGCAAATTGTATTCAACATGAACACCAGGATACTTAACACTGTTGACCTTTATAAAGGAACATTGTCGATTGTAAGAAGTAAATTATCAAGTGAATTAGCTAACTTAGACTGCCTATGGAGGAAGGTAACATAGTGTGTTTTACTAGGATTTATCAATAATTTGTTTGATTTGAACCATTTTGTAACTTTTATTTATTTCAGTATTTATATTATTTTGTAAATTATGAGTGTTAGATTGGGTGTAAATTATAGTGGTGTCATCGGCGTACATGATGTAATCAGATTTGTCAAAAAAATGTGTAAGATCATTATAGTAAAGTAAAAACCATAGAGGACCAAGAATTGAGCCTTGTGGTACCCAACGTGTCACTAGACCAAAAATTGAAGAATTATTGTTATAAACTACATATTGAGATCTATTACAAAGATTACTTTCACACTAAGTAGGACGCCCCTAATGCCATAGTGTTCCATTTTTGACAAGAGTATTCTATGATCAACTATATCAAAGGCTTTAGAGAGGTCCATGAAAATGCCAATACAAAATGTATTGGTGTAAATTGCTGACAGAACTTATCATATAGTTTAAGCGAGATACAGCTAGAAAATAAATGCAAGAACAACCAGGCCCCTCACTCTCCTTTTTCTTCTTCATCTGTCTTCTTCCCGCTTTCTTACCCCATGTCTTATTTCTTGTCTTATTTTGGTAAAGTCACAATGACTGGCCATTTCAGTTCATAAGTCGGATCGGAAACCAGCTCCAGAACTTGAATCTGTCACAGGACCTGAACCCTATATGGGGACATAGTTTTACCGATATACCGAGACTCAAAGAAGGCAGACTTGGAGGACAGGTATATCCAAATGAGTATTTCTCATTGTTCAAAATATTCATCATGCATAAATATATATATATTCTAATTTTCTAAACATTAATTAAATATTTTGAACACACATGTTTCTAAGTGCTTTTCTTTGTTTTTTTGTGGTTGTTTACATATTCAAAGCTAATTTTACTTTTCTATATACAGCTATATACTTGTCAATAAAATGATATAGATGAATTCGTATCGCGGTACGAATAGAATTCTGATTGTCCTTTCTGAAAATGCACGTCAGCTTTTTTCTAACATTGTTAATATTTCTCGAAATTTCAGGTGATTATGACTTTTCATTTTACATTTTGCAACAAATTATAAGACAAATCCTAACATTAATTCATAAACGATTGAATTACACTCACGACCATATGAAAATGTTGAAAAATACCTTTCACACGACTTTGTATTTTCCATCCCGATGGTTTCTGACTATAGTTCTGGGCCGCCTATACCACCTGTGAATCTCAGTACATGGACGTTGTGACCCACGTGCTGGACCAGATTGACGTCATCTTAAGGATGTGTGATATGTATCCAGATGTCTTCCAGTTTGTAACGACAGCTGATGGTATAATTATCAAACAATGTAGATTCAATACTTAATTTTAAAGATTTAATAACCAAGCACTCTCTAATATACAATCACGGTTGTTGTGTTTGGTTGGTTGGTTGATTTGTTCGATTTACCTGACTGGTAAGAATACATATGTATGCTTGTACGTAAGCAATCAGAAGACCGACGGCTTTGAAGACGCACGTTCCCCGTATTCCTGAGGGCGTTCACGTTCACGTACGCACTGGCGGACGGTGCTAGCTGCCTATTGACACCAACAGAATACGGCTCTTACGCAGATGGCATGTTCCGATAACTACACTGGCGGGGATTGTGCGCCTTTAAGACCTCTCTAAGGGATTTGGTAATGAGGATTAATGCCTTACCATAGGCCATAGGGCACTAGCGCATCGACTTAGTTTCGAACCCGGGACCTCCCTTACTATACCACTAAGCCGTCGCGCCTCCTGATAGATATACTTCTTAGAAATATAATGTGATTGAAAGATGGAACATGATAGAATATTAATATTCTGCTACAGACTTAACAGAGAGTTTGATTTTTCAATAATTTGTCGTGTCGTATTTCAATAAAAGCCTCGTTGAATATTTATTAGCGACCTCCAGTCATCCTTTAAGTCTTACAGACGTCTTTATTATGGAATAAAGTTCAACCAATAACAAAACTTACTGAGCAAAGTTCATTTATTAAAACAAATATTACTATATGTCAGGTAATATGAAGAAAAGTAAGTAAACAAGGTACATACAAATTCATATATGCATTTTAATGTTAGATGTGAAGTATTAAAGAGTATGATATTGATAAGTAGGAAGTAAACATCATTTTGCCCCGAAAGTTTTTACAAAATGGCAGTCATGGCGCAAATATTATTGATTGCCTCACTAATAGCCTTTTTATATAAATAGTTTTAGATAGATTTTTTGTTTGAAGCAGAATAATAGTTTAGGGATATAATGTATCGGTCTTAGCTTTTGTATTTCATGGTATTCTTCCTTAAATTTTCCTGCCTTTAATTTATTCCAGGTATCTTGGAGGCTCATCAAAATGGGAAAATAGCCTCTCTCATCGGGGTCGAAGGCGGACACAACATTGATAACAGTTTAGCTACACTGCGTATGCTCTATCGGCTTGGAGTTCGCTACATGACCGTTACACATAGCTGTAATACCCCATGGTATGGTGCGACAAAATGTTGATAAAGATTATTTTACAAAGTTGATGGGGCAACTTTTGGATTTGGGTGTCTAACTAAAGATATAATTATATGCGGACTTGCAAAATGAAAAAGTAATATCGTACATGTATATCTACATGTAATCATTCGTTTGATTTCTCAACTGCGTAATATTTTCATGTTTTTATCGGAAACTAGAATATATTATTCATTCATTCATTTTTTGTAAATTCGTCTTAATTACATGCATTAATAAAGGAAAACTTATATTCATAATAAAAACAAAAGGACAAAGAGATACATTATAATGAATAACATATGAGGGCGTATACATTAACAAATTTAACTGAAAAACAAGATTAGATAATCGAATTTAATAATTTAATACTTTTTGTATTGTTATTATCATTATCATTTTCTTTATTATATTCTTATTATGATTATTATTATTATTATTATTAATATTATTATTAAAATATCATTATTATTATTATTATTATCATTATTATTATTGTCATTATCTTCATCTTTCACCATCATAAGGAGTTTACATCCTTTTTTCATTCATATTTTTTTTCAATACATTATTTACATGATCGATACACATTTGTCATATACCCCTCATTCATCTCAATACCTAAAATACAATTGTTTTGAACTGATAAACGGCCGTGATTTCGTTTCAAGTGATAGAATATTACTTATTTGAATATCCATTTTCATTTTACAGGGCTGATAATTGGTTAGAGACCGCAGTCGATGATCCAGAATTCAATGGTCTGTCTGAATTTGGGAAAGTAAGCATTAAAATATATTTAAACAAATAATATTATTGCTGTTTATGTCTTTAATTCATGGCAAATTAACCAAGAATGTATTATTAAGACAGCATTCAATTTTTTTACCAAACTGAAGTGATAAACAAAGAATCAACCCCGTACTCCCTTAAGGGAAGAACAATTATGAGGAGGGAGGAGAAGGGAGAGAAGAGGAAGAAGAAGAAGAAGAAGAAAATGAGAACAAGGAAATGAAAACAAGATGAAGAACAAGAAGAACAAGAAGGACATAAAGAAAAGGAAGAAAAAGTAATAATAAAAGAACAAGAAGAAAAAAAAAAGAAAAAAGAAGACGACGATGATGAATAAGAAGAGGGAGAAGAAGATGAGGAAAATTATACAAAACGTTACCACCGCTATTAATGTAAGAAGTAAAATCATAGGCCTTCAAAATAAATTAACTTTTACTTCTTATTTCAGAAGAAGATGAAGTCGTGTTTTTTTCTTCGAATATCAAAATTTATGTACTTTTTGATTATAGCCTTTTATTTTTGCATTTTCATTCGTCAGCGTGTCATCTTAGAGATGAACCGTATAGGTATGCTGGTCGACCTGGCTCATGTATCTCAAAAGACCATGTCAGATGTACTTGACATTTCCACAGCTCCAATCATTTTCAGCCATTCGTCAGCCTATGCTGTATGCAACAGCGACAGGAACGTACCGGACTACATCTTGAAACGTATGGTAATTTGGCTTTGTATGTTATTCATAATTTATCAAGAAAACGTCTCGATTACTCATCCACCGCTTTTATGCAAAAATCAACGCCTAAATTCGAGTGCCCACCATATAAATTCACTTTGTACTTTCCCTTCATCAATTTTAACATGTTAATTACAGTATATGAATACAAAGAACGGTGGCAAAGTATGTTGTAGTTTTTCCTCACTGGCTTAGGTATTGTTATAGAACAGAATAATTTTCTGAATCAAATTTTGATTACTTAGTAACAGTTCCACGAAAAAGTGATGCCTTCAGTCGTGTAACTGAAAGGGATAGAGAGAAAAAGAGAAGGGTGAAAGCAAAATCTTCTGCATTTTGGGTTAAATGAAATAAAGTTACACATCTGAAAAAAACCTTCAAAATTATCTAGATCTGAATTTTATTTCTTGGAACACGATTAATTTCAATATCACTCTCTTTGAATCAGGTTGAAAACAAAGGCGTTGTGATGGTGAATTTCTACACAGCATACATTAACTGTCCTCCAGGAAACATATCGGATGATCTAACCTACGCAACCGTTTTTCAAGTAGCAGGTATTTATTGTTCAGCATATATATCAAATTCAGAATCACCCAATGATCCAAAATCGATATGGGGGCAGGCGCGGTTCTATAAAAGGGGGACGGGGGGAGGGGCTCTTGCATTAATTGTGTACATATGCCTCTCAATTCTTTATGATCAATATTCTATTGGGGCGAGGGCTTTAAGTTGTTTAACCACTAGTGTGGGTGACACCCCTACCCACACTCGCACACATCAAAGCAATGACTTGACCAAGGTTTCATTCTTGCCAGAAGATTTTCAAAACAAATTACAACATTTGTCCCTGAGTCGATAAGTGTGCAGAAATTGATAATGTAACAAAATATATGGGATGGGGGAAAATTAATAATGTAAGAGAGCTTGGGGAGGGATTTGGTTTGATGTTTTCTTTGAATTTGGGGTTTATTCATGATCTATATTCTATATTCTTAGGTTTGTTGGCAATTTCCAAAAATTGATGACTTATTCCTTTTCTTGCCGAATTTTGTTCTCCTTCTGTCGGCGGACTAACCATCCCTTTCCCAATGTGAATATTTTTCAGATCACATGGATCACATTAAATCGGTGTGCGGCTGGGAATGTGTGGGAATAGGAAGCGACTTTGACGGGGTGCCAACGTAAGTGTATCAAGATATACTTATACATGCTACCATTTTCTAGATAATTCTAGTGTTATTGTACGACAGTGTTCATATTCGTAATTGTCTGGTTCATTCATAATCATACACCGTATTTAGGCCTACCCTGTTGAATAAGCAGTACAATTCAAGGATTTCATACCGGGCCCGTGCCCCCTCCACACTTTGAAAACAACATCAACAACAAGAAACCCCCTCTTGATTGTGCAATTTTTCAGCGTTGTACTTTTTATAAAGAGAATCCTGGATTTACGCCAGCTGTATAATAAGCTGCAGTCGTATTCAGTGGAATAGTAAGGACAAAATGTTGATAGTTTGAATGGATGTATACTGTACCATTTGCAGCATGCCCGATGGACTGGAGGATGTGTCGAAGTATCCTAATCTCATCGCCGAGTTGATTCGCAGAGGCTGGACGGAGGAAGAGGTCAAAGCAGCCATGGGAAACAACCTTCTCAGGGTTCTATGGAAAGCAGAACAGGTATTTTTCTTTTTTTTAATTCTGGTCCCCAGACTCAACACTATTCCTAACACTAACCCTACAGCCAACCTAAAACTCAAACCGAAGGCAAAGTCCAATAACTTTACGATATAAAGCAAGGAGTGGAAATGTCGCTGGTGCTAAATGTCGGATCACCATTACACAATAGTATTATAACATTTTGATGAAATAGTCATTACCATGAACATGTGCAAAAAAAAGAGATACTAGTAATTGTTACTGAAATAGGCTGCCCTGCACGAGGCCATATCATTCTTTTTATTCTTATTTCGTGTTACAAGTAATTAATTTACGTGATTATATATACTTGTACATGTTTAAATAAACGTGACTCCATATGGCCTAGTCAAGAGTTTAATTGCTAATGTTTACTTGCTATGAAATATTCAACATTAATTGAAAACCATTTCCCCGTCCTTCTTCCTCTTTTTTTTTCCAGGTTCGAGATGAAATGCGGGCGAGTACCCTACCTGATGAGACACGGATATCAGTCCACAGTCGCCACGAGAAGTCTAATAAATGCAGGACCGTCTATTACTGGCCTCAACTGTTCCAGATTCGAGGAAAGAGAGCTAGTAACGATGATCAAATGACTCTCATTGATAATTGCTTGTAAAGCGAATAATAATTGTGGTCATACATATCACGTGGCTTTTAAAGCCTAGGCGTTTTCGTCGATAAATAACAATTTTTTCCTTGCCCCATAGCTGGTCCGAATTCAAGAAAAGAGAGCTGATGACGACGATAAACTGACCCTGTTAGGGGTGTTTGTAAAGCGTACAATAAGGGTGGTCACATTTATTTGGATATGGTTCTACTTGAACAACCACAGTAATCCAAATAGACGTTTCCGTCAATATCAAGCTGGTCCGAATTCCAGGGAAAAGACTTTAGTGATGAAAATCACATGACATAAGATGTAAAAAAGCAATAAATCAGGCCACACTGTCTTATATGAGGGTATGTAGTTACACTTGAACACCCACAGTATTACAAAAAATAAGACGTTCTCGTAAATGAATACGCTGTATAAAGTATTTTTGTATATACATATTAATACAAATCTGACACTACAAGTGGAATTTATTTTATATGATAACGATTGAGGAACGGACAAATTAAATTTATGATTTTGAATGAGAGGGAAATTATGTGGACTAAATGTCAAATGAATAATATCTGATTCCACGGTCCGAATTGAAAGAAGTTAAGTAATATTAAAGGCAAGCCCTATTAAATATTATCAAATTAATCATAATTATGTCATATGAATCTATATTTCATTGTAGTAGAGGATATTTGTTGTAACTTGTGATTGTCTGTATACTACTCAGGTTTATTCTAAAAGTTGCCAAAATATACATAAAAGTGATGCAGAATAGGACATTGACATGTATTTCATGGATATATTTTAAGCATTTTATATATTTTATATATATTTTATAGACATGTGTAACAAAATGTTAACCTTTCTATCTATCATAAATTCATTTACTAGTAATCAAACTAGCATATTCTGTTCATTTTATTTTCTAATTTCTTCCCGAATTTCGTTTATAGAAGGGAAGATATTATTTTTTTTTAGCGACAATCTTATTAGTGTTTACAAACTTTTTTTTTAACTGGATCTAGAGGTGAATGTGATATTAGTTTTGTCGTAATTTCAGTATCCTTATCATTTGCACCTCCTGGTTCGTGAAATTACCAGAAAGTTAATAAGATATCATCGAAAAGTTCGTCCTGATATTAAGTTTGTTTTAATGAAAGCAGATAAATGTAAGTAACAGTGAAATTTTGACCAATATCTGATTAAAAATAGGAAAGTTATTTTTTTTGAAGTTGTCATCAGTGAAACACAAACTGGCGACACTACGACGTATCTTCCGAGCTCCTCTCCAATTTATTCTGTACATATGATTTCATAAGCTTTCATTTTCTTAGTTATTGATGATGGAATAGATTTGTTTCATACAGGGTTTGTATAAAAACATATTTTAAATAATTATATTCAGGGTGAATCTTTAAATGAAAACTTTCTGAAGGGAAAGTATAATTTTTTACCGTTCTTTAGTACAGGGCAAATGGGAGGGGAGTTCGCAAGATATGTCAAGACGTCACAGAGTTGCCGATTTGCGTTTGATGGATCGCACCTTCAAAAATTCAGAACTATCTTATTTCTAATCCGTTTGTGCCTTAACTTTCACTGACCCGTTTCTCTCATTCTTCTGATTCTGTTAAAAACCAACTTAATGTCAGATTGGACTTTCCTCTAAGGCCTACAATGTGTTAAAAAGCGTCATGAACATAAGATACTTAAATACTTGAAATTGAGATGTGAAGGAAATGGGTACATAGCACCTATGTCTTCAAGCAATTAAGTCATTTCATCTCAATTGCTTCTCTCTACCCGGGTTTATATTGGTACCCGGTGGCGTGCCAAAGTCATTTTCGGATTGTATGAAATAATTATATCATAATACCGATATCTCCAAAGTTTGTACCTGCTATTTTAAATCGACCTATTCAACATAATCTCTTATTTCTGTCACGGCTCATAAATTTCTGGTATTATTTCGGCCAGTTCACATCCTAGCTTAAGGGTTATCCTAAAATCGTGTTCAGAATAATAATTGAAGTGTTAAAGTAGAATACGATTTGCAATCGTGTATAGCTCTCCGCCTTTATAAATACACTCCAAGGCATTTACATTGGAACAGGAGAAAGATGGTATCTAGCCCCCTCCATCTACACTGATCGCAAAAAATGTGAGAGTCAAAAACATGAAGAGAGAGAGAGAGGGGGGAAGAGGAAAATACACACACACACACGCACACATACACACGCGCGCGCGCGCACACACTCACACGCACACACACATTATGTGTACGTCTAATCTTTCCAAACATTGCCCCTCTGAATATTTCATCACCTATTTGGATATATTAGATAGCGTAGACAGATACCGAGATGTGATTAGTCCAGAGCTCGTCACGTGATATTAATTGCGAGGATCCTAATTGTTATATTTTCCTGGCCGGTTATTTTTCGGTGTTATATTAACCAGCTGGTGAAATGAATATATATTTAATCAATGCATGTCGCCCTCTTGAGGACTGTATGTCACCAATACACCTTTTCACGGTTAAGGGCGCCATCTTAATTTAAGATAAACAAACCATTGACCTCTAGAGGTCAGGGGTTTACGCGTAATTAAGATAGCGCCCATGCAAAAATGATGTGAGCGCACAGCGCAGGCAGTGATGTCATCAATGTTTTCGGATGCCTGCGCTGTGCGCTCACATCATATTCGCATGGGACGCTATCTTAATTACCCGTAAACCCCTGACCTCTATAGGTCAATGGTTTGTTTATCTTAAATTAAGATGGCGCCCATGTCTGAGCATGCGCACTTTTGTAACCGTGAAAAGGTGTTTTACACACATTATACCAATATCCGAGGTCAATTTTTTTTAATCATTTTTTTTTTCCCAAAAAATCCTTATAAAAATAAGAATTTTTGTTTTTTTCGAATTTTTTTTTCCATTGAAATTATTTTTTCAAACATTTTTTTTTCCCAAAAAATGTTTTTTTTTATTAATTTTTTTTTTTGTTAGATATAATTGTTTCTCGAATTATCTCGAAATTTTTTTTTTCCAATTTTTTTTCTCACTTTTTTTTCTAAAATTTTGTTTGTCCTCGAAAATTTTTCTCGTGACCATATTTTCCCTCAGCGCTGCGCGCTTCTGGAAAAAATATATAACCACTTGGGAAAATATAACTCCCTTCAGCGGTCCGAAGAATGTTATATTACACCCCCTGCCAGTCAATATCTGTATAATGATGAATCACTCTTTTGAAGATCTATACACAATGCATGAGCAACACATAAAACTTAAAAACTGGCTGGAAATTAAATCTTCTAGACCCTGCACCCAACTTTGATTGAGAAAGGAGACATCTGAATGCAATTTTAACTTTTTGATTAGCACAGAGCTCGATCTCCGGCCTTCACAGAGCCCCCATATCTTTTGAAAGAATCATAGATGTATGAGCCATAACACTCTACTCATACAGGCATATCCAGTGACGCAACCAAAGAATTCATGGTTACTAAAGCCATGGTAACAGCCTAACTGGAGCCATGGTTACTGAAGTTCCCACTAATGGTTCCTCCGGACCGTCGAGGACAACAAACGATGGAAACGACGTGTCCACAAGCATCACATCATCGTCCTCAACAACAACAACATCAGCGCAAGAACCACCAACATCTACCACTGCGACAGGGCAAGCGAGAGTCATCAGAGAGCACTTCTACAACACCACACCCATCACCCGTATCCACTACCCAATCAGTACCAACGACCGTAACCTTGTCATCTAGAGATCAAGGTAAATTTATTTGTCTTATTAAGCTACGGTCACAAAGGTTGGTACGAACGATGCGTTCGTACGAAAAACCCTGTTCGTAGATGGGGCATAGTTTCTTACGTCCTTCTTACGGAGTTCGTACGAACGCCTTTATATTTTCGTGTTTTTTTCTCGTAAGAATGCCTTGAGTTCTTCTTACGTCAGACTTACGTACGGCCATCTTACGAGTTTTTGTTCTCGCAAGAAGGTCGTACGTGTAACTGACGCCATTCTCAAGTCATTCGTTAGAAGATCTTAGGATTTTGTGTATATTTTGTCGGGTTGCAAAAAAAAAATCGCTGCATAAATTGCATAAATTGTGTACGTACACCTTACGAGCATCTTACGAACGCCTCACGAACGACAGGAGTTGTTCGTACGAACGCCGTAAGAGCCCTCTATGAACAACTTAAGGCGTTCTTACGATCATCGTAAGAATTTGAGGCTTCTAGAATTGTCTCTCGACCCTACGAAATGTACGAAGATCTTGCGTGGTTCTTACGATAATCTTACGACGTTCGTACGGCCGCCTTACAAAGAGAGTGTTTCGTACGAAGTTGAAATAAATCTTGGACAAGACCATCGACCAGTCTGCGAACTTACGAACGGTCTACGAACGTCTACGAACGCTGGTTTCGTACGGCCTTCTTAAGAAGATCTTACGAAATGGTCTGAAAATCGTTCGTACGGCGTTCGTAGCAGTTCGCAATGGTATTTGTGACCGAGGCTTAAATCAAGCGGACTTTATCCGAAACAAAAATCAGTTTCAGTTGTTCACATTAAAAAGATAACTCGTAAGAACTTCCCTAAATATCATTATTATGTTCAAAAGATACATTTGACTTTGAAATTGCAGGTCAGTTGTTGTGTAATGTATATGCATATAAAAGTCATATCGACTGCTAAGAGAGGACTGGCTGTTTTTATACGCTCAAGGGAAAGTTGAATCCCCTGCCATCGACCCGAGGCGCGCCTGGGAGGGCGGCGCGCCGAGGGGTGATGGCAGGGGATTCAACTTTCCCGCGAGCCAGTATAGAAACAGCCAGTCCTCGAGTAGTAAAGCAGTCGATATGACTTTTATATGCCGATCGTAAGAATTAAATCAAAAATCTACCAAGAATTCTAACCTTAGCCTTTTATTGAGTAAAGATTGGTTAAAACATCACAGAAAATCTGAGACACTGTCTGTTAATCTTTGCTAGCAAAATGACTTAAAGTTTCAATCATTTGGGAATCGCAGAAAAAACCACTGTATGGTGTCCGCGCTCGCACAAAGACAATTTTAACACGTAAACCAATGGGGATCGCAGGAGGACGCGGGCACAAATTAATGGATATTAACTTGTGGGCGGGTACGAGAGCACTTTTTAAAGATTTTTGACTGGTAGCTAGGTGGGGCATGGCTTAAAATCACGACTCCAATTTAGATTTCTAAAGTGAGGTATATAAATGTATATATTTCATATAAGTTGTTATCTTTTCATTGTAGCTCTGATGCTGTCCGCAATCTTAAAACTATCGGCCGGTAATGCAAGACTCCTCGATGCCTACATGCATGCATCATTCCGAGTCTCCTCTTCGATCAGATGCGCAGAACACTGCCTTGCTGACGTCACTTGCTCTTGCTTCACCTACATTCCCCACGAGAGGGCATGCTTGCTTGGCGAGGAATGCCAGGCGGCATCTGGAGTCAGATATGATAATTATCCTGGACCAAAAACATATTGACGGGCTTAAATTCATCAACTGAGAATTCAGGATTGATTCGTCGACATGGCTAATAAAAGAAATTTATGAATTGCAAGCTGTAATTTACTGTAAAATACTTTCTTGACTTTAGTCATTTTACCCGATCTCTTTGCAGCTTTACAATGCTCAAGAGAATCGTAGAAACGTTCATAGAAATAATAATAGACTGACAATCAATATCAGTATTTTATAAACTTGGAGTAAAATTCAAAATGCTGTATAAAAAAAAAACTGTGTCAGATTGTGCATTGAGTTTACATAGGTAAGTTTTTGTTCTGAGTTTTTTACCGTACAAAAATAAATGAGTTATGGATAATCTTGTTGAGTGCAACTTTACATAATATCTGTCAAGTCTATGTACTTAGTAAACATTCATTTACACATCGTATTACTGAATGACATTTTTAAAAATATGTCTTTAAATTAGCATTTCTTTCTTGACGTAGATTGTAATCCTGATGCGTAATGAATCTTTACCTTTTGTCTTCAGAAAATCTCTTGTATTTATATGTACCAATTTCAAACATGATTATCACACATTTTTAGGGGGCTACAATTTTGGATCGACGTTGAACATTCAGTCTGCATTAATATTCTACACATCATTGAGAATAGGAGGGTTAATGTTTAACATTTCACTTCCGTCGATGGTATTTAGTAAAGCCACTGTATTGTTAAATATTTAGCCTTTGCACTGATTAAGGTGAGGGGAGAGAGGGAGACAGAGAGAGGGAGAGAGAGACGGAGAGATAAAGACAGAGAGAGAGAAAGAGAGGGGAGGGAGGGAGAGAGACAGAGACAGAGACAGACAGACAGAAAGAGAAAGAGAGAGAGAAAGAGAGAGGCAGAGAGGCAGAGAGGAAGGGAAAGAGAGAGAGAGAGAGAGAGGCGAGGGGGCGAGGTGATGCGAGGGATGCTCCTCGAAAAAAATAATAATGAAATATCCACAATATATAACAAACAAACCCAAACGAGCTTATAAATATTCTAACTAGTAGGGAAAAGGGAACGCTGAAAAAAAAAATATTATTCAATTTTTATGTATGTCTGTCTTGTCATGGCGACATCACAATAAGGCTCGCGCTTTGGAGGAATTTCGCCTCTTTCCTACAGCGTAAATATATATTTCATAATAATAATAATGTTTATTATAAAAAAGGGAGAAAAAAAGTTAATTGAATAGATTGGGGAAAACATCAAATATAATAATTAAAACATTCCAAGCTATACACGTATAGGTGCTTCTAAGGAGCATTGGTATTTTTATTTTTTTATTTTTGTTATTTTTGTAACACCGGCTTTATTTCCAACAACCATTATCAACGGTTGGTGTTTATTACACCCTACCAACTGACCGGGTACCCACTTACTACACCTGGGTCGAGTGAGAAAAAAGTGTTTGCAGGGACGTTAATGCCATGCCAGGGCCTCGAACCCACGCGATCGCTTAACCACAAGACCAGTCTGCCTCACTGATGTTATCTAGTTCGCTTCTATTATTTTGTTAACACTTTTCTGATGTCAATTACTTTAAAGGGAGTGTAGCATGGCAAATACTGGTTAACGCCATCTACGTCTTCTTTTGGACAACTGCACGTAAACGTATGGACTTGATTAACGGTAGTCAGCGACTTAATCTCTATATGGTCAGTGCGCGCTAGCGTTCGCGAAACAGACCGAAGTTCTCCTCACGCTTCGGTTTCGCGTATGTTGCACGCACGTGAACGCTGCGGTCACGTCGTCCGTAGTCGTATCATACCCGATTGGCCCCGAGTAGGGCCACGGGAAAGAAACAGAGTATCGTCATGCTACACTCCCTTTAAACAAACAAAAAATGCAGATTTACTGATTTTATGCTTTCGGGGTACAGGATGATTATTATTTGTATAGATTGCCCGTAAAATTCTTTATTTGAGTAACTAATATGATAGTGAGTTTTTACATTATTATGATCATTTATTTAGTTAAACTGCAGTCATGAAGTGGTTAATCAATAGCTCAACACGTAGCCGCCTGACGTAGCATAATGAATAGAAGACAGACCCATTTCATTTAGTATGCGTGGTATTTCATTACATGGCATCAATGAATAGGGAAGCTTGGCTATTCAATTCTGGCAAGGCAGTATTTTGCACAAGATCAATCTGCCTCATTGTTATAAATCTAGTTTGCCTTTAATGTAAATACTTTCTGATTCATTGCCTTTATTTTGGAGGGGGGGGGGTACGCGATGAATAATATTTTTAGTGATTGCCCGTAAAAAAGTTTCTTTGATTAACTAATAAGAGGGTGACTTTTCATATCATTATTACCATTGATACTGCGCGGGCCGTGAACAAGTAATAATTTCTCTTTAGAAGCTCATAGAGGCATACATGTATTGCAAAATGCGTTTAGAAAACATGACTACCACGACTTTTTTTCAATTTCTTCTCATCTGTTACTCCATTCTGTTCGAACACATCCGCTTTAAGATAATAATATCTGTAGAGGGCCCTGGTTTGAGTATCATCATTGTTTACTGCATAACGCTCTGACATGATGAATAAAGCTTTGAACGCAATTTTATCCAACACCGTGACAGTCAACTATCATAACATTTCATCAATTTCAGATCACCTTGGGTCAATAACTGAAAAAATCACAGAATGAAAGAAAATGGGTCAGCTGTATGAGAGCAATAGTTACACTCGGTAATTAAAGAGAAAGCATAATTACACAAAAAATATATACGATTCTCGAAGTCTTGCTTTTAACATTAATGACACCAGTTCATTGAAAAAAGGTAATTACATGTTTTGACACATGCATGATTGACACCTTTTTTTCATTTTCATTTCATATATCAGTCAGTTTTATATGTGACATGGATTATTACGCACAAATATTTGATATTAAAGTCTATATATAGGTTGTAATTTTATATGAATCAAAGCCGATCAAGGTAAGAGGTTGTTTCGTTCACCTGTCGGTAAAACCGAGATTTTCAGATTAAGAGACAACTTGGCGAAAACAAGAGACCGAGATATACTGTAAGTATAACATGATTTATATCATTAAAAATGCATTTGTTTAATACTTAGATCTGTTAAAATGATAAAGCAAAGTTTAAGTGGAGGAGACAAAGTTATAAACTCAGTGAATCTCGTATCGCTTTCTGTCATATCGATGAGAATTTTTAATGCAAAATATTAAGAAGTGTAATTGTAGTTACCTTGGTTACACTGGTTAGCTACATTGCTAGCGAACCCTGGAAATTTTGTTGTGAATGTTTTTTTTTTTTCTTTTTTCTTAAGATTAGTATTTTTTGTTTGGCTGGATAGGGGTGTTGGTTTTCCCGCTTAATTTTATAATTTTTGTCACTCAAATCAATATTAAAGTGCATTCAAATTCACGCATTATCGTCTTACGATCGATATCGGTCTTTCAAATTTTAAATCCGGGCAATGGAATTCATTTGGAGACGTGCGAATTGATTTATGATCATCCAAATTAACTCATATGCAAAATTATTTCAGTTTAGGGCATTCCTAATTTTGATATCCGCATTCGATTAAATTTCGGTAATGTGCACACGAACTCGTGAACGTAAGTGCGATTTTAAATTTCGTGCACTCAATTTTGATGTTCGTCCATTCAAATTAACAAAGTAGGCCTGAGGATTTAGGGGAATTCAATTTATTCGTTCATTCGGTTTCATTAATTCCGTATGTTTGTACGTTTTGTTTGTTTGCGTGTTTGTGTTTAATGTGTGTCCTTATCTCCCTCTCTCTCTCTCTCTCTCTCTCTATATATATATATATATATATATATGTGTGTGTGTACACTGTTGGTCATAAAGGAGGAATAATTTTTTTACCCCCATTTTATGGAATGATTTTGATAATGATTTATTTCTAATAGATCTAAATAATAGTATACATTCTCAGATTTTATTGAATAATAATTTTTATTGAATAATAATTTGCAGGCTATGCTACTATGCTTATCAACTAGGAGACCTACGTCCTTAAGTCATAACTGACAGTAATGAGGATTAATGCCTCACAAAAGGGCACTAATATAGCACATCGACACGGTTTTGATCCTGGGGCTTCACAGTTACGAGGCCATTGCTTTGCCACTGAACCATGACTGTACGCAGCGGGAGCTAGGGTAAGGGGCAGCCCCCACAAATAAAAAATACAATAGAAAATGCAATAAATTATCAATAATTCATTGCATTTTCCCCCGTTCCCCAACAGGAACAATTCCTCTGTACGGCCATGATTATGGTCGTTGCTCCAGGAACATATATTTGCACTTACACTGCGCGCAGGTCCAATACTCGTGGGGTATCTTCAACTAGTTTTACATGAACATCATACCATATTTTGCTCTGGCGATGGTGCTCATGCTTACTTCAGGTTTGTGGGGCATTGAAAACTGTAGGTCAGCCTTCATCTGCTGCAGGGTCATGAGAGGGTTATGGTCGAGGATGACCCGTTCATTTAATAATAATAATAATAATATTGAATTCTTATATAGCGCACGTATCCACCTTGCAAGGTGCTCAAGGCGCTCCAACATTACCCGGCTATGCTAGGCTGCCGATTTCGACGATTTTGATCAAGGCTAACAAGGGGCGTCGACTTCTCAAGTTCTCTGATTGGAGAAAAATGGTATTATTATAGATCATCAACCAATTATTCGCGCGGATCTCGGTCGCGACACTCTACCTTGCTGTAGCCCTCTTGATTCCAAGATTGTCAGCTAGCTCAAGGTATAGTCCCTATATTCTCGCTCTCGAACGCTTCTATTAGTCGTCTTCTATCCTCATTTGAAGTGCGTCTATAGTGTACAGCATGGGCGTCAATCGCGCGGATCTCGGTAGTGACACTTTACCTTGCTGTAGCCCTCTTGATTCCAAGATTGTCAGCTAGCTCAAGGTATAGTCCCTATATTCTCGCTCTCGAACGCTTTTATTAGTCGTCTTCTATCCTCATTTGAAGTGCGTCTATAGTGTACAGCATGGGCGTCAATCAAGGGGGGCAGGGGGACACGATCCCCCAACAAAATTAAGGGTGGGGGACACGATAGTGTATGTCCCCCCTATTTTTTTGTTTTTTGAAAGTCTAATTTTTCGTATATAGGCTCTATGGGGCCCAACTTCTTAAAAGTGTGCCTTGGATTCTAGAAATAAAGCACAAAATATGCGCTCTAAATTAGGATTTTGATCAAGGCTAACAAGGGGCGTCGACTTCTCCAGTTCTCTGATTGGAGAAAAATGGTATTATTATAGATCATCAACCAATTATTCGCGCGGATCTCGGTAGTGAACGAAATTAGAGCTGCTATCGTCATCAAAACTGGAAAATAAAACCTCTTATTTGGAAGTCAGGCGCTAAATGACTTTTCTGCTATGAACATTAATATTGAGGAAAATGTCACATATCCACAGTTTAGCTGTTTATACATTTAATAAGTTTTAGCACAGGCCCTCATGACTATGATAATCGGGATTTATATAGAATGAAAGGCATTTCCTTTTTTGAAAGGTTTCTTTGTTATGACTACCTACCTTAATGTCATTATTGTGCATCCAATATTTTGACTGACATGAAGCTGATTGAAAACATTCCAACATGTCCCAAATTTGTTTGAAAATACCGTCCATAGCACTTATACTAAGCCCTTTATTTGATAGTGACTAATATAAGGGATACTAAGTCTTAGATGTGTTGTGCTGTAACTTAAGTTACTTTGAAGGCCTATGTCATATCAACTTATAGGCCTACTCCATGCTTGCATTCATTTCGATGATAATAGAGCCTGTCATTCCTTGAAGTATAACTGCATATAATCCGAGTCTGATGTGACGTAAGATTCAGTAGTGTAGCCGGGGGGGTACTCGCGCGCCACTTTTTAGAGGAGCGCCAAATTAACAGTGACAAAGAAAAAATCAATGAAAATTGGTATTGGTTAAACTGATACAGTTTTTGTCATAAATACGAAATTCATCGTCCATAAGGGTTTCTAGTACGGCTTCTATATCGAAAATCGATAGCTTCATAGACAACTTCGACCCCCTGGGCATCGCCATTTTTCGTGAAGGGGACGGCACCCCTTTTCCCTGGGACGCCGAAAATGTGTTATATCAATGGGTCATTTTTCAAAATGTTCTTTAATTGGCGCCAAAATTGACGCAAATTTAAGATCTAATGTTTAATTTTCCAATAAAAACTGTCAACGGAAAAAAATCCTTGGAAAATAAGTTAATTTTGGTCAAAACGTGACCCAAAATCGTGCGATTGGTGTTTGAATGGGCTCTAGGAGTTTATCTAAATGGTGACTAAAAGTATTCACCAAATTGCATGAATCCAGTTTTAAAAGAACACAATAAATTTACGCCACTAGGCCAACATTTCGGTACTTAAGATATTTTAGTAGCATAAGTACCGAAATGTTAAAATACCTTCGAAATCCATCAAGTTATTTTGATTTTTGAAATGATTTTTATTTTGGGAGTGAAATGGATGTCGTTTTGTCGTATATAGCGACTGTTCATTAAATCAATAAAGGCGTATGGGAAAAGGCTAGCTAGCCCGGCTATCGAAAAAACTTCAAAGTAAGTGCATGGGGTATAGTAATGTATCACTGAAACAAAATAAAATAATGAGTCCTTATATCAACTGATTTTGCTGCAAAACTGGTTTGACATATGAAGAAAATCTATGCGTTTTAAGGTGTGAAAACCCGTAAAAACCCAAGAGCTCCGCTCGCTTCACCCGCTACGCTCTACTTGGACACTCAGATTTTAGAGCCCCCAAAAAAAAAAAAAAAATATATAAAACGGATTGACGCCCCGGGCGTACATGATGATGATCTGCCATGTTTTACGTGTGAAACGGAGTTAGATATTATATGAAGTGATCACGAACGAAATTTGATGGAGAATGAGTATGATAGGCCTACATGTTTATTCATACTAATTGTTATACGATGCGTCTTAAATCTAATGCACTTTTTTAAAACATGCTTGCCTTTTCATGAATTTGTATGACTGAAGAAAGCCGCGCCATCGGCATCTGATTTTGAAGTGCAATTTCCTAAATGTTATGCTCCTAGTTTAAATGCCAATGACTCTGTAGTGACCAAATGTCACGATTTTAACTTATACTGAAATTGTACCTTACTTTTGCGTGTGTAATAACGCTTTACAAGTGTAATGCATTTATTTTTACATGTTCAATATGTATTGCTTCCCCATTATCAAAATGGCGAGTAGGGAGACCTAATTTCCCTTGGGTGGTACTTTTCCACTCCGCCTGACTTGCTTGCAGACATGTTCAAACCGGTTTTGTCTGGTTTAAACAAAAAATCTATTGTTACGTAGATTTGCCATTATTACGTACAGCGCATATACTAGCATATTAATATTTTAGTAATTAATATATTTGATATAAATATATATTTAATTTTCATCGTCATTGTCAACTAATATTAATATATTTATCTAATATATTAATATATTTAATTAATATATTTAATAAATATATATATTTAATTAATATATTTAATTGTCATTGTCAACCAATCACGCTGCTGTGATGATTGGGGCATCGGGCTCTTCCATGCTTCTGGCTATGTGAGAATCGGTGGGATTTTTGATATAGCTAGGTACACACAGACTGTTATTGTGCTTTTGTATATTGTGCCTGTTTTAATGTTTAGTCCAAAGAGGACTCGACTGACTTCGCTTGCTGCTCGTCTTCTTGTAATTCGCGAGTTAATTTTTTTGACTCTTTTCACATCGCTTTTTGGATAGACTTGTTCATCGTCTTTATAGATGTGATATCTTGACTCCATGCAGTGAGAATAGAGCAATATATTGGTTTTCTCATTCTGCATCATTGTTTTGACAACTTCACCGGCAATTTTTATCCCACATCGATCGACTCGTTATTTTTTTGTCATCTTTCCGTATTTTCACATCTGTCTCTACAATAACCGAACATCGTCATCGTCATCACCATGTCATCACCATTGTCATCATCTTCATCGTCATCGTCGTCGTCGCGTTTTGTTTGAGTCATCATCGTCATCGCGAATTAACTAATTTCTTTTTTTACGCGTTCATCGCGAGCGATTGGATTTCTTCACGCATCGTCTTCGAACTGATTGTTTTGTCATCGTGGACATTGTCCTTGACCGCTTGATCATCGACATCACACTGAAATGGACCATTGACTGCTTTATTACCATCATCACCGACATCATCATCACCGACATCATCACCGTCATCAATATCATCACCGATATCATCACCGACTTCAACATCGTCTTCGTCATCAACATCGCCATCATCGTGGCCATCATTATTCCTGACCTCGTCTTGGATGCTGATTTGGTTTGATATATTTATTTTGAACGCTTTGCTAAATTATTTGATGATCCTTTTTGTGCTCGATTTTTGCTGATTGATTTTTTGTTGTTGTATGGTTGTATATTTGATCGTGACGGTGATTAACCTCTAGTTGAGTTTCGTACTCCTTTTTGACGCGTTAATCTCGTTTATTATTGTACTGCTTTTTGTAACACACAGGAGATTAATTGCTTCCGTTTTATCTAGTGATGACTGTTATTTTTGTGTTGATTATTGACGCCTAGGAGAGTTTTACGCTCCCTTTGACATTTGTATATTGAGTGTATTTGTTTGTGTGCCCAAACGATTATATGAACCTTGATTATTGTTTTGATTATCCGATCGCCGATATTTAATTGTACATTTGTATTGTTCGATCGTGTGGTTTTTCTCGGGAGATCACTATTAAAGTTAAAAAGTAGAACCAGGGAGAACAAACGGAGTGCTTTATGGTTTGTGTACGTGAATTTAGACCGGATACTAATTGGAACATAATTGTTGTTATTTCCCTTTTTGGCATTGAAATATTCGCATTCATAGCTATTTACATTTATTGGCAACACAACCACCCACCTGGGGAGTTCCTACATCTCGTTTGAAAAATTTGTCGCAAGGATGATGAATTCAAACGGGTGAAAATTATTTCGAATGCCCATCCATTAAAGTGCATGGTCTTTATCTAAATTCAGGTGACTTATTTGAAGAATTTTGTGCTCGGATTACAAATTCGAACGAGAAAAAATGAAATTGAATCGTAGTTTCGTTATTCAAATTAACACCACTCATTTGAAGAGCTTGTTGTGTGAACACCGAATTGGAACGAACGGAAATGAATTCGAATGACAATTTGCCGTGGCGATCACAACTATCGTGAATTTGAATGCTCTTAACAATGAATTGAATGAACAAATTGCTGAATTGGGCGGGAAAACCTACATTAAAGGTAATGCAAAGTTTTAGGAAATTTTGAAATTTGATGGATAGTCATTCTTTAAATTTTTGATATATTTGGATGCCCCTGTGGATGTATTATAAGCACTCAAAAATTTAGCCCCTAAAACACTTCTACTTTCGAGCAAATTGAATGATCAAAATTACCGGTGCTCCCGGTAAATATCAAATATTTCAAATAGCGTCTAAGGCCATTCCATGGTAGCTGCGACCATGAAAATCTCAGAATATTTAGTTCTGATATATAATTTTCAAACGGAAATAGCAAATCGGTCGATTGTAGTCAAGAAACATTGTTTTAAAGCTAAAGAAATATAAGTCTTGTGAGGGCGCTATACAACATAAAGAGTTTATTATTTACAATTCATCACTTTAGACTTGATATCAACCGCGACAGCGATCATTGAATATTGTAAAATCGCATATGCTTCCAATATGTTCATTTGAACCTAATTCATGACCAAATACCAAAACTTTGTAATATACCTTTAATCAAAAGGGTATTATTGATGTAGGCATATTATGTGTATCTCGGCAATATAAAGCGTGCCAATAAAACCATTCATTTCAATCAACTTCAATCTATTTGTCCAAACTTTTTCACACTACAGATGGACAGTTATTCTTCTTTGTTTGTTTTCTTCGTTGTATTCGGCAAATACTTCTCTTTCACTGAACAAGGTTAGTACCGACAATAGCAAATACTAGTAATTCATAGTACTGTTGACTTCCATTACGGGGTAATCGATGTAGCACTATAGCCATAGAAGTAGTATTTACACACTCTCAAAATCCTTGGTAAAAGTGTTCAACACCAAGGTAGTTGGGAATCCTACCGACTTTGGACAATTTTATACTCAATTTAGTAACGATTAGTCAACATTTCTTCTTTTTTTTATCAGCAGTGAACTTAAACAATTCATATTTGGGTAACAAAAAACCCAGTTTGGTAACGACTTATCAACTTTTGATCATTTTTATCAACATTGTGCGAAATATTTCATACCTAGGCCAAGAAGTCTTTACTACTACGGATGGATAACATGCACCTATGAACACGATGGATAAAAGCTTTCCCCAACAATTCTAAAATAGTTAAGGTAGAGAGTGTCTACGGCAAAAGATTGGCCTGATGATCCCCCATATATCCTCCCTTCCTCTATTTCCTCTTACCGAATTATTGATATTTTGAGCTCTTCATCGTTTTGATTCGATCTCCCATTACACGTCTCTCTCCTTGTTTCACCACTCCGCCCCAAATCTCTCTCTCTCTCTCTCTCTCCCTCCCTCCCTACCCTCTCTCTGTCTCTCTGTTTCTGTCCGTCTGCGTGTGTGTGTGTGTGTGTGTGTCTCTCTCTCTCTCTCTCTCTCTCTTTCTCCCTCCCTTCTCTCTCTCTCTCTCTCTGTTTCTGTCTGTCTTTCTCGCGCTCCCCCTCTCCTCAACCCCTATATCTCTCTATTTTCTCTCTCTATCACAGCTTGCTATCCAAACCAAACCGAACTAAGCGGGTCCTGTTACTATTTCTCCCTCGATGCGTCTGACTTCGACACGTCAAGAGCATCATGTGCCAGTTTTGGGATGCACCTGGTCTTCATCGGATCTCAGGACGAACAAGAGTTCTTGGTCGATACCCGCCATGACAAAGTGATAGGGTACTGGATAGGGTTATCCAAAGCGACTTGGTTGGACAATGTACCTACTACAACATGGTTGGACGGCTCAAGCTTGAACTATAACAACTTCGCCGACTCGGCTTTTGATGAAGGAGGACAGTGTTTCCGAATGTCAGGGTCAGGGTCACAATACAAATGGAAGGACACTAGTTATTCCAATGAGTTCCGTTATATCTGTGAAACAGAAAACGGTGAGTGAGTACTTTGATTTAGCTACTTTAAAAAGCTTATAAACCTATGCGAAAACCTTACGTTAAACATAAACAGTACACACAAACAAAAAAACTACAAACGCACACACAAACGCACGCACACACACACACACGCGCACGCACACACACTCACACACACACGCACACACACACTCCCCCACTTATAAACCTGCATATACATAATTATAGTTATGTCGAGGATGGCAAAGTGACCTCTTCCAAATTTGTCAACATTTGTTTTCTCTTTTAGAGCGTGTTCGTGCTGGTTCGTTGTTCATTCAACATTGACCCCAAAAAAAAAAAAAAAAATTGTTTTACATGAACATAATTTATGTAGAAGGCATTCCACATGCAACCACAGGTTATTGTTAAGCAAAGTCAAGATTTATATCAGAGAAAAAAAACGTTGTGCAACTGCTATTTATTTAAAGTGACTCGGTAACATTGTTGAAGGTTGATGAAAAAATGCATAATTTTGTATGAAATGTTACTTATTATATTCCTTCTACTATACTAACCCTGTAACATGCAAATAATCCTGAAAAAAATCTCAAACCACAAAGATATGTATGGTTTTCTTTGAAGGCGTCACTGTGCGACACCCTCTAACAGTAAATTCTCCCAACCTTTTTTTAATTTTCCTAACCGTTTTTCCATGAAAATAAGACATAAGACAGGTTTTTTAAAAGCTTTCAACACTTAAATGTCGGGGATGGTATATAGAGCCAATTCATTGCTTTGTGACGATTTACATTCACCTACAATGTAATTAGATTGTAATAATATAATTGGAAGAATTAAGGAATCGATCAGATCAGTTTTTCCCCATTTTTATCATTAATAATAGTCTGTTTTCATTCAAACTTTCAGATTATCTTTAATTGTACATCTAGCATTGAGGTCACCACCTTAAAACCATTTTCTCTCATCTGAACAATGTCACAAAGTCCCTTTAAGTAATACTCAACGGATCTATTTTGTGCATGCATGTTTGTTCAGACTATTTTGTAGTTTTTTTCAGGGAAAAATATTCATATGAATATTTCTCCACAAAAGGCTCATAATTATATCGCATTATCAAAGTCAGCAGTAATGAAAGAACGAGGAGTTGGTATTCATTCTCTCTTAAGACTTAAGATTGTTTCCTTTTTTCTTTTTCGGTATTCTTATTCTTATCGCTTAGATTTGTCTTTTAATTTCTAATATTGTGTTGTTTTTTAAATTCCTAGATTTCAAAATGTCATGTTTAATAAATCGTTTTATCTTATCTTATAGTACATAGATTTAATATTATATTGTTCTGAACTGAGTTTGTTTTTTGTTATGTATAATGTGTTTCATGTACTTGTATATGTTGTAGGGCTTCCTTGGAAAGCAAGCCATCAAAGTTTATTCTGTTGCCTTGAACGGAACTACGGAGATAAAACTGAATAAATAAATCAATGAATAAATATCACTACTTAAAAACTATCTTTTACCTTATACTCCATAGTACATCCAGTGCCACTTGGAGCAGACGTAGTCCGTCAAAAGGCTTCTTTCTTCAAACAGATCCAGGGATGGCGCCTTCGAAATCACGTGATCAAAACCAAACATGGCTTGTCATTGGTCAGATGCGGTGCCTTTTGTAACGAGCGAGATGACTGCGTGTCATTTAACATCGGCAACGGTGTGTGCGAGCTCAACAACCAGGTGGTAGGCGGCACCGGTGTCAGCAGAGACGACTTTGTTAAAGACGAGGGATTGAAATATTATGAGAAACAATAGACCTGGTCAAAATCTTGACATGATAGATTTCAGAAGGAGAGAAAAGGTAGAGAGCGATGCAAGAGATGCATAGCAATGTGGGTTTCGATTGACTGATTTTTTTTCTTCAGCTTCTTGTACAAAGTTATATGAATAAGCTTGTCGTAGAAAAAAGTAGGCCTACCCTCAAATTAACATTGTATATCGCTACCATTCTTTTGGAAAGAGAAGATATATGTAATCATTAGATGCACATAAAATAACATTTTCATATTTTTTAAACGAAAATCAATGTCGATTTCAACACTAATTCGATTCGTTATTGTATGTAGCCTACTTTGATCATTATGCAAGTATAAACACAAGACAGGTAAATCATCGAACTGTCTCCTTTAACGTTTTTATTATTATGATTTCAAAGAGTTCGTGGAATGTTTTGTCAGTCTTATGGCTCGTTCAGATATGTCGCGGTAAACCGCCTCATAAAACCCGCCACGATTTTTTTTTCACGTGTAAATGAATGGCGGCGGCGCGCAACAAAGGTCCTACGCACTGAGCTCTGTGTTATATAAAGATTATACAGAAATGTAACATGAAATTACCACCGCGGTTTTGACCCTTCATGTCTGAACGAGGCTTAACAATATCGTATGCAATATTTCTAATGGAAAGGGAGGAAATCAGCGATGTACTTTATAAGGATGTCGTGCCGATATAAAGCAAAACTTTTGCGTTTTTTTACTAAAGCATTTTTATTTGTAATTCATCGCCTCTAAACCTTTATCGATTGTATAACTCCAAACGCTAAGGCAACAATCATAAATAACTAAGACATGAGTTGAAAGAAGTGCATATTTAATATGCATGCAAAAAATATACAAATTGAAAATGTTGTGGCCAAGTTATATTTGATTTTGATGTTTTTTAATGTTTTATTTAAGCAAAACGTAGGGAAAGGGGGCTATGTGAAACTTCGCATTGTTAATACTCCCCCATAAAAAAAAAATCCGTCAACTGTTACAGTTGTCATGTTATGGTTGTTGACCAGATCTTTCATCAATTTCGACGTTTTAAGTCACGTTATAAAGAATGAGATTGCACGATTGATCATAATAAATTCAAGATAATAAGAATATGTATTTCAATATCAATAACATGTCCATCGCATTGTTCATTTGATTAAAATATTTGAGAATTATTTTACATCTAGAGCCAAATTTATACACAGTTGATCTACTTTTACACAATGTTTAAATAGCAATCTAAAGCTTATCTACCACTCCTTTTCTGCATTATGAAATCACGTGTACAAAAAGCGACATTGCAACAGACATTCAATACACAATACAAAAATCAAGTTGATTTATCCACATAATTCGACCTATATCGTACCCATTATAATACATTACAAAAATACAATAATGAAAACCGATTAGCACAGAGAATTGAAAATTAATAAACAATTCCGTCTATTCAAAAACTTTATGCAGAAGCGAGTTGAAATAATATATAAATACATTTTTTTTTTGCCATTTTGAACCCCCGTAAGTGATGTTTTGCTGGCATCTATTAATACAATGGAGAACATAAAAAGCAGTGCATGATTACGTCTTTTTAAATCAAGTAACAGTTTAATACACAGTTGGGGGGAGGGGTTGACCCAATGACGATGCGGATACTGTGTGGGTCTGGACACATGATGGCGTTTTTCTATGCACATCACATGTTCACTTGGCAGCCCAAGGGGGGAGGGTAAGCCCCCTAACCCCCGTAGATCTGCCACTGCATACAGTTTATAAATTGCATCTTATCATAAAATCCGAGTTATCCACAACAAGATCATCATCCTACTCTTTATTTCCACATTTCTTGTTCAACTGTAGGACCGTAATTAAAACAAAACAAATATTCAGTAATGTAATCGTCTTAGTTTTCTCCTTCGTTTTTCTTCATCTCAATTTCAAGGAAACTCGCAAATTAGTATCGGTTGTTTATACTATCAGTATTCAATCCTACTGCAAAGCCATTATACTCATAAACTACACGAAAATAATCCATAATACAAGAGAAACTGTGTAGCAATGTTGAAAGCATCGGACAAAACAGGAAGATAGATGCGTATACCCTGTATACGTTCCTTAGCACGTTCCCAAGCTACCTTGAAGGGGGAAAAAACGATTTCCATCACTATGAGTCTGTGGCCATTGCGCCTTTCCTTCCGACTTAGGAAGCATGCCCAGGAACGCTAAATAAAATGTCCATACTATTGCTATATAGTTTCAAAATATGTTACAATTGAGTCATACCAGTACACTAAATGGCTAAATGGAAGTTTCCATATTGATAAGTCCTCTGATGTAACTTTATCTATCAAGAAGAAATCACATTGTCACATTCATTTCATGAAAAGATGTAAGAAAAATTATTCCATCTGTATTGGCAACAATGTACATGTACTGACTCCTTCTCACTTTCATTCGATATTTTGATTCTAATTTCATGCCCCAGAAGCACATTGTTACCAAAAAGTGATGGTCTGATAAACATGGTTTATGAAATTTCATTTCATAAATATTTATTGGGTTTTGGGGTTGACCCATCAGATAATTACTTTAATATAAGTGTTTTGTGCGCTCAATTTATTGGATATTATTTATCAGATCACAAGTACACATTTGTCACATCTAGGGAGAAATTAGTTTAGTCGGAGCGCGGTGTTCTCATTTTTGGGACAAGTGTATTGGAAATGAAAGCGAAGAGAATTATGGACCTTGAAATGAATGGGTATAATGAGTACAGAAAGACAAAAAAGGGACAGAGAGAGAGAGAGAGAGGAGGGAAGAGGAAGAGAGAGAGAGAGAGAGAGAGAGAGGGGGTAAAAGAGATCAAACTAGCAAACAGACATGTTACAGAGAATGAGACCAAAAGGGATATAAAGAAAGATAGAGAGAATGAAAGAGGAAGAGAGAGGGGGGAGGGGAAGAGAAAAAGAGCAAACTATGAACCATTGATTATGAATAATAATAATAAAGACTTTAGACTTTAGATCGGCCAATAGGAACAGCAGAATATTTCATGTAGCCCCGTTAAAATGTGCATGTTTTATCATATCGTAGCTTTTATTTCAACATAATCTCTTTTTATTTCTGTCACGGTTCATATATTTTTGGTATTATTTCGGCTAGTTTACACCCTAGCTAAAAGGGCCACTGAAACCCAAATACAATTTTTATTCGATATTTCGATCCTAATTTCATGCCCCAGAAGCACATTGTTACCAAAAGGTGATGGTCTGATAAACATGGTTCGACTCTAATTTCATTTCATCAATATTTATTTGGCTTTTGGGGTTAACCCATCAGATAATTTGTTTAATATAAGTGTTTTGTGCGCTCAATAAAATTCATTTGATATTATTTATCACAAATACACATTTGTCACAACTATAGGGAGAAATTAATTTAGTCGGAGCGCGGTCTTCTCATTTTGGGACAAGCCACAGGTGTATTGAAAATGAAAGCGAAGAGAAGATTTTAGACCTTGGAATTAATGGGTATAGAGAGTACAGAAAGACAAAAAAAGGACAGGGAGAGAGGGGAGAGGGAGAGAGAGAGAGAGAGAGAGAGAGAGGGGGGAGAGAGGGGGAGGAAGAGATCAAACTAGCAAACAGACATGTTACAGAGAATGAGGCCAAAAGGGATAGAAAGAGAGATTGCGAGAGAGAGAGAGAGAGAGAGAGGGGGGGAACAGAAAAAGAGCAAACTATGAAACATAGATTGTGAATAATAATAATAAAGACTTTAGACTTTAGATTGGCCAATAGGAACAGCAGAATATTTCATGTAGCCCCGTTAAAATGTGCATGTTTTATCACATCGTAGCTTTTATTTCGTTTGGTGGTGACATAGGCCTGCATTTTACTGATATTTTAAACCCGACGTTAGCTTTACGCTTTTCATTAAAATCTGGTTCAACAAAGGAAATTAGTCTGAAGTATATTAAATTTTCCTTTTTATCAAACATGATTTTAGACCAAGAGCAGGCCTACGATTTAACTGAATTACCAGTATACGGATCATATAGGTAGGAAAACAACTGTATTTCAGGATTGGTTTCAAAGCTGTTGTTCCATTCACAAGAATAAGCATGGCAATGGATTCAAAGTGGAAGAGAATCATGACCATCTTTATCATTCACAGCTTATTAGAAACCCCAGCTGGATCTGTTCCGCCACGAGGTAAGATTAATATTGAATTTATCGGTGGTAAACAACGATCTGACGACAATTGCTCTGCGGTCAAACTTAACCTCATTTTAATCCTAACCCTTACAATAAACCTAACTTTAATCTTAATAATAACCCTTAGCCTAACCCGATACCATTGTTTAATAAAGCTCAGCGAAATTGTCGCAGGAGTAAAATTGTGGGTAATCGATCGGGCGACAAATTATTGCTCCATAACGAATGTTCTACACTAGCTAAATTCCTTACTTCAACAGTTGACCAAGGTCTTATAAGCCTCATCGTTATCCTAACCCTTACCTTAAACCTAACCTTAAATCGAAGATGACAAGATGAAGCCTGTATATTTTTGACGAAATAAGGCCCGGAGTAGGCCTAATAATTGCCGCAAGAGCAAATGTCGGTTCACCGATCTGGCGATAATTATTGTTCCAAGGCAAATATTCTATAATAGCTGAATTCCTAATTTCAACAGTTGACCAATCACCTAATTAACCCCATTTTTAATTTTAACCCTGACCATAAACTTAACCTAACACCCAAGATGACAACACGACCCCTATATATTTGACAAATGAAGTCTAGAGCAATTGTCGCAAGAGCAAATATCGGAGCTCCAAATTGAGTATCCTTAAATCGTCTGCGGGGAAGGGGGCTGATCGGGCTGTTATGTCTAGCCTAATTTTTCGTCAACGTCCCCGGAAGCGCGTTTTCTTAAATACTGACAATCACTGGTGAAGAAAAAAAAAATACAGTTTTCAGCATTTCAATTTTTATTATTGATAAATTACATAGAGATTTGGTGGATGATACTCATGTATTGTGAGATTGATTCTTATCCTTTATAACAATTTCCACCTTGGATACTTGAGATGATATCAGCGCATAGATTTTTACTTTATTAAGTATTTGGCGTCACCTGTGCCTGGGAGGGAAAAGCGAACTGACCTCTCCTCCCGGTATAACTGATTGGGGTTGTGCAGGTGGACCACTACACCGGCATTTCCCTACTTTTATACGAATAGTACAGTCGTGCAAAGGTGGTGACTCTCCTCTACTCGGGCCTCCATTTAACGTCCTATCCGAGGGACCGAGTGTTTTCACTGTAACTCAGCCTACAGGGGAGGGGCACGTTAACACACGACGCAGGCTTCAGTCATCCGCCTGGGTTCGATTTGAACCTACGATCTTCGGTTCGACAGGCAGACGCTTTAACGACTGAGCCGACTCGCCTCCTTATTGTATTTGCTGTGAAAAGAAATATATAGAACACGATCAAAATGACTGCCGAGAACCCAACTGAAGACCGATTTCCATAGTTTATTCCATATCCCATTTAAAAAGTGTTCCGATTACGTAGTATGTTTGTGTAGTCTTTATTTTTTTTGTCCATCAAAGCCTAAGATTGATTTTTTTTAAGTCTTTGTTTGTGATCGTACTATAAAGATATACAGGTACTAATGAACAGAAGATATGTGAACTACTAACGTAGGTTAAGTTGGACACAAAATAGAATGATGCAATTAATCTAAAGATAAGAACAAAAGCTGACAAGTATAATCGTTAGAAGCTGTTTCGTTCGAAATATTTACATATTTTCAAATCAATGCTCGGCTTTAATGTCTGCATCAAGTATCTTTTTTTTAGGGGGCGGGTGTTTATCAATGTACGGAGCCCCTAAGGTGACATGTCATTATTTTTTTTTTCATAACTCGTTCCCTCGACTTACTAACTCGTTCCCTCGACTTACTAACTCGTTACCACGACTTATATCTCGTTCCCTCGACTTATAACTCGTTCCCTCGACTTACTAACTCGTTCCCTCGACTTACTAACTCGTTCCCACGACTTACTAACTCGTTCCCACGACTTACTAACTCGTTCCCACGACTTACTAACTCGTTCCCTCGACTTGTAAGTTTGTAACTCGTTCCCACGACTTACTAACTCGTTCCCTCGACTTGAATGCGCAGCAATCGTTTTTTTTTTTTCAGCTAGCTCAGCTCGAGTGAGTACGAGTACATGTGACAATCTGCGTAGCGTAGCCTTTCAGCCATTAAAATGTAGCTTATGTTATGGTAAGTTCACAATGACATTCTAGTTAGTAAACTCACTTATTGTATATTATGTGTGTTTCGTCGTCATTTTTTGCAAATATTACGAATATTATGGTATGGAATCGGGCTGGTATTGGTGGTAAAACTAAAGGTACAGGGGCCTAGGTAGCGCAAGTATGGGCCGGCCACCGGTACAGTGCATGCATTAGCTCCAGCCGGGCCGGGCCGGGCCGGCCCGCCCGCTAGGGCAGGCGCGTGTGTACATAGATCTACATGTACATCACGTGTATACATCATTACATGACGTTCAAAAACCCTCAAAAAACTGAAACCAATTGCAATTCCTGACTGCCTGACGTGCATGTGCAAACTCATAACCTTCACTACGTGTACTACTACTAGTGGTATACCTAGACTATTTCCTAGCTCCATGATCGATTTTGGTAACAATTATTTATAGGCATAGACCTATGGCTATGGCTATAGTATATCTCAATCTGGCTCCTCTGATGGGGAATGTCAACAAATGTCAGTTTTATTAAAGAATGACCCATACCAGACGGTTATTTCTGTCTATAGTAGTAGTAACTAGTACTTGTTGTGTAACTTGTTTTTATGCCTATTTTCACAATTATTATGGCAGTAGGCCTAATCAGTTTTGCTCGAAAGGGTGCATTGACTAGTCTTTCATATCAGTCGTTTAGAATGGAATTTAAGGAATAGAAATTTAAGTCGTTTTGAATTGAAATAATCAAAATTGAAACAAGTAAAAATTAAAACTATTTTTTACGTATAGTCTTGCAGATCAGGCATTTATAAGAATTAAATAAATAACAAGAAACACAATCAAATAATTTACTTAAATATTTAAAAAATGTCACATAAAGGTGTTTACCTAGTCTTGCATGTCAGTCGTTTATTTATTAAAATAACAAAGAAAAACAAATCCATTTCTTTCTATGTGCTCCGTTATTTATTTATTTATTTGTAATTTCATTTGTAACGACTGTTATGCAAGATTAAATTACATACATAGAAAGAAATGAATATTTTTTTATTTGACATTTTTAAATATTTAAAGCCCCACTGCACTACTTGTACTTACTTGCGCCTCTATCTAGCAATCGGTACCGTTGGTTAAATGAGAGCTGAATTGATGAGAGAACCAGTGGCGGATCCAGGGCCGGGCCCCTCCTGGCGCCCAAGGGGTGGAGGTTGAAAAATTGCACTTCCCCTCCCCATTGAGCAAAAAAAATGAGTGCTCTCCCCACTGAGTGAAAATCGGCGGCACGATTTTCAAATTTTCGGGTGCAAAAAAAAAATTGTGCTCACTACCCCCCGGTACTCCGTTATCAACGCTCCCTTTCAGCAAAACCGGGGCTTTGGACGAATGGTCGCGTTCAAGTTAACGCGATGCACCGTGACGCTACCCGACCATTCGGAATAAGCCAATCACAACGGAGGAGAGGAAACTTAAGCAATTGGGCTTATAAAATCAACTGCACAGGAGATTACTCACACAATTATTAATCTGTGGGACAATAAACTCTTTTATGGCACTTGTGGGGCACCAATTTGGTAACGGCAATTCTCAATAACAAAATTTATTCTTCCTTGCAGCACTTTGAGCATGGAGAACCTGCTCCATTTCCTGAGAAATCGTGGAGTACAGGAGGAATTTCTCCAAAAAATGGTAGAGGATAAGGTAAGTAGTCCAACTTTGATCTAAACCATAAGGCGACAAATAGGGGTCCATTTTAACAAAAATGCAATTTGGCACAGCATCTAAGGATCTTTTTTCTTTTTCCCTCTGAATACCCAATGATATATATAAATGTACAGGTATATTTATTTTTTAACTAGGAACCCATATTATTAATAGGGTAAATAATAATATGACAGCATCAGAGTGCCCTGTAAGAAATGTATTATCCTTTAAAAATTGCCCTTATTAATCAAAATCTTTGAGGCTTACTTGATATTATATTAACCTATTGCCTAAGGGAACTGTACCCGAGGGCAAAGCATGTTTTTGAGAGATGGAATGTTGTGAAAGGTTGGGTATCAATGTGTTCAAGGCACCTCCCTGCACAATTTCTAGATGGGGGTCATTCCATGTCAAATCACCCAATGGTTTTAACCCGACCATTTTTCATTTTGATGAAATTTAGTGTACTTGTTGAGTGTGATCTCACAGCACCAAATCTCAAATTTTAGGTCAATCGGGTGAGGGTTTGGGAGATCGGCCCACCAAATTTTGAGATTTTTGCAAAAATGGGGGTGGCGGGCCTACCTTTGAACCCTTGTATCTCAGGAACTAATGGGTCAATCTTCACAAAATTGGTATTGTTGGAAAGGGTATTCAATAAGGATTCCAAATCTGCCATCATTTTGAAGATTGATACATGTTGGGGTACCTTGACCTTTTGACCTAAGATTTGACCTTGAAATTGACCTTGTGGATCACGTGACCTTGACAACATTTTTCATAAAATGTAATCTCTGACATATTCACTAAAACATATAAAAGTTTCAGAGATATAATATTTTTGTTTAGGAGCAATAAGGATTGAAAGTATCCATACTCACAAATATTCACAATAAACCCTATTATAATGTATACAATACATGCAGTATGCACTGTACAACATACATCTTCCACATGCTTTTTGTTCTAGTCATATCCATCCTAAATGTAAGCAGTACTTAAATAGAAATATAATGAGAAGTTCATATAGGCCTAAAGGGTTAACAGGATGTATGGCTTCAGGCCTCTGAGTCGGTTCTAGGACAATTACCCCTGTGCAATCACCCCTGGAAAATTAACCCCAGGAAATGTCCCCCCTGAGGACAATTACCCCCAAAAAAAAAATTACCCCAAGGACTATCACACCCAGAGGACAATTACCCCAGAAAATTACATCCTAGGACAAGCTGTCCCCCAGGACAATTACCCCCGGAAAATTACCCCTAGGACAATTACCCCAAAAAAAAATCTGCTTTGATTAAAACCAACTTATCAGACTGGACTTCCTTTAATGAATAGGGGGAGTAATTGTCCTTAGAGGGTAGTTTTCCGGTAATTTTCCAGGGGTAATTGTCCTAGAACCGACTCAGAGGCCTGAAGCCATACATCCTGTTAACCCTTTAGGCCTATATGAACTTCTCATTATATTTCTATTTAAGTACTGCTGACATTTAGGATGGATATGACTAGAACAAAAAGCATGTGGAAGATGTATGTTGTACAGTGCATATTGCATGTATTGTATACATTATAATAGGGTTTATTGTGAATATCTGTGAGTATGGATGCTTTCAATCCTTATTGCTCCTAAACAAAAATATTATATCTCTGAAACTTTTATATGTTTTAGTGAACATGTCAGAGATTACATTTCATGAAAAATGTTGTCAAGGTCACGTGATCCACAAGGTCAATTTCAAGGTCAAATCTTAGGTCAAGAGGTCAAAGTACCCCAACATGTATCAATCTTCAAAATGATGGCAGATTTGGAATCCTTATTGAATACCCTTTCCAACAATACCAATTTTGTGAAGATTGACCCATTAGTTCGAGATACAAGGGTTCAAAGGTAGGCCTGCCACCCCATTTTTGCAAAAATCTCAAAATTTGGTGGGCGGTATCTCCCAAACCCCTCACCCGATTGACCTAAAATTTGAGATTTGGTGCTGTGAGATCACACTCAACAAGTACACTAAGTTTCATCAAAATCAAAAATGGTCGGGTTAAGATTTTCAGATTTTTTGGGTGATTTGACATGGAATGACCCATGGACTAGGTCTTCCAAAGGACCCCTAACTTTCCTGACAATGTCAATAATTTTATATTCAAATAACCAATGTGTGTATTTTTCTCTCCCTACCCAGATCGACTTTGATATTCTTGCTTCCATTGAAGATCAGAAGTTGAAGGAGTATATTCCTGCATATGGGGATAGAGTTTCAGCCATAGCCTATTGCAGAAAGGAAATTGGACATTCTGGATCAGCATCAACATCAACATCACAGTCATCTTCAAAATTGGAGTCAACATCAGCATCATCTAGCAAAAGACCAGGTCTTGTTGATAGACTGAGGCAAAATTAAACTTCCCTCCTCACAGAAGGCATGCTCCAAATGCCATTAAAGGCATAGGCAATACAAATGCCAGCAAAAACAAAAGACGGGTTGAATTAGGATGGATGAACTATGATGAAAATCTCCAAATCTATAAACAAGTTAGGATCCACCGAGGTGGTGGAACGCGTCACCTGAAACTAAGTAAAGATGCATCCAGCGAAGAAGTCTTAAAGGAGGAAAAGGCTGTTTTTTCCAGATGGAGGATCCATTGTAGGAAAAGAAGATGACTTTGATTTTCATGTCCAAGATTTCAGGGGAATAATTGTTGCGAACGGTACTGTCAATGATCTGTATCTTCAAACTGAGGTTAAAATGCTACGATTGTATGTTTGCACCAGACACAAGGATAAGAAGGAATCGAGTAAACCCATGTCAGGTGCGCACTACTTGAATGCACTTCCAGACAGTGTCATTATAATGGACAGTGAAGATGAAAATGATTTGAGTCATGTGGTTTCTTTCGGAGCAGCAAAATGGCAGCTCGGACTTCATTGACTTGGATGAGACACTTCCTTTTATCTCATTGAATACTCAGCCTTCTGAGGATTCTCAGCACAGTAGGCATGTACAGGAGAGAGTAAGAGCACAAGAAAACTTGGCAAATGATGCTTCTGCAGCAACACATGAGAGCCAGCAGGAGGGAGTAGGAGCACCAGAAAACTTGGCAAATGATGCTTCTGCAGCAACACATGAGAGCCAGCAGGAGGGAGTAGGAGCACCAGAAAACTTGGCAAACGATGCTTCTGCAGCAACACATGAGAGCCAGCAGGAGGGAGTACATGAAGGAGCACCAGAAAACTCGCAAATGATGCTTCTGCAGCAACACATGAGAGCCAGCAGGAGGGAGTAAGAGCACCAGAAAACTTGGCAAATGATGCTTCTGCAGCAACACATGAGAGCCAGCAGGAGGAGTAAGAGCACCAGAAAACTTGGCAAATGATGCTTCTGCAGCAACACATGAGAGCCAACAAGACATCAAGCTTCACCGATGTAATATCCTGAATGAACTCATGTGTGTATTTAAGGCACCCAATATAACACATGCATCAATAGCATTTTCCTTTGTGGATGAATTGGGGGTAGATGCACAGGGTGTATCCAGAGATGCTTACACATGTTTTGGGAAATGTTTTTCAGCACTTACTCTGATGGGGAAGATGTCAGAATTCCAGCATTATGCCCCGAGTTAGGCATTGAGGAGTGGAATGCAGTTGGGCGAATATTAGTGAAGGGTTACCTGGAACACAAAGTGTTTCCTATGAAGCTAGCACCTGCTTTTTTTGTAGCTTTGTTGTTCGGAGAAGAGCAAGTCACACCAGATGTTTTGTTAAGCTCCTTCATGCTGTATCTATGCGATGCAGACAGATCAGCTGTACAATCAGCACTTGATGGCAGCTTGACAGAAGATGAGAAAGAGGCTTTTGTAGATTTGCTGTCCAGAGAAGGGGCCCACACCATTCCACAAGATGAAGAAGCTGCAGGCACAATCCATCAATTGGCACACAAGTGCATGATCCAAAATGGAAATTATGCATTGCAGTGCATGAGGGATGTTGTTCGATTTGGACTTCAGTCAAAGTTTGAAAATCCTCCTGCAGCTCTTGATTTGTACAAGGAGCTGGCTCCTACAGCAAAGGGAATTATCAATTTATTCAGTGCAGTTACAACAACAAGGGAGGAAAGCCAGTCACTAAGATACCTCACCCAATATGTCCGAGCTCTGGATCGCAAAGGACTTGAAGCTTCTGCACTTTATCACTGGTTCACAAGTCATGAGCGTATTGAAAATAACCATTCAATTTACAGCAATAGAGGGCTTGGCCAGAAGGCCAGTAGCTCACACCTGTGGGCCTACACTGGAAGTTCCCTCCACTTACCCAAGCTATCGTGAATTCCGACAAGAATGGGATGCAGTGTTAAGCTCTGGGTATCTTAAAATGGACTTTGCCTGAATGATGCTGTTCTTTTAGTGTTTTTGATGTATTTGCCTAACCAAGAATCTTAATAATTGCACTTCTTAGGATTCTTAAATATTATATCCATCATAACAAAACAGTGATACTAATGATTCAATGTACAGTAGAAGCTTGATAATTACAGCAATATTCTTGTGCCCAGGTATTTTTGTTTGTCAGAAAAGATATTTGTTAATACCAGTAGAAATAACAGTAAACTGGTCTGAAGGAAACTGTTATGACAAATATTGAGTGCGATC